>NW_010729131.1:2697571-2712083 GCF_000365185.1 Nelumbo nucifera
CTGCATGTGCCTTGGGTCTTACCCTGGTGGCCGAGACAGGCCATCCCAACACTTGGTGGCACACCAGTATCAGCCTTAGCAGGATAAATCTCCCCAGACTTATCCAATGGCTGTGAACATTTAAAACTAACACGAGTCTCTATAAGTGTCCAGTTTTAGGGTCTTAYACAGAATTATACCAAACAACATGAATCAAATATGCACTTTATTTATTTACACTAAATGTCAAAGGTACATCAAATCGGATTGAAGCTAAGGGCATACAAGACTGTCTAACAAATAAGACCTATATGAATTGATAATAATCACAATATTATTCACATCATTGATCAACAACTTTATGATTTAATTTCACAAAACATAATGATAAATATGTTATAAAAAGTAATAACAATCAAGCTTTACAAAAAGAGACAATATGCAATAGCTAAAAATCATATAAATAGATATAAGTGTTTGTATAGCAATAAAAATACTTACATAATTTTTTACCCAAGAAACTTTCAATTATACAACATCTTGTAGGGTTGTAATGTGTTCATATGATTTCATTAATGTTGTTAAAGGGCTAAGTATAGATTTAATGTACCCTTCTACCCATTCAGTTCCTAATGGCTCTCCACATACAATTTTAGTAGGATTATCACTTGATAAAACACCGTAAGCTACAATTCTATTAACTGCTGGAAACTTCAACTTAACTTGTTTCTAAAAAACAAATGACTTTAAAATAGTAAGTACAAATAGGGGGGGTGGCAACGAGCTGAACTCTTTACGAGCTATTCRAGCTCGGCTCGTGAGGCTCGCAAGTCGGCTTGAATATATATATATATAATTATAGAAAATTATATATATAATAAAAATATTATAATTCTTAATTTTTTAAATATCAAATAAAAAATATTTTTATATATAATTTTTTATATTTATAAAACATTTTTTCTCAAAATCGAACTCGAGCCATACTGAAGTACAAAAGTTGATTAAACTAAGTTAAAATAGATAAACAAAGTTGAAGGACTAGCCAACTTTAAGTTTTATTTTTAGACTAGCTAACAAAATCGGCTCGAATCTACCTCTAAGTACAAAAGTTGATTAAAATAAGTTAAAATAGATAAACAAAGTGTAAAAGAATAAGAAAACTTGTAAATTTAAATTTGATTATTTAATATACTTTTTTTATTGTATTGCTTCATTCACATAAGATGTACTGGCAAACAAAGTTGGAGGGCTAGCCATACGAATTTGGTAATTGGTTCTATTAATTATTAAGAAACTTGTAAGTATACGCATTAAATAAAAAAAACTTAATAGTATATAAAAATTATCAAAAATAAAATTTGACAAAGTAAAAATTATAATTTTTTACACTATAAGAATTTTCAAGTATGTGGCTTGCAGTAGAAAAAAGCATTAAGTGTGGGGAAAGGATGAGACTACCCATATCATTTAAAACTTTGCAAAAATAAAAATAAACACCATTAAAAAAATATAAGACAATAAAAAAATACCTTAAAATAATCTAAAAAATAAGAATGTGTCTTAACTTGTACCCTTATGTTCAATACCAATTCTTTAATTTGAGCAATTTCCTCAAGATGAGAGTATTTATTTTGTATTTCAGCATATTTACCATCCATATCATTGACTTTCTTAGACAATTTATTATTTTTTCTTCAATTAATTTGCTATTAAAAGCACGCCTGGTAAGGATCTCCAAATGCTTGTTGGAGTTGCACCTAACCCCAATAAAAGCACATGCCCATGCCTTTTTTCACCCATCACCTGTGAAAAGAAATCATTCTTAAAAGATGTACTACTTTCAGATCCATTTGTTGATTGTTGTGAATCTAATTCTTTTAACTTATTCTATAATATTAACCAAAATAATGAATCGTTAAATGAAAGCATAAATAAATAAGTAATAGTAAAAAAATTATTGCAACAATACTATACTATCACTTATGTAGAAGCTGAATCAACAACAGCTCCATCTTTCTTTGTATGTGTCTTTACAAAAAATTGGACATTGTCTATTTGAGATCCTGATTTCTTTTCCTTTGATTTAAATATAATAAAGAAAATAGAAATTGAGTTATAACATAATACCAATTAAATATAATACATATGACAATAAAAGAAACAAAAATGCAAGCTTTTAGCTGGTCATGCCAAATCCTAGCAAAGCTTTTTGTGCCTGCGCAATGTCCAATTTTACTCTACACGATTGGCCTCATTAATATCACTTTTTCTCTGAAATTTTGCATTCTAAACTCATTTAATACAATAATTTAATAAAAAATATATATTAATATAGAGCAAGGTATATATAAATTAACCTTTGACTTTTCAGTATCCTTTAGTTGTAAGAAATTAACCCATTGCTCTTTTGAAACTCTTTTATCAAGGCAATCCATTTGTTCAATAATTGGAATTTTAGGATTATAATATTTTACCTTTAATTTATGTTTCCAATGCTTACTTTTCATATTTAAAACTTTTAATGTCCAATCTTTCCCTTATCATCAATATCAAATTTAGACTAATAAGCACACAACAAACACATATATTAATATAAATAATTAGAAAGAAAATAAAAAAAAAACAAAAGAACATGTATATTACCAAAACAAATCTCCACGCAGCTTCTTTTTGTAATTCAGGAATGCCATGCCAATTCTTTATATCAATAAGAAAATATGTAGAAGTTCTTGCAATGGTTCCCAAAAACTGAGAGATTTCCTTTCTTGATTCTATCACCAGTTGAACATGTTTGTTCAATTCAATAACCTTGTGTTGACCCTCCTTCATATTGTATATGCGATTATATGTTGTGGGTCTACGGCATTTTTTGTGCTTCGGTGAATTGGATTGATGGTCAGGTTCAATGTCTTCTTCATTTAGTTGAGAAGTTGATGAATTTGGTTGAATATGCAATTGCGAAGCTTGCACTTAGGGCTGGAYTATGCTTGTTTTTACTAGTGTTTGTGCTTGGGTTTGAAAAATTTTTGGAGGGTCATTGGCTTTCTAATTCTCTTGCACACTTACTCTTGATGGTTGTGCCTCAGTAAAAAGTAGACGCTTACTTTTCTTTCTCATAACCCTGAACTAACCAATGCATAACCATTAAAGTAAAAGAATATTAGTGCAAATAAAAAATTGAAAATATATTTACTTGTAATTTCTTACATCTTACTCTAATTGTGATTGTTGAAAGCAAACTGAAGTTCAATCTTCCTCAAACAATTAAGCACAATATTAATACCATCAATTGACCTCTGAAAATCTGATCACAAAAAAGAAAAAGAAGTTATATACTAATGCTTTAAACGTAAGTAAACAATATAAAGTACATATATCAGGTCTTTGTCTTCATTTCCATTAGCCACCTCCCAACTCCAACTTCCATCCAAAGGAAAAACAAAAGAAAAAATGAACAAGAAAATCAAATAGAAAGAAACCCTAAAGTTTAAAAGTTACACTCATAGAAACCCAATCCCCATATTCTTTCATATATTACAACCAATTTGGGTTTGTTCAATTTCAGATCTCACTAACTGTCAATTGATTTTCGACACCAACTAATCTCTGGGGTGGATATGCTGTCATTGGTTGGACTGAATCTAGTGCATATTGGAGCTATACACTTTGTATAGAGCTAGAACTCCTAGATTCTTTGGAAGAAACAGAGCTAGAACATGTAGATGTCTAACTCTGTAGTTTTGACAGAGTATGCTAAATTCTGTTTGACTAGTGAGTGGTTCCAAGTGATTGAGAAGACAAAGTCATCCCCCTTCCTCTTTAGAATAGAAGACAAGCAGTGCAAGGTCTGCACTCATGAGGATTTCAACTGTAAAGGGACAGGCTCATGTTAGGTCTTGTTAGGTTTGCAATCACCAAGTAGAAGTTAGAAGGCTCATGTTTGGTTTGCACTCATGCCTAAAACTATTTTCAATTTTGGGTGCAAAGGGGCAGACTCATGATAGGTCTGCACTTATGTTTGAGTTAGAAGCCTTAAAAAAACCATTCAAAGTAGTAATATAGAAAGAGAGAATCATGCCTACAATGTGGCAAGTAGGAGGATAGTTCAAATGTCTACTTTGAAGAATCCAAAAATTATTCAAATTGGATTTTTCCTGTTTCAACAATGTGGCAAATTTGTCATCCTTTGGTTTAACTTTCACAACAAAAGCAAGCAATGCAATCAGGTATTAAAACAGTTAAAAGCCATTTGAGAAGAGAAAAAAGCCCATACATTCATTAAGCATCTATACAACCAAATACCAACACCTTCTTGGAAGTGTAGCTAAAGTTATGGTGTGTGGTACAAGTCTGAAGCTATTAAAGATTAGAGGATTRCATTTAAGTAATGTTTCTAAAACCAACCTTGGACATCAAACATCAAGGTTGAAAAGATCACGTTTAGTGGTTCAAGCACTCAATTAGCTATTTAGCTTGTGGGGAGTGTCTCTGTGGTAGGGCTGTTCACGGGTCGGGTTGGGTCGGTTTACTGCGGTTTTTCCAACCGACCCGACCTGGTCGGGTTACTTGATATAGAAACCAAAACCGACCCAGTGTTAAGCAAAACTGATTTGGTCAGTTTGAGTCGGGTTGGGTCGGTTTGGGTCGGTTTCGGTTCTAAGTTCATCCCTGTGATAAAAACTTACTAATTTTAAAAGCTATCATAAATTGAACATCATTTCAGCCATATCCTATGATAAAATTTAAATGAAAAGTTAATCACAAAAGTTGTTCATTAATCATTATTCACTAATCCAAAGTTTCTTGCAACCATTCAAAAACTAGGTGGCCTAATGGGCTTTGGAACTTCATGTTTGAACTAGGAACTAAGTCAGTTCGGTTTGGGTCGGTTTCGATTTTCTTGTGTGAAAACCGAAACCGACCCGAATCATCGGTTTAGGAATTTGCACAACCTGAAACCGACTCGTGCTGATGAAAACCCGACGAACTCGGGTTGGGTCGATCCGGGTTGGTCGGTTTGGTCGGATTGGGCCTTCTTATGAACAACACTACTCTGTGGGTAGCAGATATGAGCTCAGCTGAAGACATTGGTGGGTAGCTTATGGGTATTGTCTTTGTGGATAGCAGATTTGAGCTTAGTTTAAGACATTGTGGATTTTACCATCAATGAAGATGGACTAAAGATACTCATCATTTTAACCCAATAAACTACCTTCACTTTGTAATGCCTTCAATAAAAGTATTTTTCATTTATTTGTTTTTCACATTTCAAATAGTGATTTCAAGGTAAGTTTAGCTATGTCACTTGAGAAATATTAGATTTGTCAAAAATATTAGAAAATAAAATGCTTCATATTTGTTTTGATATTTTTTTTCTTGCTTCACCATGAAAGGGGCAAAAATGAGTTTTTAAAAAATTTTAACATCACATATAATCAAATCTAAACACATTACTAACAAAAGGGAGGTCTTTGTTTGATGACATCACCTAACATGGGAGGTTTCAATATTTATGTTAAAATTCAAGGGAGGTTTAAGTCTTTTGCCCTATAAAGTAAATATATCAGGTCTCTGTCTTCATTTTCAGTAGCCACCTCCCAACTCCAACCCCCATCCGAAAAAAAAAAATAGACAAAACCAACCTTAGACTTCCAAAAGCAAGGTTGGAAAGACTACTAGTTTAGTGGTTCAAGTAGTCAATTATCTATTTAGCTTGTGGATAGTGTCTTTGTAGGTAGCAGATCTGAGCTCAGATTCAAGACTATATTTCTGCTATCAGCTGAACTTAGAGTAATGTTGGTGATACCCTATGGTTTATCAAGAGTAATAAAAGTAATATTGGGGTAACATCCTATGGTTTATCAAGGGTATACACTTGGTCTAAAACCTGATGCAATATTAACAACAATTAATATAGATATAGAAACCTTGCTTTAAAGAATAAACTTAAACCACCTTATCATTAATTAGGAATTGGGTTTGCTTGAGGACCGGTTCTAACTTGTGACCTAACCACACCTTAGCATTAACCATTTTGTGACCAAGGTGGAGTTAAAGTGGATTATAGTTTCTAGTGTAAGATTATAGCTTCTAGTGTCAAGGGTAAGATTATAGCTAACCATTTAGTGACGATGATTCAATAGATCGTCACTATAATTCAACATTTAGTGATGATGACTCAATTGTCTGTCACTATAATTCAACAATTAGTGTTGATGATTAAATTTCCTATGATTTTTATTTGTGATGGATGATAACTATCCGTCACTATATATCAAGTTTTTGTGATTTTGTGATGGACAAGAACATATCCGTCACTATAAATTACAGTTTTAATGATGGAACTCCAATTATCAGTTGGTATAGACATTTTATAGTGATGGACAACCACTTCATTACTTTGTCGTCACTAAATGTTGTATTTCTAGTGATGGAACTTTAAATTCGTCACTATAAATTATTTATAGTGATGAGCATCACTGTACGTCGGTCACTATATCCTAATTTTCTTGTAGTGTGTAGCTGTTACAAGGCTACGTATCCACCTTGTCAATCTTCGAATCAAAATCTATCAACGAGGGTGGCTAATGTGGGCATATCTTCGTCATCTTATCCTTGTTGAGCCTAGTACATAGCTACCGCCATGGATTTATCAAGATTTGTTGCTGAGTTTGATTCTCTCTAATCTCCTCTCTGGCTACCTCTTTTGCATCCTCACACGTTGCTTGTCTATCCCCGATAGCTTTATCATCCTGTGTGGCCAAACAATAATCAATCCACATCTCTTTCACTCTAGCTACTAATAAATGACAACATTACTAAGCACCTAATCTGTACATTGACCGTAATTGTTGATTAAGAAGCAAGGGGATACCTCGTAGTAAGATAGTATCATAGTATTCCACTATGACTCTTAGTTCTACTAAGAGTGCTTTCCTAATTTTTATTGGATCACGTTTGAATTGTCCCATGATAAGAGTAAGTTCTACCCAAATCAAATGTTGAGGGAGAGCTCGCAATTAACTTGGCCACTATATGGTTTTCAATACCATAACGATCCTCCACTGAGACGGAGAGCGAATAGAGAAGCAGTAGCCACACAGTCACAAAGAAGAGTCCTCTTCAGTTGAGGCTGATGCATCCATTTAACTCTATTGTACTCTTTTCAGCCAAAGCCAAGGTTTCCATGCAGCACACCATCTGACTTCAACCATTACGACCTCAAGAGTGGAGGGCAAGTGATTTAGGGATATTTGGCGGGCCTTAGATCGCGTCACRTGGCATCAGCTGGATCAAATCCTGACTGCACATCACCAACTGCTTTCAACCACTCCTAAGGCAAGGTTAGTTATAAAAGTGGTACTCATCTCAAGGTAAGCACATTCAGAATCCCAAGAGAATCATTATTGGCTATTAAGGACTAAGCTCTGAACTCCCGTCTCTTGATTTGTCCAACCCCTCTTAAGCATTCGGTTAACTTGATCATCAGAATCTCTACCCTTGGGATAACACTCGGGGCCTCTGACATGTGATCTTCTCTTGTTTACAGATTGGACCTATCGACCTCGAATACTAATGAAATCACCTTGTTGCTCTCAGCTTCATATTTGACAGCAATAAATACCATTAATCTCTACAAGACTACAACAACGACACTCTGATTGGTGGTGATGCCAATGGCATCACTTTGACCAACAAGGCCATCTCTCTCGTTGCTTTCTGATGCTGACTGCAATACTGCAATACAGAGGATGGACTGCTGTTTTGGGTTTGTCCAAAATCCCGATTCTCAATGGACTACATGCATCTTGAGTTGAGATGGGTTTGGCCTCAAGTTAGCCGGAAACTGGGAATACGTCCCCCCACTTGATTGGCTCCTCTGTGGCTTGAGACTTCTGTGGTTGTTGCTGGCTCAATTAATTATAATAGATGGGAAAGTGTTGAATGCCTTATTGCAGAAAGATTCTGCATCAAAAACTGAATCTTAATATTCAAAAGGACGCTGCTACCTTGTTTAATTTCCAATTAATACTCGAACCTCTGATAGCGATTTCATTTGACAAGAGTCCATATTTTCACACAGTTTTATAAATATTTAATAAGCTCTGAATGAGAACTGCACCAAGTTAGTTCATAAGGAGACACAAAGTCAAGTTGGTTCATAAGGAGACACAAAGAAGGCTCATGTAAGGAGGAATAGTGCCAGGCTGATCCGGTTATACTTACAGAGACATGAGTACACGACATAGCATGGGTCATCATTTTATGGAATGATATATTGTGCTGTTATGAAAATTTGAAAAATTAAAAAGAGTAAAAAAGACTTTTAATTATAACGTTAGAGATAACATTGATAGGGGAGGTTTTAGTCCATTTTTTTTTTTTTTTAAAAGGAGGGAAGGTTTCAGTACACGGGGAGGTTTAAGTCTTTTACCCAATTATTAATAATATAAATATTATTAAATTTACTATAATTACTTTTATGTTCTTAATAAATATTTTAATGTTATTATATAATTTCATTATAATATTTACATAATTATTAAATTATAGATGAAAAGGCGGGGAAAGGATAATTTTATTTTACATTTGAAATTTGAAGAACTTAATTAGTATTTCTGCACTAAATTTGTACAGACATAACAGTGCAAGGCCTTACTTGGATTGGGCTAGCAGCCAATAATAAACCTGCCACTCCACAACCAGTATCAGTGATTGCAAAGGACCCAAGGACAATATATATCTCGAAATGCCCCTGCATAGCAAATAGAAGTAAAACGGAAAAAAAAGATTAAACCACTATTGTCTCATATGAAATACCCATTCCATATCAATAGAATGGAATAAAGTTAAAACWTAATTTATGGTTAAAAAGAAAGCTAAGAATATGAATTTTCTTTGTTTTCTTTATACTGAATTTAATTATCAATTGATGAGCTCAATCGTCTATTGATCCAAGATCCTGAGTAAATTAATGTTGGTCAGGTAAGAGGGTTTTAGGTTTCTRCCATATACTTGTATTTTGATATAGAATGTATCCTGCAGCCCCTTTCCTAAGTTGTTTTCACTCCTAAGGCTGTATTTGGTTGCAATGCAAATAAATTTGCACTGATGCAAAATTATGGCAGTGCAAATGATTTGAGTGTAATTTCTTACCTTTCTTTGTTTCAAATTTTAGCTTATTTTGTTTGATTGTAGTATAAATGAAGTAAATTAAGACATGAAGCAGAATAAAGTAAAACCAAAAMAAAATTAAACTAGAGTTTGCATTTTCTTCATTTGCACTCCCATGCATTTGTACTAGTGCGAATAAAATTGCACAGCAACCAAACACAGCATATGAATCGAAATATACCTAAAACAAAATACTTCTCTCACAGTTAAAGTCTGGTAGTAACAGCTGGAGCAGAAAGAAAGCAACAGGAAGCAGAAATTTTAAGCTAGTAAGGAGGATAAATGATCGAGAAACTCCAACGAAACCTAAGAAACATGATTGGATTTGTGATGCCCAGATACAGACAGGGACGTGGACACAGATATTTCTTGTATTTATACAAGAAATAGCCAATATGCTTAAGCTTAAACTACAGTTAGATCAGTTAGATGGCAGAGTATGGAGGCAAGGAGAAAAGTGATGCTTATGTAACATCTGTCCGTATCAATTTGGCTAGCTTGCTTGACTCAAGCAAGAAAAGATATAAAAAGCTGTAACAAAGAATATATATGAGCACAGTATATGCGAGTCTATGTAAATAAAAGGGTTAACCTGTTAATTAGTAAAGATAACCAATGTAACAAATGTATAGGGATCATTGCTTTATAAGAGTTTCATTGCAATAACTCTACTTAGGTCATATAAGTAAGCCCTACACCAATTACTTGGCGTCAAGTAAATTGATCCTATGTGGACATTCCACTCTAACTGGAGTCTTGTCCTTTGAACTGAATCATACATTCAAGTCTGTTCTCATTACTTCAAGCTAAGTCATTTCATGTGAACTTTGTCTTGTGCTATTGGAGCYCTTAAATTGCACCAAATGTTTCCTTACTGATGCAATCATGGATATGTAAAGCATTTAACAAAGCCAACTATGTCTGACTACCCTCATCTTGTCATCTTTAGGCTTATGTCTAATATTGGGCAAATCTTCTATCTGTTATGTAAAATGTTCTTTTAGTTAGATCAGTAAATGTTAGTCAAACAACACCCAAAGATCATCTTAGCTTCATTCCATACACTCCAATTTGATGGGACCATCGATCCTCTACAATTTCTCAATTCTTACTTATAATCAATACTTATCATAAGCAGTCATATGGTGGGTATTCTTGGTAATCAGAGTGAATGGAGAAAGGGCTGATAGATGTATAGAGTGTTAAACATCAACTCTGATCGAACAGCATCTGCCAGCACAAATCCTTGTAACTTCTACACCGAAACATTTCAAACAGTGCTATTCAAATAAACTACCAGCTTAACCAGTCTGCCTTGCACTTTATCTCCTTTGAGAGACCCTTTCGGCTGATTACAAATATTGGTTGATAAAATTATATGGTTAATGCTTCATCCATATTCGTAGGTTTTTGGAGTTTCTTATCAAAGTATAGATCACATCCTTTTTGTTTCAAACTCCATAACCTTGCCAAACCTCCAAYCAGTCATTGCCAATTGTTCACCCAAACCGTGGATTCTAGAACCTATATTATTTTTACACCCACTAGGCATGTTTCCTAAGAACCCAATTAGGAGGGCTGAAGCTTCAATTGAGCAGCTTTGGAGAAGCCGATAAAAGAGGCTTCAGCTAGCAGAAAGCCCTATTTCTAGCTATCTGAAAGACCTCTCTGAGTTACAGGCTCTGAATCTTCTACTTGAACTACTATTTCTTAATGGGGATGTGATTGACAACTTGCCTTTTCCTTCATTTAAAGCTTTATGTTAAGTTTCTTCTTCCACATTAATTCTTTTATTGTTGTATCTTCCGGTTACATAATTATGAAGAGTCCTTTATTATCAGTTGATCCATGCATATATGTAGGGATCTGTCACTACAAAAAAAAAAAAAAACAGGTTTTTGTGATATACATTCTTTGGGCTAGACTTGAGCTCTTGTGTTTAAAGTCTTGTTCTAGGTAGTGGGATGCTGTCTTTGATGCATTCTAGTKTGTCCTTTGGCATACCTATTAAAGGGTTGAGTTTGGAATTTGGGGTAGACCCAACAAAAYCGACTTGGTTATAAGTAATCTTCTGAATATCATCTTTACAAAATATGTTATATTTGCAAAGCCTTAATTTGATACTTTTCCCCACTAAAGGCACTAATCCCCTACTGTTCCCAGTCAAAGCTGTGTGGGGTGGCCCTTCTCACCCTAAGTTCAAAGGGTTTTATACTTTTGTTGGAAAGCCTCAAAGAAGACAATGAATATTAGAAATATGCTTTAGAGAAGAACAAGCACTAACCAATAAAAACTCGTCAAAAGTCATGGGGGTGGTTTTGATTAGCTTGTGTATCAGTTTTAATAACAATGAATAGGATGTCAATACCTTTATAGAGCTCATAATGGCAAGGATTTCACATTGGCTTGTGTATCAGTTTTATAGGGGCTACTATTGGCATACACTAACATCTTGTAATAAGGTGTACACTAACCAATAAAAAATCATCAAAAGTCATGGGGGTGTTTTTGAATGGTCAAACACTCATATGAAAGGGAGAGGAGCCCCTAGTTTAGTGCCAAAGCAGAAGCTGAAAGTGATAAAACATAAGAACTTGCTCCTTTCAGTCCAAACCCTAAGTGCCATCGGAGGAGCAAGTCTGAAATATAAACCCTAAGTCTCCAACGAAAAGAAGGTAAAGTCAACAAAAAATAAATCAAGTGTAATGTATTATATTTATAATGATGTAGTGTGTGTAGTCTATCATTTCCTTTAGGAAAAGAGGTATAATACATGGTCTAATAAAGTTGATATTTTCTTATGGAGCTAATGGAGTTTAGACCTTATACGTGTACATCAATGTTTTTCCCTAACAATGAAAGAACACATCCAATCATCAGTATCAGGCATACTAACAAATCTGGTTGACATGAACTTGTACACTAAACAATAAACAAAATTGATAGTGCTCGATCATCTCGGGTGCTTGTGTGAGAGCGGATAGGTTATGAGTCCAAGCGAGGAGGCTCCGACGTTAAAGCTAGTGTCGAGTTAGACGAAGTGAAAGAGAGTTTCGAGCAGAGAGAGAAATGTGATCTAGAATTGCTGATAGAGAGCGTACCTTGTGAAGGCAGAGGTACCCCTTTTTTATAGAGATTAGGGTGATTAAGGCACTTCTGAGATTCTAAGAAGTAATGGATTTTTGGCGACCGAATTCTTAGGGGCTCATGGGAGTGTTTTCCAGATGAGGTGCTTGTCGTTTCCCTAAGAAGTGGGGAGGCTTTCGCCATTAATGTCAGTTGCTCGACACGTTCCCAAGTATTAAGGAGGCGTTGAGTGCCCGAAAATGCATCCCTTGCGCTGATATGGCAGGTTGGCATTATTCAGCCAAAGTGTCGATCTGGTGCCTAGGCTATTTGATGTCTTGAGGTGTTCGAGATGGAACCGGGGTCTTGGGCAGTTTGGTTCGACTGATGTCAAAGGTTGCTTGTGAATATACGTATCTGCCCCGAAGGTAGATGATTCTTATCCTATTGTTCCATCAAGTCCTAAGGTTTCCAAGGTGATGTGACGTCAAGAGGTCAATGTTCTAGTTTTGCTCATCATCAATTGCCCCCCACTCCCGAGCCCGAGGTGGAAGGGTTCGGGCGAAGGGAGTAGATCAGTTAAGAGGGCTTTTGATTACTTGTTTTCTACAGATCATGACCGAGGTCAAATGAGATGATGTCTTTTGAATGGAAGCTTCTAGAGGGTCGCGTTCATATACGCGCAGGCGCGACGCCCCATTAGGTTATCAAGGACACTAGTGATTTATTAAAGTGGGTTCAGATTCTCGGAAATCTAAACATTGCATCAATCTAGACCATCGAATGAGGTTGATCACAACCGTTGGGGACCTAGGCCCTCTGGCTATAAATAGTTGGCCGTGGGGGGTCCATTTCCCTTGTCTTTAAGTGAAGTCAGTCATCCCTCGAAGATTTTTTGTTAGTTTCTCTTCTTCTTTCCTGTCTCAATGTCTGGTACTGGGTTTGAAAGGGAAAGGCTGACGTGCCACCCATGTCAAGGAGGGGTCCTCAACCTAAGAGCGACGAGGTTCCCATAAGGGGACCTCCACCTCCTGACGTCCACCCAAAAAATCCGAGTTCGGTCTAACCAAGCAAACTTCCATGGAGGTCGGCATAGGATCCCAAACCGTTTTGAGTGTATGTTTCCCATTGGTGGACATATGCCCTAGCAACACGACAAGAATGAAGTTTATGTCTTTGAACAGGCTCTAGAGATCGAACTAAGATTTATGCTCCACCCTTTCATAGTCGAGATGCTGAATTACAACAACATTACCCTTTCCCACCTTCATCCAAACTCTATAAGGACCTTGGTAGGGRCCATTTGTTTTGCCATCACTTTGGTTTCCCTTTGGACCTCGACACCTTCGCTTGCCTTTGTCACTTGAAGAAAAATCCCACCGATGAATATAACTTTTATCTCTCCTACTGATTTGGGTACAAGTTATTGGGTAGTTTTCCGTCCAAGGTGGCAAAATGGAGAAACAAGTTCTTCTTCCTCGTCTCTGAGGAGGGATGGTCCTTCAATACTGAGTGGAGGTTGGCCATTAGGGATTCTAGGGAGGTTACCTTGATCGAGGTCTTACAAGAGTGGGTGAAAGAGTTGATCGAAAAGAAAGCATGGGTCGGCGGCTACCTGACTAAGGAGGCACTGATTCGAGTTGGGTTGAGTCCTTAGGGTAGGTCGTCCGCCGACACTTAAGTATTTTCCTTGGTCATGTTAGTCTTTTTGTCTCACGATCCGTTCATGTGTGCACAGGTGAAATGGGTGGTGTCAACACCACGGGAATCCTCAATTGAGCTAAAAAGAAGGCAAAAAGAGGAAGGTCGGAAATTCATCCCAGGGTGCTTCTAGGGAGCAAGAGGGCCAGTAGTTCACCCCCATAGTTGTCCATGAGGAGGAGGAGGAGATCGAGCTAATGCAGATAGATCACACTATTGTCGGAGAGACTACGTCGAGCTCCAAGCAGATTGGTCTGAGCTCCAGACCTAAATGAACAAATGTGGTCAAAGAAATTCCGCCAATTGCTGATGTGCCACCACCTTGGTTTGCCCCAGAGTGGTCAGTAACGACGTCAAACCAGATCATTGACCCCCCCAGTGGCGCTTGAGATGAGTAGGGGCATTCTCTTCCCTGAGGATGTTAGGGACTTCACTAGCTAGCCCACTCAAGTGCTCGGAGGGATGAAGGGATGAGAGATCCATCCTATGGACGCCCAAAGATTGCGGAATAAGGGGCGAATTTCAAAAATTTTTCTCTCCCTTCAACTGGGAATCGTATTCCCTATTTAGAAAATCATATTTTCAAGGA
>NW_010729131.1:2712872-2728565 GCF_000365185.1 Nelumbo nucifera
TGGGACCCAAGCATTGATCTACACATCAGCCACATGGGTTCGGCCCAGCCTTTGTTACAATGGTGTGGGACCCAAGCATTGATCTACACATCAGCCACATGGGTTCGGCCCAGCCTTTGTTACAAGGCCTAGCCGAATACACTGTTAAAGACAGTGCACCCCCTGAAACCCATCAAATGGGCTCTTCGGGCCCAACACTTACCCTAAGAGGTCCCTGGGCCAAGCTACCTTGTAACACCCAGGGACTGTGGGCAGATGCAAGATTTTCAATAATATGATTACTATTAAAAGAAACAACAAATTCATCATATATGGGGAACTAGAGAATGGTCTCTATGTTCTGCATCCTTCTCTAGAAACTAACATAGCCGAAACTACGTCGGCTGATATCCCCAAGAAAATAACCCGTGATACAGTTTGTTCCACGTGCCTGTGGCATTACCGACTTGGCCATATTAATAAAGATCATATCATAAGGCTGGTAAAGGATGATCCTTTGGATTTTCTAACTGTAGAAGATCATCCCACTTGGGAACCTTGCCTTCAGGGCAAGATGACGAAATGACCATTTAATGGTAAGCTTGAAAGATGTACAAACACACTTGACCTTATACATACTGATGTATGTGGTCCCCTGCGTGTTAGGACTCGTAACCAGCACGTGCATTTCATTACATTCACCGATGATTAT
This sequence comes from Nelumbo nucifera, assembly GCF_000365185.1. The sequence continues at coordinate 2,713,564 of NW_010729131.1, forward strand.
TCTCGGTATGGTTACATGTACCTAATGAGACACAAGTCTGAATCCTTTGAAAAGTTCAAGGAGTTTAGACCAGAGGTCGAGAAACAGTTAGGGAGAGAAATTAAGACCCTTTGGTCAGATCGATGTGGCGAGTATCTCTCTGACGAATTCAGGGACTACTTGAAGGACAATGGGATAGTATCACAGTTAGCTCCTCCTGCTACACCATAACTTTATGGTGTTTTAGAGAGGAGGAATAGGACCTTATTGGATATGGTCCGGTCACTTCTCATACACTCAGAGTTACCCACATCCTTTTGGGGTTATGCATTAGAGACTGCTATATACATGGTGAATCGAGTTCCAACCAAATTGGTTCCGAATACTCCATACGAACAGTGGACCGGAAAGAAAACAAGTGTCAGACACTTGAAGATTTGGGGTTGTCCTACACACGTTAAAAGAACGAGTGCGGACAAGTTGGAATCCAAGACCAACCGATGCCTATTCATAGGCTACCCAAAAGGGTCAGTGGGTTACCTATTCTATGACCCAGCAGAAGGTGTTCTGTAGCCGAAATGCACAGTTCTTGGAAATAGATTACATCCTGAACGACCATCGTCAAGAAATTGTTCTTGATGAGGAGAGCTCAGGAGTAGTGGGTGGTGTCCCACATGTTCCAGGTAGTGACCAACCTAGAAGATCCACCCGGGTATCCAAGCCCCAGTCCGTTATGGTTATGACTAAGATAGTTACCTGGTGGAAGCCTTGAGTAGTGAGGAGGATCCCGTGACTTACACGGAAGCTATGTTGGACATAGATTCCCAAAAGTGGGTGGATGCCATGAGAGCTGAGATGGACTCAATGGAGGCCAATGGAGTCTGAACTCTGGTAGATCCGCCCTCTGGGGTAAAAGCAATTGGTTGCAAATGGATCTATAAGAGGAAGAAGGGCCCCGATGGCAAAGTTGAGACCTACAAATCTCGTTTGATAGCAAAAGGGTACACTCAGAAAGAAGGAATCGATTATGAGGAAACCTTTTCGCCCGTGGCCATGCTTAAATCCATTAGGATCCTGCTAGCTGTAGCAGCATACCATGACTACGAGATCTTACTGAAGATATCTACATGCAGCAACCGTAAGGTTTCAGAGCTGTGGGTCAAGAACACATGGTATGTAAATTAAATAGATCCATATATGGACTTAAGCAAGCTTCTAGGAGTGGAACATCCGGTTTGACTCTACTATCAAAAAGTTTGACTTTGAGCAGAATCCGGATGAGCCCTGTGTTTACAGGAAGTCTAGTGGGGACAAGGTTACTTTCTTGGTTCTGTATGTAGACGACATTCTACTCATTGGGAATTATGTAGGATTGTTGACTATGGTGAAAGTATGGCTTTCATAGCAATTCTCCATGAAAGATCTTGGAGAAGCCTTCTATATACTGGGTCTTCGACTCTATAGAGATAGATCGAAGCGGACAATAGGATTCTCCCAATATGCTTACATTGACAAAATAGTCAAGAGATACAGTATGGAGAACTCTAAGAAAGGAAATATTCCTTTCAAGCACGAAGTCACTCTCTCCAAGAAGATGTCTCCCAAGACTTCTGAGGAGATTGAGGGCATGAAGGACGTTCCCTATGCCTCAACCGTAGGTAGCATCATGTATGCCATGCTGTGCACTCGTCCTGACATTGCTCAAGCGGYGAGTATAGTAAGCAGATTCCAGGCCAACCTAGGGCAGGAGCATTGGACTGCTGTGAAAAATATACTTAAGTACCTTCGAAGGACAAAAGAGTTTTGTCTGGTATTCGATGGTAGCTCACTACAGATCCAAAGGTATATTGATGCCGATTTCCAATCGGATCCGGATGATAGAAAGTCTACATCCGGGTACATTTTCACGATAGGATCGTGTGTTGTTTGCTGGAAAAGCAGCAAACAAGGGTCCACGACAAACTCCACAACCGAAGTCGAATACATTGTCGCAAGTGAAGCTGCAAAAGAAGCCGTGTGGATGAAAAATTTCGTTCACGAATTGGGAGTAGTTCCATCTAGCACATCACCCATCCCGTTGTTGTGTGACAACAATGGAGCTATCGCTCTGTCTAAGGAACCACGAGCCCACTCGAAGTCGAAGCACATCGAAAGGAAGTACCACGTACTGCGAGAGATTGTTGGTAGAGGGGATATCCTGATTCAGAAGGTAGCGTCAGCGGAGAAAGTAGCAGACCCATTGAATAAGCCACTCACACATAAAGTGTTTGAGAAACACATGGAAAGCATGGGACTTCAGCTTATACCAGATTGGACCTAAGAGCAAATGGAAGCTGTTAGACGGTGTATGCCCTTAGCTCCAATCAGATTGATGTACTTATGACATTTATTGTACATGAATAAAGCACATATTTGATTCATGTTATGTGGTGTGTCTCTATGTAATACTCTTAAACTAGACCCATAATGAGACTCGTGTTAGTTTAGAATGTTCACAGCCAGTGGGTCGGTCTGGGGAGATCTATCCTGATAAGGCTGACACTGATGAACCGCCAAGTTGGTTGGGGTGGCCTGTCTCAGTCGCCATGGTAAGACCCGAGGTACATGCAGTGTAGGTTTAATTTGAAACCTTGAACCGGACCAGAATTTCAATGTTGCCCTGGACCTTGGTGATGAGTAGGCAAAACTGGAATGTTACACCTGACCCCTAGACTTGATTATGATACTGCACTAGGTGTCGGAATGGACTATCTTTGATATGCCAATCAGTGAGATCCTTAGTGGGGGTCAAAACCTGAGTATGTTGGGATAGTCCAAGAATTCATCTGAGTGAGTGATAATAGTGACAGGATCAGCCCCTTTGCCGGACAAAGGTAATGATTGGGGATGCACTTTCTCTAATGGAAACCAAGACTGTCGGCAACCGATTTCAATCGTTGAAATTTTGTTTTGCAAAATATATTTATATAAAGATATATATATATATATATATATATTACGGTTTCTAAATGTTTGCAAAAAGTTTTAATTCCCAGGATCCATGTGAGTAGAGAGTGCAACACTGTTCCTTGCAGCCAAGGGAGAGGTCCTCTCTTGTCGGGCAATGTTTTGATCATTATGGACTGAGAGGTTAAGTGTAATGCCATTGAGGGTTATACCTGATGGGCTAATATTGCATCTGCCCACAATCCTTGGGTGTTATAAGGTGGCTTGGCCCAAGGACCACTTAGTGTAAATGTTGGGCCCATAGAGTCCATGAGATGGGCTCAAGGGGTTAACTGGGTTTTCCAGTGAATTCGGCTAGGCCTTGTAACAATGGCTGGGCTGAAACTTTGTGGCTGATGTGTAGATCAATGCTTCGATCCCACACCATACAAGGAAGCCCAACTGGGCAGCAGTTTTGAAGGCTAAGTGAGCACATAGACCTAATGGGCCTAAAGCCCAATTCGATCTGGGCTAATATGATTAGTTTTAATGAGGCAAATCTGGGATTTGGGTCAGCCATTTGGATAAGGGATAGTCCCTATTCACTCAGATAGTGTCCAGATCTAAATATGGTTTGGATCTGGAAACTCCTAATCAAAACAGGAGGGCTTATCCTAATTTGCAGATAAGATAAGGACTCATCCTTATCACTTAAAGGGAATTCAGATCCAAATATGATTTGGATCTGCAAATCCTAATAGGATTAGGAGCTGATCCCTTTAAGATTATAAAGGGAGGAGGGGGCGGCAGCCTCTAACACACTCTCACTCTCAGAGGAAAAATTATAGAAGAGAGAATATAGCATCCAGTAAGACTGCGCTATTTTCTCCCTACCGCCTCCTTCCCGCCGCCGCCACCATTGCCAGTTCATCTCCATGACAGTAGGAGCGATCAAGAACCGTTCTTGATATCAGCCTTTTGTGAAAATATTGATTGGAAGTCGTGCTCACGTGCCGTCCAGCAAATTCTTGCGAAGGATTTGGTTCTTGCGAAGAACACTGCTGATTTTGCTCCATCCTACACTGCACCATCTTCAGTGGGAGCAGTCTTTGGATCCTTCATTGGGCTTGAACACCTTCATTAGGGGTTATTGCTTCTCCATATTAGGTATTTCCCTCTCCTACTGAATTTGTTCAGATCTGGTTCGGTTCTTCGTTCAAGATTGATCCTTGAAAAGCAGTTTTCTAAAACTGGGAATATGATTCCCAGATGGGATAGCAAAAAAATTTTGAAATTCGCCCATTCTATCCGCAAGATTCGGGCATCCATACAATGGATCTTTCATCCCAGCTGCCCATCCTTTTAGTTTGAATAAATTGTTATTGCAAGAATTCAAGACCTGTTGCATAGGTCATTGGTCTGCACTTGAAAACCAAGATTTGGAACATAAGTCAAAGGAGCAAAAGAAAAAAAATTCAAAAGAATAATTGCAATCCCAAGATGGTTTCACTTTTAGACTTTTCAATCTTGCCTCTATTTGAGGGGTGGTGATTAAGGGAATAGAGTCTACCTAGACTTGGATTTAGATTCAAATGTGGGAATGGCCTCACCTTAAGTTTGTGCATTTTACTACAACCTTCCTTTACAAGTTAAGAGTTTCTCCAATCCATACTAAGTTCTTGGCATGTGGTAATTCAGTAAACATGACTTCTTAGTTGGTTGTTTCAGGTAGTTCTCTTAACTTAAAACTTTTATCCTCTTAAGCATCCCCTGGTCAACTCTTATGCTATAGCAGCAACAAATACCCTCTTGTCATGAGAATAGAAGACATTGGCCAGACTTAGGTGGGTATGACAGGTAATTAGTCCTTGCTTTAGGATTCCTGAGCATCGATTTCAGGTTGGGTTGTTTTCATTAAATGTCATTGAAAAGTTGTTGATTTAAGAGTTAATCTCCGTTAAGGTTAATTCCTTTACAAGGGTAAGTTGTGAATTCCTTTAAGGACCTTTATCAAATAAGCTCAGAGGTTGGAAGATCATTATGTTGGAAAGTAGCATACTTATCTCTCATAGACCAAATATTAGCACAAAGTCTGCTTTGAAAGTGCAAAACTGATACAAGAGTCCTGGTTGAATTAATTTCATATCTGTCCTATCTTTCTTCGTATTTTTTCATTGCATATTGCATATTTAATTATATCATCAAAGTAATCGTTGTTCTAATTTTTTTTTGTTTTTCTTTGTAGGTTAAAGATGCAATGAGGGACTCTTAAAGAATAGTTGAAGACAATAGATAATTCTTTTATATTTAAAATTTCTCTGTTTTTATGAAAGCCATGTAGACTTTAATATGTATTGAGGGAAATTTGACATTTGTAATACATTTTAAACAATGGATGTATTTTTTTTTGGTAGAACAATGGATGTATTCAAATTATATGTGGCATGTATTGAATTATTACAATAATATAAGTATTTGCTAGAAGTTATTATATAATTCTTATGTGATGTATGAATAAAATAGGTGTTGCTTTAAGGTGGCAGCCCTAATTGTCATTATTTTACTATTTTATTTGGAATATAGCCACAGTTTTTCTATAGATTGAAACAATTAGCTATGGTTTTTCAAGAAATTGTAGGCATATATTGCATCTTTTAGCCATGGTTTGTCAAAAAACCGTAGCTATAGGTTAGAATATTTAACTTTGGTTTTAACAAAAAAAAAAAAACCGTGGTTATAGGTTAGTACATTTAACTATGGTTTTGTAGCAAACTGTAGCTATAAATAGAAGAATTATAGTTACGGTTTTATAAAAATCTGTGGTTGTAGATTTGGGTATATAATTACAGACAATTTGAAAATTGTAGCAATATGCATCTTTTAGCTATGGTTCAACTTGTGGCTAAAGGTTCATATGGTTTGCGTTCACCCTTTAGCTACGGACAGATACCATAACTATAGATGAGTTATAGCCACAAATTAGTTGAACCGTAGCCGTATGCTATAGCCATGCGAACATAGGCTACGGTTTTTTGTCCATAGCTAAAAGTCATTTCTTGTAGTGAACCAAACACAGCCTTAGGAATGAGTAGGTTGGGTTCAACCCAAAATCTCAAAATATGCATGTGTTATTGTCTTCTTGCCAAGATACTATCAAGCAGGTCTAGGATCATTGGAACAGAAGTAAAGATGACCTAGTTACTTTATATTAAGGAGAACTAAATTTCTTTAAACCACTATGCAGCAATTCTTGTTTAATCTTTTCTTTTAGCTATCTAATATGTCATTCCATGATCTGAACTGTGTAAGCATGCCAAACTATCTAATATGCGATCACAACACTACATAACATTGTTGAGGGACGATTTGTATTGGATTTCTCAGCTGCTTGGGTCCATCTTTGCTTGCTTGCTTTTTAAAATTTCCACTGGTGGATTTGCAGGAATCCAATACTAGCCAAATTATTAACTTTCAAACAACAAAAGCCCAAATGGAATCCAGTAAATTCTTTCACTCAAGACTTTAATGTGATTCACAATGATTTTTTTTTTCTTTTTGGTATAGATTCACTAGGTCAAWACTCCTTGGCATTGATTTACAAATTGCTCTTGATTTTGATTCAAGTCTTGCTAGCTTACTAGAGTTGTACCCTGATTTTTATGTGGTGCATGGAATGCATTGGTTAGGATTTTTGTTAGTCTATGGAGTATGGACATGTCATCTGATATTTGTTAGCTTCTTCTGTATGTTGGAAGAAGCCACCGATTTGCAGGGTGGTGTCTCAAGGTAGAAGACAACCCAAAGCCTGTTTCACATTTTCACAAGCTGTCAGCCTGACACAAGCCTTCCTTTATCTAGGTTTGGGCTTCGGCAGTGCATGACAAGAATATTTGAATTTTCAATGCATGGGGTACAGGAGTTTCCTTCCAGTTCTAATCAAGGAAGAAGGGTAAAGACCAAGTACTGTCTTCAAGCACACATGGTGTTTGCTATGTAGAGCTGTATCTTCTTTGTGTTTATCTTCTTAATATACAATATTTGAACAATTTTCAAAGAAGATAAATGGATTGTCACATGTTCAATTTTTCAGTTCATGCCCGCCCTATATCCTACCTTGCATACTAATATTAACCATTCAAAGTTTTATTTTTTTATTACAAAAGTTGACTATTAAAAATGCTTATTTTGGACATGTAATATGTAGCCAAGAATTTTGGGTTGAAATTTGCCCCGTAAGTAGAGGAAAAAACACCATTTCAAGTTGGGGTATAAGTTGATTTGGAATGGAGGATTAAACATGTGGTCAGTTGAAGAATTGGAGTAAGTTGCGAAGGGAAGCTCCCTAGTCCCTACCCAATTGGAAAACCTTTTTCCCATGCACTCTAAATTTAATATTACAGATTTTGTTGGTTCATGTATGATCTACCCATGGAGACATGGCATCACATCTTGAATCCAACTACATAAATACTTATGCAAAATCAGTACATTTGCCTAATATATACTATTAGAATCATTCATCATACATAAACTGCATGGCATGTCTAGCTCCTTGCTGATTGCCGCTACAAGAAAAATGGGCTTTAGTGACGGACGTACAGTGATGCCCGTCACTATAAATACTCTATAGTGATGAATTTAACATTCCACCACTAAAAATATACTATTTAGTGACAAAGAGATTTTCTGTCACTATAAAGATATTATAGTAACGGATAGTTAAAGCTCCGTTACCAAATTGTGATTTATAGTGACAGGCCACTGAATGTTCGTCACTAAAACACAAAATCTTGATATATAGTGACAGACAATTGTCATTCGTCACAACTGATAAACTTATAGTGATGGGTGACTTGATCACCATCACTAAATATTGAATTATAGTGACAGACAATTAAATCGTCATCACTAAATGGAAAATTATAGTGACAAATAATTGAATTTCCGTCACAAAAGCACAAAATCTTGGTATATAGTGACGGACAATTGTTATCCGTCACAATTGATTGACTTATAGTGACGGAGAACTTAATCATTGTCACTAAATATTGAGTTATAGTGATGAACAATTGAATCATCGTCACTAATTGGCAAATTATAGTGACAGACAATCAAATATGTCACAAAATAATAAAAGTTGATTTATAGTGATGAATAGTTCAATATCAATCACATAATCTTTATTTATAGTGATGAGCAATTAGGTATTTGTTACAAAATCTTTATCATTAATAAAAGACAATTAATGTTTTTTCACAAACTAAAATCACAACATTTTCATTTTGGGACATTTTTGTAGTGACATTTTCTCATAATCATTGTTTAAAGGTTTCTTTGTTTAAAAAATATATTAAATTGGACATTTGAATTGTTGAGTTGATATATCCAAACAATGGGAAATAGGTTAAAGACTTAGATATTTAAATGAAGTTTTGGTAAAATTCCATTTAAGTTCTACATAGGGATACTCTTAGGTCAAGTTTTTATAGACCATTAATAGCTTTTAATGTTGTGGAGGCTTGATTGGCACATACAGTATGCTTGATAATAAGTCTAGGGCTTGGCATTTGAGCTAGCTAGCCAATGAATTCATAAATTATATGAAAAAGAAATATAAAATATTAATATATGCAATTTTTTTCTAAATTCATAACCATAATATACCATATATTCCTCTCTCTCTCTCTCTATCTATCTATGTATGTGTGTGTGTGTATATATATATATATATAAAGTTTGAACTGAGCCCTAACTAAAGGAAGGAGAAATCCATCATATGGATGGCCGAACCATGATGGATGGTTGGGTGAAATTTCAAAAAAAATATTTTACCCTTCCTAGAATTGTATTCCCTGTTTTAGAAAGATCGTATTTTTCAAGGATCGTTTTTGCACCGAAACTGGACTAGATTTGAAACCAAAAAAGGGAGAAGAATACCTGATACGGATTCTACACGTGTAGTTCCCAAAGTGGGTGCTCACACCCAAAGAGGGTACCAAAACCAGCTTCCACTGAAGATGGCGCAGCTTAGGTTGAAGCAGGTTCAGCAACACAGTTCTTCAACAAGAACTGTAATCCAACAACTTGGATCGAGCAAGAGAGGTGAGAACGAAATTATTCTAATTTTTCTTGCAAAATCAGAAGTGAGAACTAATCTCTATCAGTCCAAGAACTGGAGAACAAACTGGGTTTGTATGGCGGCAAGAACAAAAGGAGAGAGAGAGCTGAGAACAGTGTGATCTGGAGAAGTTCGCCCTCCTCTATTTATAAGCCTTAAAGATCATCTCTCCTAATCGAATTAGGAGCTTCCTAATCCAAATCTTTATTTTAATTTGAACTCTTTAAGTGGATAAGACTTATCCTCTTATCCTAAAGGCTAATCCAAACCCTTATCCAAACCCATATTCGCCCAAGTCACATGACTGCTTAAGCTATCATGTGACTTCTTAATTAATCCAATTAATTATGGGCTTTAGGTCCATTAAGCAAGTGACTCACGTCCCTAATTAGTTTTTGGCCAATTTGGCTCTCTTTGTATGGCATGGGACCCCAACAATGACCTCACATAAGCCCATATGGGTATGGCCCAGTTTCTGTGAAAAAGCCTGGCCAAATTCATTGTCAAGCACAGTAAACCCCTGAGTCCATCAGTATGGGCTCTTAATGGGCCCAACATTTACATTAAATGGTCATTGAGTCCAGCCATCCTATGAAGTTCCAAGGGCAATGGACTTAAGTGAGATATAGCCCATCAACTAAAATAACCCTAAATTGTCTTTTACACTTAACCTCTCAGCCCTTAATGATCAACCACTGCTCGACAAGGAAGGACCTCTCCCCTGGATGCAAGGTATAGTGTTGCACTCTCTGCTCAAATGGGTCCCGGGAATTAAAACCTTTTGCAAACATTTTTCTTAAAACATAATATGCATATATAATAAATATATTTTGCAAATCTCAAACAAGTTTGAAATCGATTGTCGACAGTTTTGGTTTCTCATGGTGCGCGATCTGACTACTCCTAGTTGGAGGGCGATTTGGACTCTAGATGGACGATGAATTGGACCGATCTACAAAATAGTCTATCAGAGAACCCGGGGTAGCTAACCCGGCGAGGTCGCTCCGATGCTTAAGTCAGTAATTATGTTGTAAATGTGAGCTGAATGCTTGACAGCTTGAGTGCTAGAGAGTAGAGTAATCATGCGTACCTTTGCCTTGAGATTTCGAGTCTTTATATACTGGAGTAGCCGTGGGCTTCACGAAAGAGCTCCGAGTTCTCTGGGCTGTAGAGATAAGGTTGGTTCCGTTCTTGAATGAGAGTAGTACATGGATGAGGTTTATCATCAACCCTCGATTCAGACGGATTCGGGATGAGTTCTTATCGTGATCTCGGGGGATTCGGGATCTGTTGGCTCATCGTGACCCCAAGAGATTCGGGATCTGTTGGGGAGGCTTTCGGAGTTGGTTATACGATGCTTTGGCTCGTTAGCTCCGAGCTAGAACTTTGATTCTTCAGTCCCGAACTGGATTGGATACCCGAGGTGCCTCTACGTTGAGGCGGGTTTTGAGCCGAGGTGGCTGGATACCCGAACTGCAAATGTTGCAAACTGGGCTTGCCTAACTGAGTTTTCATCCTTCAATCAGATTGCGCCTTTAGGCCATGCCAAATCATCCTTCATCAATTGCCCCCCACTCCTCGTGTTAGGGGTCCCAACCTAGTGTGAAGAGTTCATTAAGGGTCTAGGTGGATTTGGCATGAGGTCTAGTCAATTTGGAGAGCAAACCGTTGGTTCGGCCTGTTCAACCGTCTGGCTCAACCACGAAATGACCCAGGTTGCGTCCCGGGCATGCGCGGATGTCACGCGGTTTATAGATTCTGCGGACGTCAAAGAGCGCGCTCAACCGATTTCGTCCTCGGGTATCATGCAACCGGTTTTCAGGGGAGTCATTGGATCACATAGGTCTCAACCGTTGATCACCATGTGGTGAACTATAAATAGGGGACCGAAGGGCCCCTTTCCTTCACCAAAAATCTTGTGATTGAGCTCTCCTGAGGTCGCATCAGAGTCTTTCAGCTTGCCACATCTTCCTTTGTGTCTGAGGTTGTTTTTGTCCTTTTGGTGAGTTTGTCTTCTTTCATTAGTTTGTTTTCCTTTCCTTTTCCTGTTCCAATACATCTAGTGCTAGTATAGATAGACTACTTAGTGGTTCTAGTGAGCCCAAGGGTGCCGAGGTGCAGTCCTCGGCTCCCACTGACGAGGTTAGCTCTTCGCCTGTGAGTTCCTCTCTTCACCTCTTAGGAGAAACACCCTTACCCGATGTCGGGCCATCTCGGTCTAAGGAACCTGAAGCTCGGGTAGAGGGACCGACCTCCAGAGAGGGGTCCCATCTTCTTCTCGGAGTCGGGATTCAGATGACTTCGACCCTTCCACGATGACCTTGGACAGATTACTATCCTTGGTAGCCCGTTACCGTCTTCCCGACACCGTTACTTTTAGTATTCCTTTGGGTCGGTACCCTTGGGTTCATGGTCACCATGAGCTCGTGGTTTTTGAGGAGCAACTCATAGCTGGGTTGTGCTTCCCACTCCACCCTTTCATCATAGAGATTATTAAGTTCTTTGACATTACCATCGACCAATTACACCCAAACTCCATCCGAACCATAGTTGACATGATCTCTTTGTCCCACGAGTATAACTGACCTCTTTCCTTAGAAACCTCTAGTTCGACCTGCTCGATCAAGAAGAACTCCGCTTGCCTATGCGGGGATACCTGACAGAGTTACTACATCTCCCCCTGCCCTGGGTTCAAAATCCTGTTTGGCAGCCCGAACAAAGTACCGGCCTGGAAGAGGAGGTACTTTTTCGTCTGTAACCTTGAGGGGTGGCCCTTCCCGACTCACTGGCGAATGGCCATCAAGGACCCCAGGGTGAGACCAGGGCGGTCGYTAATTCCTATAGGGACCTCGGCCTAGAAATGAAAGATTTCTTGGCAGAGGATAAGCTTGTACGAGCTAGGCTGAATCCTCTTGGTAGGCCTCCACCTCAGCGCTCATATTACTCTTCCTTATTTTGTACTTACTTCGGTTCGTGACTAACCTCTTCCTTTTTCCCTTGCAGAAGCTATGCCGGATGTCAATGCAAAAAACCTTCTGAAGAGCGTCTAGAGGGGGAAGAAGAGGAAGGCCTCAAAGAAGTCTCATCGGGAGGCCAGTCCTTCATTTCCCGCCCAAGCCGAGGTCGTTGTGCCAGAGCCGATCTCGGTCGAGCTCCCGGAGGAGGAGGTCCATCCCCAACCTCCAGTTGTGGATTTGGATGAAGACTAGGACGAGGGAGCTCTGCCTTGTGAGCCCGAGGGTGCTTCAGTGCCCGAGCCTCATCTCTCGAAGGAGAGCATTATGACCCTGCGGCTCGGGCTCCTCAAGAGTAAAGACACTGTTTTTCCTGCAGAAGTCGTGGAATGGGCTGACAAGCCCACAAGTCAGCTCGGGGGCAGGGCGGCCAGTTATTGCATGGTGGTGAGTACCTCGCCCTTTTGTTCTATTTCCTTATTCATTTGTTAATGGTACTTACATCTGCTTTCTATTCGCCAGGTGAACTCTGCCATTCATTCACTTGTCTACCAGTTCAAGATCCGCTTGAAGCGAGCCAGGGAAGCTGAGGAGAATGCTCAGAAACTTTACCACGAATTGGACATAGCTCGGGGTGAGGTTCTTCGAGCTAAGAAGGGAGCTCGGAGTCACTAGGAGCAGATCATCATACTGACGGAGGAGAAGGAAAAACTCAAGTGTGATAACGAGAACCTCGATGTGATGATCAAGGAGTGCACCGAGATCTTTGACACTACCATCTAGGTTGTGCGAGTTCAGGAGAGAGAGCACGCCATCGAAGATTTCAGGGAGTCTCCAGAGTTTCACAATCTCCAGGTTGAGTACAGATCAAGCTCATATCGGTCTGGTTTCAAACATTGCAAGTGGTTGATGCAGCGGAAGTTTCCCAAGCTCGACCTCGGAGTTGTTTCCATGCCGGATGTCACTTTTGAGATGGCAAATGTGGCTAATGAAGAACCTGGCTCCTCCGAAGAGGAAAGTGACGACGAAGTCCTTGAGGCGGGGCCGTCAGGAGAAGCAAACCGAGAGGACATGGAGGAGGATCGCATGGAAACCGACCTACCTGGCAGTTTGAACATATAACCTTGCCTCTTTTCTTGAACATCTTTATCTGTAATGTACATCCTGGGCCTCCGAGCTCGGTTATAGTAGTTTTTTTTTTGTACTTTGAATTCTACATTAATGAAAACTAAGTGTTTTGGCAATCTTCGTGTGCAAAAATTATTCTAAGTGTAGATTACTCCCAAGCCAGCGAGCTAAACCAAATAGGAGTGAACTTTACCTAAGTATAGGTTGCTGCCGAGCTGGTGAGCTCGACACTATTAAGAATGATATAATTGTCGTTGCATGCTAGGACGATCAGACATTGTAGGGTACATACCCAAACTACCTATGCCTGGGTCACTTATTTGGCTAAGTGTTAGTTATCCCTAAGTACCGAGCTAACGAGCTCGGCTCCATGTGGGATTAACCTTACATTGTTGTACGCCAAGGTGAATTAGACACTGTAGGGTTTGCAACCGAGCTATCTATGCCTCATAAGTGACTAAGACTCATCTACCTATGCTGAGGAGGCGACTAGGACTTGTTTGCCTATGTTGAGGAGGCGACTAGGACTTGTCTTGGTGCCGAGGTCTTCTATCAACTCGGCGCCATAGCCCATAGGCTTCTGGGAGTGACTCGCAGTCCTCTCTCCAGTCCGTCATTTTTGGGTTGCAAGTTCACGAGTAGTACCTTCTTAGGTTATCAATATTCCATGCTCGTGGTACCTACTTCCATTCTAAGGTTTCGATCTCATATGTGCCTTCCTTGAATACCCATTTGACTCGGTATGGTCCTTCCCACTTTGGTCCGAGCTTGCCAACGCCGGGCTCTGGTACCATAACCTTCCGAAGAACCAGGTTGTCGATGCGAAAGTATCATTTTTTGACTCAGGCGTTATAGTACCGAGCTACTCTTTGTTGGTAAGTTGCGGATTGAATATAAGCCAGGTCTCGTACCTCTTCTATCAGATTTAAGTTGGTACGGAGCTCGTCATCGTTCATCTCCTTATCGTAAGTGTGGTCACCTCGATTTCCGCTGGGATCACCGCTTCTGTGCCGTATGTGAGGTTGAAAGGGGTTTCACCTGTAGCGGTCTTAATGGTAGTTCAGTAGGCCCAAAGGACACTGGGTAGTTCGTCCACTCACAACCCCTTAGCTCGAGCTAAGTGAGTTTTCAGTCCATGAAGTATCGCTCTGTTAGTGACCTCTGCTTGCCCATTCACCTAGGGGTGTGCCACCAAGGTAAAATTCCGTTGGATCCCCATTTCGGAGCACCAATTTTGAAACTTAATATCTTCGAACTGTTTCCCATTATCGGATATTAGCACCCAAGGTAGTCCAAAGCGACATACTATGTTTTTCCAAAAGAAGTTTTGTACGTTGCGGGCTGTGATCATTACCAAGGGTTTGACTTCCACCCACTTCATGAAGTGATCTACTACTACAACCAAGAATCTCCTCTGCTCTATTGCTGGGGGAAAAGGATTGAGGATGTCGATTCCCCACTACGCAAAGGGCCACGAGCTAGTGAGGTATTTTAGATCAGCAGCAGGTTGATGGTGAATGTTGGCATGCCTCTAGCACCTATCACATTTTTTTACGAGCTCGAGTGCATCTTCCTTCATTGTGGGCTAGTAGTAACCTTGCTTTAGCTCTTTTTGTGTGAGAGCTCTTCCCCCTAAGTGTCCGCCGCTTAAGCCTTCATGGGTGTCGCAAAGTACATGCTCTGCTTCTGAAGGTCACAAGCAACGTAGGTAAGGGAGTATGAAAGACCTCCTGTACAATTGTTCGTTTATGAGGACGTATATAGCTGATTGGCACTCTATCCTTCGGGCTGCATTACGTTCTGCAGGTAAGGTCTCATGGAGCAGATAACTCACGAGTGGATCAATCCAACTCGGTTCCTCTTGTGATACGGGAGCGACCTCTCCTGCTCCCCCGAGA
>NW_010729131.1:2728749-2745768 GCF_000365185.1 Nelumbo nucifera
AGGCAGGTCCTCTATGTACATAGTTCACATGGTGTTGCTACTCGTGCTGACTAGTCGTGACAAGGTGTCGGCCTCAGCGTTCTCGGACCTCAGAATCTGCCTAATGAAGTAGGAGATGAAGTTGCGTAGGATCTCTCTAACTTTGGCCAAATAAGCTGCCATAGTAGAGTCGCGGGCTTCGCACTCACCAATGACTTAGTTAACCACCAGTTGTGAGTCATTACATACAATGAGGTGCTTGGCCTTCATTTCCCTCACTAAGGTTAACCTGGCGACCAATGCTTCGTATTCTACCTCGTTGTTTGATGCCTCGAATCTGAACTGGAGAGCATATTCTAGTTTCACCCTGCATGGGCCATACAGTATCAGTCCTGCACCGCTCCCCTACTGGTTGGACGAGCCGTCAACGTGAAGGATCCAAGGCTCCCCATCCTAGGTCGGTTCTGCTCTGACCGGGACCAGTGCCGCACTAGTCGAAGCTCCCATCATGCGGTCGAGCTCGATCAGCTCAAGGGTCGCTATGCTGAACGTGCATTCTGCCACAAAATCAGCCAAGACTTGAGGTTTTATTGTTGGACGAGGCTCATACCGTATATCGTACTCACTCAGTTCGATGGACCACTTCATCAATCTCCTAGATACCTCAGGTTTGAGCAAGATATGCCTCAGGGGTTTGCTGGTGAGAACGACGATAGTGTGGGCCTGGAAGTATGAGCAGAGCTTCTGGGCTTCTATGATCAGTACGTATGCTAATTTCTCGATTTCCAGATATCTGGTTTCTGCATCCTGCAAAATTTTACTAACATAGTGGATGGGTCGTTGGACCCGATCTATTTCTTTGATTAGTACCGAGCTGACCACCTCATCGCTCGTGAAAAGGTATAGTTTTAACACGTCCCCTTCTTCGGGTCGGGTTAAAACTGGGGCGGTACCTAGGTATCTTTTTAGCTCATCAAAGGCGAGCTGGCATTCTTCAGTCCATTTGAATTCCTTACTCTTTTTTATTGCTATAAAAAAGGGTAGGCAGCGATCTGCCAACTTGGACATGAAGTGTTTTAGGGCAGCAATCCGACCAGTCAGCCTTTGAACCTTTTCTATTTTCCGGGCTGGTCTCATATCTAGAAGGGCTTTTATTTTATCCGGGTTGGCCTCGATGCCACGTTAGTTGACTATATAGCCTAGAAATTTACTCGAGGTGACTCCGAATATGCACTTATTTGGATTTAGCTTCATGTTATATCCTCGTAAAATTTGGAAAACACTTTTTAAATCATTCAATAAAAAATCCAAAAACGGGGTCTTGACAACCATGTCATCAACATAACACTCTATTTTATTGTCGATTAATGGCTCAAAAATCTTATTTACAAGGCACTGAAAGGTTGCCCCGGTATTTTTTAATCCGAAAGCATGACCTTGTAATAGTATAACCCGAACTCGGTTATGAAGGTGGTCTTCTCTTCATTAGCAGGATCCATCCTAATCTGGTTGTAACTGGAATAGGCATCCAAGAAACTCAGCAACTCATGCCCTAAGGTTGCGCCTGCTAGGCAGTCAATCTTGGGTAGCGGGAAGCAATCTTTTGGGTAGGCTCTATTCAGGTCGGTGTAATTGATGCACATGCGCCACTTTCCATTGGCCTTTTTCACTAGAACCGAGTTAGCCACCCAGCTCGGGTAATGAACTTCCCTAATGAAGTATGCCGCTAGGAGCTTCCCAACATCTTCATCAACTACCCTCCAACATTCCGGGGTGAGGTTGCGCTTCTTCTACCTTACTGGCCTGACTAAAGGGTCAGTGTTCAATTTGTGAGTTATAACTTTTGAATCAATTCCAGGCATTTCTTCCGCGGACCAGGCAAAAATGTCTAAGTTTTCGAGTAAGAAACATACTAGCTGGGAGTGGAGTGGTTTGTTGATTGGGCACCGATCTGAAGAGTCTTGGCCGGTTCATCAACAGAGACCGGTATGTGGTCCGTCTCCTCTATCGGGGAAGCTCGCTCATCGGTGTACTCCGCGGGTCGCTCAAGCTCGACATCTTCTGCTAGCTTCCTTTCCTTTAAGAGCAGTTACGTAGCATTTGCGCGATTCGAGCTGGTCACCTTGCACGACTCCCACCCCGTAATCAGTTGGGAACATCATCGCTAAATAGTAAGTGGATACTACTATGCGTAGAACATGAGTGGTGGGCTGACCTACTATGGCGTTGTAGGGGGAGGGAGTCACGACTACCAGGAAGGTGTGCTCAAACCACACGATGTTTGGCCACATGCCGGCTTCTACAAGTACTGTGACTCCCGCAAGAGGTCTGACCTCCTCGCCGCTAAACCCTACTAAAGGGGTGTCTGCCGGTTTCAGGTCGCTCTGCTGTAACTGTAATTTATCAAACGTCTCTTTGAAGAGTATATCGGCCGAGATGCTTGAGTCTACCAATATCCGCTTTACTTTGAAGTCATTAATTCGCAGCTTTACTACTAGAGCATCATCGTGAGGATACTGGATCCCGCGTGCATCATCGTCAGTGAAGTATATCGGTCCTTCAAGCCGAGGTTGCTTTGGCAGGTTTTCCTCTTCATTTTCTAGCTCATGGACCAAAGTGTTACCGGCTACCAAGGTACACCCCGTGATGATGGATCCACCGGTAATCATGTTAATTACCCCGCGGATCGGTCGCTCTTTTGGAAACTGTCGTGGTGGTTGCTCGTTCTACCTGCTGGCTTCTAGGGCATTCCTCCTTTGGTTCCTCTATCGGTCTGTCTGCCGATCTGTTTGTCCCCTTTCTTCACGTAAGATGAAGTTCTTCAGGTATCTGCATCGGATGAGTTCCTCGATCTTGTTGCGAAGATTCCTACAATTCTCTGTGTTGTGCCCATGATCTCGGTGAAAATGGCAATAAACGTTCGGGTTCCTTGCTATTGGGTCTCCCCTTAGCCTGGGAGGCCATTTGATGAAGGAGGAGTCCTTAATGGTCATTAGGATCTCTCCTCTTTTAGCATTCAAGGGTGTGTAGTCTGTTCTCTCCACAAGTGGGGTCCTGGAGCGCCGACCTAATATACGAAATCACTAGGGGGACCGACTTCTGGAGTTGTTTCTTCCCCTACTCGGGGACTTGCTTTTCTTCCTCTTTTGTCTACCACTGCTCGTCCCTTCACTCTCTCTCTTCCTCTTCTTCGGTGGTGGGTTATCAACCTTCTGATTGATCTCCTCCTCGATACTAATGAACTGATCTGCTAGCTTAAGGAATTCAGTGATGTATTTTGGTTTGTTAGCTACCACATGCCATTTAAACTCCTTGTGGGTGATTCCTTTCTTGGCTGCAGTGAGTCTTACTACCGGGTCAAGGTCTGGTATCTGTAGGCAAGTGTCGTTGAAGTGTTTGATATAGCTCCTAATCGATTCTCCTTCCCTCTAAACCACATTAAGAAGGCTTTCCTACGACTTCGAACACTTTTTGCTGGTAATAAAGTGTACAGTAAACAAGTCGACAAACTACAACCAGCTTTTGATTGAACCTGACACGAGGTTCCGGTACCAAGTTCGAACTACCCCTTTAAATGTAGTAGAGAAGGTTACACACATGCAAAATTCATCAGCCCCAGCTAGGTGCATCTGAGGCTGGAAAGAGTCCACATGGTCATTAGGATTGAACGACCCGTCATACTTGTCTAATGGGGGCATCTTGAAATCTTTAGGCATTGGGGTCGCCAAGAGCTTGGGAGACAAAAGAGATGACCTACAAAGTAGTGSAGGTGCAGTCTTTGTAGCCACCGAGGTCGCTTCTTCCTTCCCTTTGGTTTGCTCTTCTCACTGGCTTGGCTTTACTGGCAGGCTGTTCTTAACCGAGGTACGGCGTGTCTTGCAACGTCTCCGCTGCTACTTTTTTACCGGCTCGGCGTTGGTGCTGCTGACTTCAGTTTGATCTGGTATTGTGGCCCTATCACGAGGCAGATCCTAGTTTCTTGAGGGATTCTAGGGCTAGCTATCATGAGGGGTGGAGAGGCCTTGTCTCGAGTTTTCACCTCAAACCCCCAACTAGTTATCTGCTCGCGAGCCATCATTCTCTCGCTGTGAGTACCGAGGCAGATTAAGTTGCCTGTCCCCCGACCTACTTCTGACATTTCCTTGTGAGGTTGGTGGAGTGTGCTGACCGTCTCTCCTCCCACGGGGCGAGACCTAACTCCTGAGAGGAATCGATGCTTGTGAGGTCTCTTCGTCCCGATGGGGGGATTGGCTGATGTTCCGGTTAATTCCAAGGCGATTTGGGTTCTGACCATGATGGGGCCCTGGGTGCCGAAGTGGGACCGGCTACTGGTTTGGATGCAGTGGAGGGAATTGGTGTTGATACTGTTGGTAGAAGTAATATTGTTGATACTACTGAAATTGCTAGACCTGCTGCATCTGGATCTGAATAGCTCGGATGCACTAAACGAGGTCGTGGAACTAGGAATGCCTAACTCCAGAAGGAACCATGGAGGGCTCAGAGAAAGTTGTGCTTACCACTGGGGGAAGTGGGACGCTCACTTGTGTGGTGCTCGGTAGTGCAGTTTGAGATGGGACTCCAGACACTGTGAGCGGAATGGTGAACTGGCCGATGCACACTGTAGGAGCTTGGGGGAAGGTTGGCTGCTGGGCTTGCCCGGTGGTGATCATCTTGACCCTTTCCCGGTGTGGCTGGAGGATGCCATTGAGGTTAAGCTTAGGCTTGAAACTGCAAAGAGATAGGGATGACCTTTCGATCAGTTCCCACAGACGACGCTAATTGATGGTACGCGATCTGACTACTCCTAGCTGGAGGGCGATGCGAACTCCAGATGGACGATGAGCTGGATCAATCTGCAAAATAGTCTATCAGAGAACCCAGGGTAGCTAACCCGGCGAGGTCGCTCCGATGCTTAAGTCAGTAATTATATTGTAAATGTGAGTTGAATGCTTGAGATCTTGAGTGCTAGAGAGTAGAGTAATCACGCGTACCTTTGCCTTGAGATTTTGAGTCTTTATATACTGGAGTAGTCATGGGCTTCACGAAAGAGCTTCGGGTTCTCCGGGCTATAGAGATAAGGTTGGTTCTGTTCTTGAAGGAGAATAGTATGTGGATGAGGCTTATCGTCTACCCTCGATTCAGACGGATCCGGGATGAGTTCTTATTGTTATCTCCGGAGATTCAGGATCTGTTGGCTCATCGTGACCCCAAGAGATTCGGGATCTATTGGGAAGGCCTTTGGAGTTGGTTATACGATGCTTCGACTCGTTATCTCCAAGCTGGAACTTCGATTCTTCAGTCCCAAATTGGATTAGATACCTGAGGTGCCTCTACACTGAGGAAGGTTTTGAGTCGAGGTGGCTGGATATCCGAACTGTGAATGTTACGAACTGGGCTTGCCTGGCTGAGTTGTCATCCTTTAATCAGATTGCATCTATGTGTCCCCTTCCTGTTAGGTCGTGCCAAATCATTCTTCATCAGTTTCCATCAGAGACAGTGTAGTCCTGATAATTCACTTTGTTCGACAAAGGGGCTGATCCTATCACTATGATCACCCATTCGAGTGAATTCTCAGACTACCCCAACATACCCAGGTTTTGACCTTGAAAGATTTCAGTGATTGGCAAATCAAAAACAGCCCACTCCGACACCCAGTGTAGTACCATAATCGAGTCTAGGGTTAGGTGTAACTTTCTAGTTTTGCCCACCAATCTCCAAGGTCCAGGGCATAACTAGAAAATGGTCTGAGTTCAGTGTTTTAAAACTAACACACACTACATGTGCTTCAGGTCTAACCCTGGTAGCTGAGACAAGCTACCCCAACCTACTTGGTAGCACATTAGTGTCAGCCTTGGTAGGATAAGCTTCCCCAAGTCTATCTAACGGTTGAAAACATTCTAAACTAACACGAGTTTCATAAGTGTCCAGTTTAAGGGTAATTACACAGAAACACACCAAATATAACATGAATCAATTATATACTTGTATTCATTTACAATAAATGGATATGTACATCAATCTAATTGGAGCTAAGGGCATACACTGTCTAACAATTCCCACTTGCACTTAGGTCCAATCGGGTACAAGTCGGAGTCCTATACTGTTCACATGTTTCTCAAACACTTTTTGTGTCAGTGGCTTAGTCAATGGGTCTACCACATTCTCGGCTGATGCTACCTTTTGAATTTCAAAGTCCCCTATCCAGTGTTGTCACACAATAGTGGGATGGGTGATATGGTAGGATTCCAAATTCTAGGATGAACAACTTCATTCATTAGGCAACCTCATTTACGACAATATGCTTGGCCTGGGTTGTGGACTATTTTTCTTACAACACAGGACCCCATCGTGAAGATGTAATCAAATATAGACTTTCTATCATCTGGGTCTGACTAGAAGTCAGTATTAGTATACCCGAAGGTTTGTAGTTAACTACCATCGAATACAAGACAAAACTCTTTTTGTCCTCCGAAGGTATTTGAGTATGTTTTTCACAGCAATGCAATGCTCCCGTCCTGGGTTAGACTACTATCTACTTACTATACTCACAGCCTGAGCAATGTTTGGCTGAGTGTGCACAACATGGCATACATGATGCTCCCTACGGCTGAGGCATAAGGAACTTCCTTCATGCCTTAAATCTCCTCAGGAGTCTTGGGAGACATACCCTTGGAGAGAGTGATTATATGTCTGAAAGGGACAAATCCCTTCTTTGAGTTCTCCATGTTGTATCTGTTGATGATCTTGTCAATGTAAGTAGATTGGGATAATCCTATTATCCATCTTGATCTATCTCTATAGAGTCAAAATCCCAAGATGTAGGAGGCCTCTTCAAGATCTTTCATGGAGAATTGTTGCAAAAGCCATACCTTCACTATAGTCAACATTCCTACATCATTTCCAAGGAGTAGAATGCCGTCTACATACAGAACAAAGAACGTAACCTTATCTTCCACTGATTTCCTATAAACACAGGGCTCATCCAGGTTCTGCTCAAAGTCAAAATATTTGACCATAGAGTCAAATCGGATGTTCCAACTTCTTAAAGCTTGCTTAAGTCCATAAATGGATTTGTTAAGTTTGCACTCCATGTGTTCCTGACTAGATGCAATAAAGTCTTGCGGCTGTTGCATATCTATCTTCAGTAAGATCTCCATTCAGGAGTGTGGTTTTGACATCCATATTCCAAATCTCATAATCATAGTGTGCTACTATAGCAAGCAGGATCTGTATGGATTTAAGCATGGCCACTGGCGAAAAAGTYTCTTCATAATCGACTCCCACTTTCTGAGTGTACTCTTTCGCTATAAGACGAGCTTTATAGGTTTCAACCTTTCCATCAGGGCCCTTCTTCCTCTTGTAAATCCATTTGCAACCAATTGCTTTCACCTTAGGGGGTGGGTCTACGAGTGTGAACCTCCAAATTGAAATTAGGGCTCATTTCATGGCTGAAATATGGAGTCGCCACCCATCAATGCAAGGAACATGGGAGTGATGGACCTCCCAAGTTCAAGAAACAAAACAAGACATGACTCACACCCAAAAACAAAGCTAATCTAGGTACTTTTTAGGGGAGAGAAGGAAGGCATTAGGCACCCCTTTCCCACAATTGATAAGTAGTACCATTCCTCTAATTGACCAAAGAAAATAAGTAAAAGAAGAGCAACAAAGGATCAAAGGTTTTGCCCATCCAAGAGGTGGCTACTCAAGGTGAGCTTGTCTCCCAAGTGGTTTAATCCTCTCATCCTCCATTTGGGTGTGAGGAACCCCTAAAGGAGCGAAGGAATAGGAAACTACATGCATCCTCCTTTTTCCAAGGTCCCTCACACTTCTACTAGTCAAATGAGTGAGGTTGAAATACAAGGGATTTGGTCCCCATGAGCCATCTCTCTTAAGGCAATTTCCACTTAAGACTTATGGAAAATATGGAAGCCAGAAAAAAATAAACAAAAGACAAGGAAGAAATCTAATTCCAATTTGGATTACAATAGAACAAACAACACCATTAAATATAAATTATAATATTCAAACAAGTAATTCTAACATGCATGTTCACTTAACTAAGAAAACGAAGAGGCACCTATGAAAATGGATGGATTTCAGCACTGATATTCAAATTTAAAAAAAAAAATACTAAAATAACCTAGAACACTCATTTGAATTAACTAACAAGCCAATTTTATGTTTCCTACATCTCAATAACATGAAATCAACTAAATGCATGCATAATATTTAATCCATGAGAAGGTAATTAAATGCTGAAAGTAAAAAATACTAGAATGAATTACCATATCAATAAGATTTAACAAAATAAGAAAAATGAAGATTATATGAGGTGAGAAGTTCACCTCTTTGTAGGCCTTTTGACAAACACTACAAGATAAGTGATTGAAATTGTTGACGGCTCTTTTCRAGGTTGAGCCTTGCTTGAATTGAATGGGTAGAGGGCTACTTCTCCAAGGTTTCTTGGAGACTTTTCTCCTCTCTTTTTTTTTCTAGATTGAATGATGATGGAGGATAGGTTCAGCTAGACTCTTGGAAGGGAGAAGAGAGTTTGGGAGGTGGAGGCTTGGGTGGTTCTTGGAGAATGATTTTGGTGAGAGTTTTTGGTTTGTAAAGAAGGAGATGAAAGCTTGGGGATCTTGGTTCAGGCATAAGGGGAAGAGAGACTCGATGGCTATGTTTCTTGGAAGATCATGGAGTGTTGCGAAGATGGACATGGGAGTAAGGGTTCAGTGGGTTTTAGTTGAGGGAAGAGGGTAAAAGAAAATGGAGAGAGGGTGAGAGGGAGTTCGGTGGTGGAGAGGAAAAAGAAGAAGATAGTGGGAAGGAGGTTTGTTAGTGAGAGCTTGAGGGAGTGAGAGAGCAGAGAAAATGGAAGAATCCAGAGAGTGTGAGATGGAGGTTGATGGTTTTTGTCTTAGGTTTTTCTCCCTTTTTTTTATTGTTTTTCTTGTTTGAACCAAATGAGGATGGGATTGGTTTGGTTTGGTTGGAACTAAATCAGTTGGGTTGGGACTGAATTTGAGACAACCTAGTTAGGATTTAGTTTGGGGCTTGCTAGGGTTTTTAGGGTTTAGGAAAGTTAATCTCCAAAGGATGGAAGGTTGGGATGCTTTGGTTCTAATCCAAGGGATGGCAGGGGTGCCACATTTTTCCTTTTTCTTTGTTTTTCTCTCATTGACCTTTTCCTTTTTTGACCGAATTTAATGCCTTGGGGACAACTCCCCTTGATTTTCTCCCCTTGTTCCCTTTCCTTTAATGCCTAGAATGGAGGGAGTTTTAAATTTCAATTTAAAATTTGAATTTGAGGGGGAATGGATAGGTGGCAGCTAGGGTTTTAGAATTTAAGGTTTTTGGGTGTGAAATTGAGGGTTAGGCCAATCCTAGGGTAGAAACACAAGGGGGGCCCAAATCTAGGGCTAACATTGATTCTAGGTTTAGTGGGGTTTTAGGTGATTTCCCAAGAATGCATAGGGACTTAAATGAAAAAAATAACAGAAGGTGGTTTTTTTGCAATGAGAAGGCAAGTCCAAGGGGGTATTATGTGTAGGATTCAAGGGCTAAGATTAAAACTCAAGATGTTAGGTTTATTTCAATCAACGAGATCGCACAAATTAGAATCTTTGTAGGTGAAGGGGCAAAATGGGGAATTTTGTAAATAAATTTTTTTAAGGGGTTCTAAGGTATTTGAAAAGGGAAATGATGGGGTTTGATGACCTCGAGGAGTGTGTCAGAGTGAGAAATCATGATTTTGAATGTACGGAGTAATGTGGGTCATCAAATCAGGCTTTTTCTTGATAGAAGGGTAAAATGGTAATTTTGGGTCTAAAAATGGAGGGTCTATCCAGGTGTCTAGGAAGGTGTTGACGTGGTCTTGGTGTATCAGAGGGTGTACCACAATGCAGATCCTGAAATAGGAGAGTAGCGGATAATGAGAGCCCTCAATTTGGAATCTTTATAGATGAAGGGTAAAATGGTAATTTTAAGGTTTGAAGTTTAATGGATCGATGAACGTGAGGTTTTGATTAGGTTTGGAGGTGTCCAATGATGCGTGATGATAGATCTTGAAATTAGGGCATATCAAGCGATGAGGATGGTCTATTTGGAATGTTTTTAAACAAAGGGTAAAATGGTAATTTTGGGGTATGAAATGTGATAGATCGTCTATTGGGAGGTTTTGATGGGATTTGGAGATGTCAAATAATGCATGGTGATGGATAACTAGAATATGGAGCATATCGGGCGATAAGGATGGTCCATGTCGAATCTTTTTAAGTGAAGGGTAAAACAAACATTTTGAAATCTAAAATTTGATAGATGGTCGATTAGAAGGTTGATGATTGATTCGGTATAGTTCGAAGGTCTCGGTTATTGTGTCATGATGGAAATCTTGGATTCAAGGAGTGACAACTAATAAGGATAGTCGATTTAGAATTTTTTTAAATGAAGGGCAAAACGATCATTTTAATGTATGAATTTGGTAGATGGTCGATTGGGGGTTTAATGGAGGTTTTAGGAAGATTTGTGTGTCCCGAGGGAGATGTCGTGATGGAGATCTAAAATTTTGAGAGTGGCAGCCAATGAAGATCGTTGGTTTGGAATCTTTTTGGATGAAGGGCAAAATGAACAGTTTGAAATCTAAAGTTGGAGAGATGGTTGATCGACAAATTGATGGAGGTTTTGGTAGGTTTTGGGGGTCTTAGATGATATGCCTAGATAAACTTGGATTTGGAGAGTGGCGGCTAATGAGGATTGTCGGTTTAAAATATTTTTGGATGAAGGGTAAAATGGTCATTTTAATGTTTAAAATTTGGTGGATGGTTGACCGGGAAGTTGATGGAGGTTTTGGAAAGTTTTGAATGTCCTAGATGATGTGTCTCAATGAAGATCTTTTATTTTGAGAATGGTGGCCAATGAAGATCATCGATTTGGAATCTTTCTGGATAAAAGGGTAAAATGGTCATTTTGGGCTTGAAATTTGATAGACAGTCGATCAGGGATCTGATGGAGGTTTTAGGAAGATTTTAGGGTCTTAGATGGAGTGTCTCGATGAAGATCTTGGATTTTGAGAGTGGTGACCGATAAGAATAGTCGATTTGAAATCTTTTTGAATGAAGGGAAAAACTGTCATTTTTGGGTGTGAAATCTGGTGGATGGTTGATCAGGGGGTCCTTGGAGTCTAATGGAAGTGTGGGATGGCTTTAGAGGGTGTTGGAACTTTGGGGATTTACGTCGTGGGTCTTTCGACTAATATAGGGGTTCAAAATGGAATCTTGGCTTGATGGATGGGTAAATGAGGGAATTTTAGGTTTAAGTTTGGTAGAGTGGCATGGATTTGAATTACAAGGTTGTGAAGAGGGTTTGGTCATGTCAAGGATGTGTGGACCATAGTTTTTTTTTTCTTTCGAGAAGTATTGTAGTGTTAGATGTGTCAAAATGGAATCTTTGATGGATGAATGGCGAGATCAAAGAATTTATGGCTGAAATTTGGTGTGATTGGTTGTTTGAAGGTTTGGTTTCATGCGATGGGGTCTGATTGGGTAAAAGGTATGGTGATATGGCATAATTGGGACCATTAAAAGGGAATCTTATGGATTTAACATTGGATTTGAGGATATTTTAATTAAAATTCGGTTTCCCAGGTTTTGGCATATCCTAAAGATATTGGCAAGGTCTAATTGGGCATTTGGAGTATGAGAAGTGGGTTAGAAAGGGGACCGAGCAAAAATTGCGTGCTTACAACGAGAGTTCAAACTCCGTTGGTTTTCATTGAGTCCATCTCAACCTTCATGGCATCTACTCACTTCAAGGAATCTATGTCCAACATAACTTCCGCATAAGTCATGGGATCTTCCTCACTGTTCGTAGCTTCCATCAAGTAACTTTCTTGATCATAGTTGTAACGAACTAGRGGCCTAGATACCCGGGTAGATCTTCTAAGTTGGGCATTATCTAGAACTTGTGGGACATCTCCCACTACTCTTGAGCTTTCCTTATTAAGAATAATTTCCTGATGGCGATCGTTCAAGATGTAATCTTCTTCCAAGAAATAGGCATTTCGACTACAAAACACTTTTTGCTCTCTTGGGTCATAGAAGAGGTATCCAATTTGTTAGCACTTGTTCTTTTAACATGTATCAGACAACCTTAAATCTTCAAGTCTCACACTTGATTTCTTACCTGTCCATAACTCATAGGGAGTCTTAGGAACGGATTTGGTTGGAACCCGATTCAGCATGTATATAGCAGTCTCCAATGCGTATCTCCAAAAAGGATATAGGTAGTTTTGAGTGGACGATAAGTGAACGGACCATATCTAATAGAGTCCAGTTTCTCCTCTCTGATACACCGTTTAATTGTGGTGTAGCAGGAGACAACTATGGTACAATTCCATTGTCCTTTAGGTAGTCCCTGAATTCATTGGAGAGATATTCGCCTCCTCGATCTGATCGAAGGACTTTGATGTGTTTCCCCAACTGTTTCTCAACTTGTTGTCTAAATTCCTTGAACATTTCAAAGGATTCGAACTTATATCTCATTAATTACACGTAACCATATTGAGAGTAATCATCAATGAAAGTTTATAAAATAACAGTGCTAGTTGCGTGTCCTAACATTCATGGGATTACATACATCAGTATGTATCAGGTCAAGTGTGCCCGTAGATCTTTCAGGCTTTCCCGCAAATGGCTATTTCATTATATTGCCCTAAAGGAAAGGTTCACAAGTTAGAAAATCTCCTATAGTTAGAAAATCCAAAGGAGCATCATTTCCTAATCTTATGATACGATCTATATTAATATGGCCAAGTCAGTAATGCCACCTGCGCGTGGGATTAACTGTATCATGTATTCTTCTCTTGGGAATAATTTCCGATGTAGTTTCAGTTATGTTTGTTTCTAGAGAATGACAGAGGACATAGAGACCATTCTCACAATTCTCAAGTTCTCCGTGAGTAAGGAATTTGTTATTCAATTTAATAATAATCGTTTTTACTAAATAGAATAGAATAACCATCCTTGCAAATTTTTGAAACTAAAATCAAATTTCTTCTTAGTGAGGGTACATAAAGACAATCTTTAAGTCTCACAATGTCTTCTCTGAATACTAAATCTACAGTTCCTATGGTTGTAGCTGCAATAGCTGTAGAAGTGCACAAGCAAAGGATCACCTCATCGTCGCTCGACCTTCTGCTTTCTTTGAACCCCTATAATGTGTTACATGCATGAATAGAAGCCTCAAAGTCAATACACCATGATGCAGAAGTGACCAACATATTGGTCTCTATGACAAGAGATTCATAATTACCTTCTTTGTTCATGGATTCTAGATATTGAGGACAGTTCCTCTTCTAGTGTTCGGTCTATTGGTAAATGTGACATGCATCCAACGCTTTGTCATTCTTTTGCTTTTTCGGCTTGCCCGCTTTCTTCTGAGGCCTCTTCTTGCCCTTTCTCTTTCTTTTGCCTGATTTTCCACCTTCAACAAGCATGGCTATCAGCTTGTCCTTCTTAATTAGTTCTTCAACCCTCTACAACATATTGCTGAGTTCCTGAAGGTTAACCTTTAGCTTGTTCATGTTATAATTCATGATAAGCTGATTGAAGGAGGGAGGTAGAGAGTTAAGGATGGCATCAGTTTGCGTGTCATCATCGAGCTGAGATCTTAGAGCCTCCAGTTCATTAATATGCCCCATCATTTTCATGGTGTGGTCATAGACTTGTTGGCTCTCGGTCATCTGTGTAGTCATCAACAACTTGAGGACCTTTTGATGGGCATAATGGTTTTGCTTTTCGTACATAGTCTTTAGACTATCCATAATGTCTTTAGAGACTTCGATTTTATCGAGTTGTCTCTAGATAGCATTATCTAATGATGCTACGGCGTAACACCAAGCAAGAGAATTTTTCTCCTCCCATTCTTGATATTCCCTCCTACGAGCCTTAGAAGCCCTATCACTCGAACGTTCCGAAGCAGGGTTCATAGTAACCTTGTCCAATTTCTTAGATGTCAGAACTAGATTAAGGTTACGGTACCAATTAGCATAATTGGGTCCCTTAAGTTTGTTATCATCCAACAGTTTGGCGAATTATCCATGTGCCATTTCTGATAAAAGGCAACAGATATTAGCTCAGGACCTAAAATTGATTCATGTTATCTTACATAGAATGGCCTTTTATCTGTGTTCCATCTCCATTTGTTCATCTCTGAGATTTTTCTCCTATTTCAGTGATGAAGACATGGTGCATGTCTCTGGAAATGTGGGAAATCACATAGGTGCATGGAACCAACCGTTTCAGCTACAAAACTCCACCACTTTTTGTGAAGGATCATATCCACCCATACAATGAGCTTTCCCTTTAGCCTCTATCAGACAAGGTTCATTGCCATTTTAGGTTAAACCTTTCTGTCTAGTAAGTGCTAACCCATCATATCGTCAACCCCAAGGTACCATGAAAGAGTCTTCCATTTTATGATAGGCCACTTCCACGTTGGTTTATGACGCCCTATCATCTCATGAAGCAATCCAACTGATTGGACCAGCAAAATGGATAGCCCAATTTTATGGTGCATCTCCACCCACCAATTCAGCCTGCCTTCATGCAAATGACAGAAGGCCTTTAGAGAATTCATCATATGATATTCCCTATCACTTGCACTTATATTAATCTGGAGGGAACAAGTAAAATAGTCCCTAGGTCTGATTTAGGTCATACCAAAGTGGCTCCCACTGACTTTCATAAAGTCAGATTCAAATGGACCCAAAATGGGCTAGGGTTCCGCGATGTTCCTTTTGGGGAGGAAACTGATTAGGGTGGACAACATGATCTGTGGACATCATGGAAATGATGTGCATTCAGCTATGGTGTTCGCAGAGAGCCACATACGATAAACATGGGCCAAGCACTTATGGCCCATGAACGAATAAGGTACAAGCATTCACATAATCATAAATTGATCCAATCAATTAATGGCTTGTAAAACTCTAATTAATTTAAGTTAACACACAATCAGTCCATTAAGRCCCATGAATTATCATATAATATCATCTAGGTATATGGGCTAAACTGCCAAGAGCAGTTCGGCCCATATAATAGTTGGGTTGATGTTGCTTTAACTTAGCATAAATTAGGTTTTACAAGGGAGGGCAAATTGTATCATCTGATGGGCCATCAAGCCCTTGGCCCATAGCCGAATTTGAGTCACCTAAGTCGTGACCCATGGGTCTGAGATCAGACCCCATTGAACCATGGGTTTGGTCCAATCAATTTGGACTAAACTAGGTCAATTTGGCCTAGGGTTTGGTGTCCAAAACATGCTACAATTCTCAAGATTTCGATATGAAATTATTAATAGTTGATTATTGACAATCACAGCATAAATAAACAATCTAGGGATGCAAATGTTATGGTCCTTATCTGATCCAAACGAACTACAAACCTGCAAGAAACTATTAATCGCAGATTGCAAAATTTTTCTGCAAAATTTCTTCTTCTCCTTCGCGCGCTCGAACAAATCTTCCCATGTAAAAAAATAGAAAAACCCTAATTTTTCTATTAATTGCATCAGAATAAATCGTAATATATTTTGTCTAAAAATAAAATAAAATAAATTATTTACAGACCAATGATCAAATAAATAAATAGCAAGGTGTACAAATCTTGGTGCCAAGAAAGAATTCGATCTCCATCACACCAATAGCCCAAAAAATCAAGAAATAATAATAGAACATTTCTAAAATTATTACAGAATAAAATAAAATTAATTTTAGATCAAATCGCCCAAAATTGAGAATTGATTTCTCAGTAAACTGGAAACTGTGTAAATCGAGTAGAGCAGTTCTATCGATTTCGGTTTAATTTCAAATTTGATTTAATTTTGATTCAAGATTGAACCTTTGGCTTTAATACCACTGAAGGAAGGGGAAATCCATCATATGGATGGACAGACCATGCTGTATGGTAATAGGGCAAAACTTCAAAAAATTTATTTTACCCTTCTTGGAATCGTATTCTCTGTTTTAGAAAAATCGTATTTTTCAAGGATCTTTCTTGCACCAAAACTGGACCAGATCTGAAACCAAAAAAGGGAGAAGAAAAACCTGATACGGATTCCACACGTGTAGTTCCCAAAGTGGAAGTTCACGCCTAAAGAGGATACCAAAACCAGGTTCCATTGAAGATGGTGCAGCTTAGGTTGAAGCCGGTTCAGCAACACAATCCTTCAGCAAGAACTGTAACCTTACAGCTAGGATCGAGTAAGAGAGGTGAGCATGAAATTATTCTGATTTTTCTAGAAAAATTAGAAATGAGAATTGAACTCTATCAGTCCAAGAACTAGAGAACGAATTGGCTTTGTATGGCAGCAAGAGCAGAAGGAGAGAGAAAGTTGAGAGTAGTGTGATCTGGAGCAGTTCTCCCTCCTCTATTTATAAGCCTTAAAGATCAGCTCTCCTAATCGAATTAGGAGCTTCCTAATCCAAATCTTTATTTGGATTTGGACTCTTTATGTGGATAAGACTTATCCTCTTATCCTAAAGGTTGATCCAAACCCTTATCCAAACCCATATTCGCCCAAGTCACATGACTGCTTAAGCTGTCATGTCATGTGACTTCTTAATTAATCAAATTAATTATGGGTTAGGTCCATTAAGCAAGTGCCTCACGTCCCTAATTAATTGTTGGCCAATTTGGCTCTTTGTGTGGCATTGGACCCTAACGATGACCTCACATAAGCCCAGATGGGTTCAGCCTAGCTTTTGTGAAAAAGACTGGCCAAATTCACTATCAAGCACAGTGAACCCCTGGGTCCATTAGTATGGGCTCTTAATGGGCCCAACATTTACAATAAATGGTCTTTGAGTCCAGCCATCCTATGAAGGCCCAAGGACAATGGATTTAACTGAGATATAGCCCATCAGGTAAAATAACCCGAAATGGTCTCTTACGCGTAACCTCTTAGCCTTTAATGATCAACCACTGCCTGGCAAGGAAGGACCTCTCCCCTGGTTGCAAGGTGCAGTGTTGCACTCTCTCT
>NW_010729131.1:2745778-2800660 GCF_000365185.1 Nelumbo nucifera
CTCTCCCCTGGTTGCAAGGTGCAGTGTTGCACTCTCTCTTTCTCTCTCTCTCTCTCTCTCTCTCTCTCTCTCTCTCTCTCTCTCTCTCTCTCTCTATATATATATATATATATATATATATATATATATATATTTGCAAATCTCAAACAAGTTTGAAATCGACTGCCGGCATTTTTGGTTTCCATCAGAGAGAGTGCAGTCCCGATCATTCACTTTGTCAGACAAAGGGGATGATCCTGTCACTATGATCACCCACTCAAGTGAATTCTCAGACTGCCCCAACATACCTAGGTTTTGACCATGAAGGATCTCACTGATTGGCACATCAAAGACAACCCAATCCAACACCCAGTGTAGTACCATAATTGAGTCTAAGGGTTAGGTGTAACTTTCCAATTTTGCCCACCAGTCTCCGAGGTCTAGGGCATAACTGGAAAATGGTCCTGGTTCAGTGTTTCAAACAAACACACTACATGTGCTTCGGGTCTAACCCTAGTAGCTGAGACAAGCTAACCCAACCTACTTGGCAACATATTAGTGTCAGCCTTGGCAAGATAAACTTTCCCAAGTCTATCCAACGACTAAGAACATTCTAAACTAAGACGAGTCTCATAAGTGTCCAGTTTAAGGGTAATTACACAGAAACACACCAAATATAACATGAATCAATTATGTATTTTTATTCATTTACAATAAATGGATATGTACATCAATCTGATTGGAGCTAAGGGCATACACTGTCTAACACTAACTCAAATCCCCAACCTAATAGGGGTGGACTCAACCCAAGTTGAGCCAGATATTTGGCTATTCAAGCTTCGCTCACCAAAAATCCATCAGGCTCGAGATTGATTCAACGTAGAGATTTGGTTTCAAATTCAACTCGACTCAAAAGCTCATATGTTCGAGCTCGAATGTGAGCCAAGCTTCTTATAAAAAGTAAAAGTCATACATATAAAAATTATTTTTTTTTTTATTTTACATACAAAATATTTAAGAATTATAAAAATCATTTATCATCATATGTATATAAAATAAAAATATTATGATATATATACATATATATATATAATCTCAATTAGCAAACGAGCCTATATATTGGGCTTAAGCTTTGGCTTAAAGCTTGATTTTTACTGAGCCGAATCAAGCTTTTCACGAGCCGAGCTCAAATAGCTTGTGAAAAGCTTGATACGTTTCCTCCCCTACTACTCAGCCTAGCTTGCACGCCTAATCATAAGATTAGCAATGAGTTGGGAGGGCAAGGATCATATTCCCTGTCCCCAACCCTAATTTTGAAATAAACCCTTGCCCCTAACCCCAATTTTGAAATAAATCCCCATCCCCGACCTAGATCCCTGATGGAGATGAGTTCCCCGTGGGGACCTATTTATCCTCTCCCCAACTTTATATATATATATATATATATATATATATATTCTTAAAAAAAATTAAGAATTATTAAATATTCTAACAAAATTATATAATAACTTTAAAATATAAAAAAATAGTTTTATATTTTTACAAAATATATCACAAAATTATGTACTAACAATTGAAATTATGTTTTTTCGGATTATCAATTTAAATGCTTTWCAAATATTTAATAATATGTAATAGCTTTAAATAAAGAAAATTCATATAACAAAAAAATTTAAATATTTTATAAATTATTTAAATATTTAAATAACTAAATATTTATCATAACTATAATTTAAATAGTTAAAATAACGAAATTATCAAATAAATAATTTTATATTTTTATAAAATATACCACAAAATTATGTACCATCAATTTAAATTATGTTTTTCTGGATCATCAATTTAAATGTTTTTCAAACATTTAATAATATGTAATAGCTTTAAATAAATACAATTCAAATAACAAAACAATTTAAATATTTTATAGATTATTTAAATATTTAAATAACTAGATTTTTATCATAACTAGATTTTAAACAGTTAAAATAACGAAATTATATAATAAATTTAAAAAATTTCTTTTAAGTATAAAAATAATTATAACATAATATTGAAATTAATAATAATTTAATATGTTTACATAATATAGTAAATAACTAATTTCACTTATATCAAGTAATTATTCGAGAAAATAACTTTCAAATAATAATTTTAAACTCTTAATCTATATTTATTATATAATTATATATACTAAAATTAATATTTATATGACCTTTTGTGAAAACCGACCTACTCAAGTAGTATCGGTTTGGGTTGAATTTTGGTTTGGTTAATAGGTTCAAAAGATTTAAAGTTAAAAATTAAATTTAATTGTAAAAATTACAATGCAATTATTAAAAAATAGATTTATGATATAAAACATTTTAAACTAAGAAATATTGTAAATTTCCCACTTTTTCATATTAAAAATTATATGTAAAATATAAAATATTAATATATATCCATGGTTAGGTCGTTCGATTCTGGTCGATTTACAAATGGCTGAAGTGAAACTGATCCAACTTAGTCGAATTGGGACATTTTTGAACCAAAGCCGACCTAAAATACTAGAAAACCGACCAACTCAGGTCAAGTTGATCGGGTTGGTCGATCGGTTTCATCAGTTTGATGAGTAAACCTAATTGAAATTAATTATTATTATTTTTGTATTAAAAAATTATTAAAAGTACTATATAAAATATGAATAATTATTAATTATTTAAAAAGTTGAAAATATAAAATAGTTGTATACTCTTTTGTGTTTCTATTAGTGTCATTTACTAGGACAGACCTTATAGTTTTACATATTTACCTAAATGTACCTTATAGTTTTCATTTTATTAAAACATCCCATATATTTTACAACTTATTTACTTAATCAACATTTCATTAAGGAGTGTTTGTTTTGCCATTAGGCCCATGATTTTTTATTCCAAAAATACCCTTAACACTTTTTTTGTACAGAAAATAAAATTAACCAAATATAGCCAATAGAATGGTTGCTTGTGTCTTATAAAGGGAAAAAATGGTATTTTTATTTTTATTTCTTTTGATTAAATTTATTTAAATGAACATTAGGGTCAACACTATCATCTAATGGAAGATTGATTAAATCCATTGCAAATTATAAGTGGTGTTTTAGTAAAATGCTAACTATAGGGTAGATTTTAGTAAATCCATGAAACTATAAGGGGTATTTTAGTAAATGTCCATTTCTATTATTTAGCTTGCGTTTAATAAATCTCGTGCATCGCATGGGTCCCCGCTAGTATAATATAAATAATATATATTTAAAACGAATACTATTATATATATGGGGTTGGGGTGGGGCGGGGACTTCATTCCACAACCTAACCCAACCCTGGTCGGAGATCCCTATTAGGGGTGCAACTTGGGCAGGCCTAACCAGAGCCCGAACTGACCTAGCCTGAAATATTACATAGGTTGGGCTTAGATTTTTACTCCTCGGGCTGAGCTCTAGCCCAAGAAATTGGACTTTTCTATTTTTGGGTCGAGCCCTGGCCTAGCCCTTATCTAAACACATACATATTTGCATGCATATTTACATATATACATACACATAGGTATACATATTTATATAAATACATATATACATATATAATTTTAGAGCGGATTCAATAAGTAAATTAATTAATAATTTTGATACTATTGTATATTTAATTATTAATATTTTACTATTTAGTTATCTAATTAAATTATTAGCTAATCGGCTAATATTAACAAATAGTGTTTAATTATTAATTGATATTTATTGTATTAATACTTAGGGTAAATCTCTTAAACTACCCCTATTGTTCACGAAATTGACAAATCGTAACCTTACTGTTTAGATATTGTCCAAATTGACAAATTGTACCCTGTTAAAGAAATGAAATGTCGAATTTGCCCTTCATTATTTATCAAATTTTCAAAACAAAAACCCAACTGATGAAAAACCCCTTGTTTCCAATTTTTTCAAAGCTTTGCTTGAAAAAGAAATCCGTGCCTCTTTGTTCTGGAGTGGTTGTTCATCCTACACCTCGCCCAAGGTCAGAGTAATTGTGGATTTGGTGAAAGATAAAGAGCCGATGGGTCAGAAGGGTTTGCCGGGAAATGCATCAGTTCTTGCCTCAGATTCATGGGCAGAGAAGGAAGTCAGCCATTCACGGGCAGAGAACAAACTGGTAACGGGCTCAGCCCGCTCAGCCCTGTTTCTGTCTCTTCCGGCATGGAGAGCACGGCTTTGGAGAGGCCGTTGGTTTCACCAGATTTTCTTGCTCTCTGATACCGCGTGAAAAAATTCCATGCAAGCTCATCTGCAAGGCTTCAATCTCTCACGACGTCCGTCTCTTCCGCTTCGCGTTTCCGTCCAAAGATCAAGTCCTGGGATTACTAGTCGGGAAGTGGGATACCATAGACTCACGACGTCTCTTCTGCAAGACTTCAATCTCTCTAATACTGCATTGCCGTCTCTTCCGCTTCGCGTTGTCGTGTCATGACGTCCATCTCTTCGGCTACCATAGATAATAATCTCTGCATTCGTGCTTACACCCCAACAAGCTCAGTCGGTTTCCATCCCTCAGCTCCAACAGTTGGCAGAAGACCCAAAAAGAAAATATATACACCTGGACTCAGTACAGATCAGAAGCTGAAGTAGTCCCCCCTTACTCCCTTAGAATCAGTTCAGTCATCCAAGAAACTACTTAAAACCACAAATCAAGAAAACCCAATTGAAGCAATCATTGCTTGTCATACAAGTATAGCCCATACCCGTCATCTCCCTCCAGTTTAATGGGATTCAGCAGCTGATACAATAAATCAGATGGACTACCACACTGCAATTGATCAGAGCCACCTAATTGATCATACTCGTTCTTCAGTCCTGGCCCAGGAGTATTTGGACCTAGCATCCCCAATAGCTCCTCCATATTAAACAGTTCTTCCAATGAAAAGTTCTGCACATCAGGCTGCTCTTCCTTCTGCTCTTGCTTAACTATATTCATTGGTGCTGGCGCAGCTGCTTCCATTGCAGTACAAGGCTGACTGTAAATCCCCGACTCACACTGCTCTGGCTTAGGTTTTAACTTTGGGAGATTCACCTTCAATTCCTCATCCACCTTCGTAAATATGCTTCTTTTGTTGCCCAGTCCTTAGACATGGATTCTGGCTATCTTAACTGCTTCTCAGCCATATATACTAAGGTCAAAATCTCTCCCTATTTCGTATGTCATTGTCGGTTGATTTTTGCAATTTTGAGCGAAAAATGGTGGATTGAAAGTACAAAACAGGTCAACCTCTATATTCTTCCTAGTTAAGAATTAAATCTAATTTTCCTATGCAATATCTTGGCGTTGTTTCTCTCATCCTTCAATTTTCTTTTCTTCTTCAAATATACCTTATCACTCGTTCCCTACTTGTTAAGTCAATATCTCCAGATTGAAGCCTAAGCTTATTGAGGTAACTTCTTTTCTTCTCTTTCTTCCGAACAAAAAGCTAATTATATGTTATATGGTTCTGGTTGAAGTTAGGGTCTCGTATGGAGTGAGTTGTCGATGCAAGTTTCATTTCTTGAATTTGAATATGACCTTACATATGCCTAAAATCTCATATACTTGCAAGTTTTGAATGGAGTGAGTTGTTGTTACAAGATTCATTTCTTCAATTTAATCTCTTGTCTTACAGAAATGACAGTAACTGATCAAAGGAAGTTTACTTGGGCAATCAGACCAGTGTAAAGAATCAGAAATTTGCGCCTTGAGTTCTTAAAAGCCCCCTACCTGATGCCTTTGGTTTATCCATACTACAACCATAAAAAAAATTTGTTCGATGTTGTTCTGTCTTGGGGGTTCTGTGTTTGGTGGATGGCATAGCTTGTTGAATAGAAAACCACGTACTACCCGCCCCTCACTATGTCATTCATGTTGAACATCTAAATTCTTTTCTAGTTTGCACTTAATCTTTCTTATGACTAAGTTTCATGAATTCAAATTCAGATTTTATTTTTTCTTCTAAGAATCTTTATGTTGTTTCTCCCTAAACAATTCAAAGATAGCAGCATTGATGGATTTGGTACCTCCCGATAGAATGCCTCATATTCTAGGTGGAATTTGGCCTAGAAAAATTGCTTTTCACAAGAAATGTTGTGAATTAGATTGTCTTTATTATGAGATAGTATACATTCATCCTCAATAATTCACATATTTTCATAATTTTTCTTATCTTGAAAGAAGTATGTTACCTTTGCTTCTTGGCTGATCTTTATACCATTTGAATTTGTTTGTACCTTTCTTTTGTTCAGATTTCTTGGTCAAATGGGTTCCATTTGATTTTGACTGAGGTTTGATTCTGTACTGAAAAAACAATATTCTTCCATTTTTGTTTTTGTCTTGCTTTGCCCATTCCATTTGGTTTTTCTTCTAGATCGTGATAAAATTTTATTTATATCAACTGATTTGAATTTTAAGTAGGTGATTTAAAGTTTAAATTTTAAACTAAATATGATTCAATCAGTTTCGAGTTCTAGGGCTTTTAGAAATTCAAATTCCATTTAGTTGGGCTGTCAGTTTGTGTTTTGATTTAGCACTTATAGAGATCCATCTCTATGGTAGTTAAATTTCTGAACAATTCTCTTTTTTTCTTATTATATTTTCCTCAAGGAAACCCTTTTTTCTATTTCTTTATTTTTTCTATTAGTAGTTATTATGATATCTATCTACCTTGGGCAGTATGATGATTCTATCTACCATGCTCAGGTTTTTGTACACTATATGAAAGGTAGCTTAAGGAACTCAATCCAGCCATCAGAAATATGACATTGCAGATCTCTACAATTTCATTGATGGCCTTACAGACCTGAGTGCATTAGTGTATGTCTGACAACTCTGATCTACTCTTCAATATAATTCCCTACTAACAATCTTTTATTATTTTATTATATTTTGCTTCTGTTTTTTTTTTTTTTTTTTGAAAAGGTTTTTAAGCTTTAAGGGCACAAATTCTAGAACTTACTCAAACTCGATCCTAACTTCTAGCACATCAAAGTATAAGGTCTCATCATTAAGTGAATCATACTGGGTTATTATAATAATTATATCTTATGTCAGAAACTTGCTTATATGGAGTGCNNATATAATTCCCTACTAACAATCTTTTATTATTTTATTATATTTTGCTTTTGTTTTTTTTTTTTTTTTTTGAGGAAGTCTTAAGATTTGAAGGGAAGTAGCTTGAACATATATACTAGAGACGTGTGGGTTGGCAGCACATCAAAGTATAAGGTCTCATCATTAAGTGAATCATACTGGGTTATTATAATAATTATATCTTATGTCAGAAACTTGCTTATATGGAGTGCAATTACTGTCATAGCCTTGGCATTTTGTCAGATGCTCTCTCTTTCTTTTCTTTTTTTTCTTTCTAGTCTGCTAACCTGCATTAAAAAGTCGTTACGTTGGCTATCATCCAATGTTGGTCCCAACTAGCTGAAATATGGCTTACATGGGTCTAAATAGGCCGAGTGGCAGCTTGTTCTGATACTTCTGTTGCTCCTTTTAAAACAAATTTAAAACTAGAGGAGAGATTCCTAATTCAATTGTCACCTTGAGTAAATGCCTTGGAACTAGCCCAATTTAATGGTCACCCAATGTTGGTCCCAACAAATGCTTGTATTTTGACTATAATCAAGATATAGTTAACATGGTTGTAATCAAGAGTAATCTTACTTTTTATTGTTCTTGGGGCATTGCTTATCTATTCTTGAATTGACATGCTTTAGTTACTATTTGTTATATCAAATGATACACTTAGCCTTACCAGGGATATGGGAAATCACTTTGGTTACTGCACAAGATGTCCAGGGCCAATGGAGGGTGTGGCTATGTGAAAAACTTGATTATATGATGGATGGAGAGCATGATCCTAAAGTAAAGTCTCCAGTTAAGAAACATTGAAGGTGAGTGAATTATTTGAAATCAGTTTTAATTTTTTTGTTGCCAAGTGAACTGTAATTAGAACTAACATGTCAAAAAACATGTGAGAATATACATGGGTGATGGATGGTATATGGATTTCAAGAAAACATACTTTGATTATTGCTAGAATATTAGCAGGCTTGAGAATATTAGATCCCTCTCAGCCTGTCCTTTGCTACTTCTAATAATTACTGCTAGAAGCTCTAGGCTTGAGAATATTAGATCCCTTTCAGTCTGTCCTTTGCTACTGCTAATAATTACTACTAGAAGCTCTGGTAGAAATTCAAGTCTGAGAGCTTGCTAATCCTGTTTTTTTCCATTGAAAATTGTGCCACATTTCAAGTGACTTTCATGGGAGAGCAATAATGAACTTGACTAAATGAGTTTACTTTCTAAGCATCCGATATAAAGACACTTTTCTGCTATTCTTTCACATTTTATTATATTTATGATCTAGAGGACTGAACCTATGTGAATTTGATTTGATTTGTGCAGATTATCCTTCTTGAATCCTTGTGTGAAAGAGACATTGAGATTGCACCTTCTTGCACCATTCCTCCTTTTCCAAGCCATTGACATAGTGCCAATGTTATTGAGGCACAAGATGAGAAGATGAAAAGAGGAAGAAAGTTCAAAGACTGCAACGTACTTTGTGTGTGGACTAATCAAAATAAATTTTCTTTTTTCTTTTTTTTTTCTTGTAAGACTAAAGTTCCAAAGGTCGTCAATAAAAGATACAAGTTAATTTGTATTTAGTTTTAATTTGGATTAATAAAATTACAAGTTTCTTTTATAATTAGGATTTGCAACCAATTACGATTAAATTACAGGTATTTTTAATATATTCTAGATTATTTTGACAAGTGTAAAAAATAGAGATTTAAATAACTATTGTGACTGATGATTACAACTATAATAGTGATGGATATTAATAATTTCGTCACTATACAGTTATTTATAGTGACGGACATGTTCGTCACTATTACATATTCTGATATGGGGCACAAAATGTTTCACAAAAACACATAGCAATAGTGACAGATATATCAATCACTATATATAAATTTTAGTGACAAACACAAAATGGTTGTCACTAAAGTAGAATATGATAGTGACAAACATATCTGTCACTATATAATTTTTAGTGACAGATAGAAAATGTTTGCTAGTTAAGTAAAACATAATAGTGATGCACAAAACCATTACTATAGGTTATACATTATTGACAGATTTTTAAATTTATCATCATATGTTATAGTAACATTGTCTGTAGTGATGGATGTAATTTTGTCAATTGTTTGTCACTATAGACGTTTTAATGATGAATTTATAATCTATAGTGACAGTTTTTGTTCGTCACTAAAAGTCGATTTTCTTGTAATGTGCATTTCATGGATAGTTTTATATCTTATTAACTTTTGAATTTTAATTTTTTCCTATTTGTGCAGGAAGTGTAGAAAGAAGGGTTAAATTTTTCCTTGAGGTCTCGTGATGGATTTCCGATATTCTTTTTAATCATAACTGGTGGTACTTCAACGATGGTGAAAAAAGTGGGTATTACTAGATGACATAGTTTTATTGGTTCAAGCATGGCAAGAGAAAGATTATAGAAAGCATGGACATGTTTATGGAATTTATTTCCTCATATGTTAGAGTTAATGAAGTGAAACAGACCTACCTTTGAGGATGGAATTAGCATGCACAGTATGGTGATTCAGAAAGTTGAAAGGATTCTTTTCTTATGGTTGCCCATATTGGAGTTCAAAGGACTGACAATTGCCAATTTTTGTCTAGATTGAAACTCTACCATCTTTGATTCTGTTTTCATGTTTACTGATACAATTAATATCCTTATAAGGAGAGATAACTTTGAAGCCAAAGAATAATCATTATTTGTATTTGTATCATCCAAATATAATGTGTTTGATTTGTTTCTACTTTCTAATAAATGGTTTCTTTTGTATCAAAATAAAGATTTAAATTACCCAAACTCTAGCTTCTCCTATTACTAAAGAATGTGGTTCCTCTCATAGATGGATCTGAATGAGATCAAGGTTTACTCATCTTTAGTGGCAGTCGACTGCCGCTAAAGATGCCCTTGACTGTCACTAAAAGATCATTGTAGCGGCAGTCAGCTCAACTTTTAGCGACAGTCTAATAAGCTGACGTTAAAAGTATTTGTAGACGCAG
This sequence comes from Nelumbo nucifera, assembly GCF_000365185.1. The sequence goes on from NW_010729131.1 coordinate 2,755,897, forward strand.
TTGGTTCAACTTTTAGCAGTAGTCTCCACTAAAAGTATTTGTAGTGGCATTTTTTGTTTATACTGACAGCCAAGAAAACTGCCGCTAGAACTTCTAGCAACACATTTTTTAGCAACAGTTTGCTGATTGCCGATAAAGTTGCCACTAAAAGTCATTTTTTCTGTAGTGTGTCCAATTCATCTTCTTATTAGTTCTTTCATATTTCTTTTCTTTTTCTTTTCCCCTTTTTATTTGTATTGCCAAATTGAAATTGTTTAGAGAAAAACATGGGAAAAGATAAAAGGATTACATTCTCAATAAACAAGAAGGGCCTTATCTTGCATGCAAGTACATATCTATTGCATTTTTATGCTTCCAAACGTCTTACACTTTTATTAAAATGGTAACAAACAACAAATGTTGGGGATCTTGCTCTTACCACACATTACGTATTTGTGAGCGTTATTTGATAAGTTTTCTGTTGTATTTTAGGTTTATCCTATCTCATGTTTATCCTCTTATCATATAACTCTATATATATGTATTAGTAGGGACCCATGCGATGCATAGGAAAATCTAAAAGATTGAATAATTTTATTTACTATTAATTAACTGATAAATTAATAATCAAAATTTATTGTTATTAACTAAAAATATTCAAAGTTATTGTTAATATTTAAAATTTTAATAATTGTATTTTTCATTTAATGTTGATTTACATGAAATAATTATTGTTAATTTAATATGAACGAATATTTTTTAATAAATTTAATTACATTAACAATTTGTAGTAAATATAAAAGCTATTATTTTTACTAATTTCACTAAATTAATAATTATATAGGAATGACAGCAGGGTGGGTTTAGAGCGGGGAACCCCCTRATTCACACCATAGTTAAGACACTTTACACTATCCCCATCCTATCCCTAATGTCAGGCGGGTTCAGGATGAGGCACCCACTCCTAGTTAGGGACAAGGAATACTCGAATTTCCCCACCTCGCCCTCAGTGTCAGGCGAATTCAAGGCAAGKCACCCACTCCTCATCAAGGATGGGGAACCCTTAAGTTTTTTCCACTTCGTCCCCAGTGTCAGGTGGATTCAAGGCAAGGCACACACTCCCCGTCAACCCAATATTCAATTTGATGACAAAATTATCAAAAGGATATATTGAGTATCAACCACATGGTAAATTTCTAAAAGTACATTACATTGTCTTTAATTTTCAAAAATGTAATTTTATGAAAAATTTGGAAAATTTATTACATTTGTGTAATTTTAAAAATTTATTTTTATATTATTATTAGATAATTTATTTTCTTTTTAAATGGTTTACTTACAGAATTACACTAATTTATCTTGTATTTTCTGTTATAAACTCATCAATAATTTCCTTTTTACAATGTTATACTAATTTATCTTAATAACTATCGGGGACCCGTGCGATGCACGGGATTTGTTAAGTTATAAAGATAAACAATAGAAACATGTAAGAATATACAATTTTTTTATATAATAATTAATAATCATTTATATTTTATATACAACTTTTAATAATTATTTTACAATACAAAAATAACAATAATTAATTTTAGATAGGGTTGTTTATCAAACTTAGGGATAGCAATTTTCCCCATTTCCCTGATCCTCGTGGGGATCCGCCCCGAATTGGGCGGGGATGGGGATGATTTTCCCCTATGGGGATGGAGATGGGGAAATTTTCATCCCCATTGGTGGGACAGTGCGGGGACGGGGAGAGAACTCCCTGCCTCGTAGGGACCCCAATCTCTGTCCCATGGGATCCCCACTAAGATGTATGTATATATATGCAGATATTTGTATATGTACATATGTACACATACGTCTCTATGTTAATATTTTAAAAAAAATGGTTGAATATGTTTGAATCTTTTTAATAGGATTGTAAATTTTAATTATTTTACTTTTATTTTTTAAATAAAATAAAAAACAAAAACATAATAGTTGACATTATAAAGAATAACGGGGAGTAGGGATCCCCATGAGGATGGGGATCCCCATGGGGATGGAGATAACTTTGTCCCCATTATCGGGGATGGGGATGGGGATGGGGATTTTCGTAGGGACGGGGATGGGGAGAGGCTCTTCATCCCCGCCCCATTGCCATTTTTAATCAAACTAATGTAACTGACCAACCTGATTTCTAGTATTTCCATTTGGATTTGGTTCAACAATTTTCCAACCTAGCTAGGTTGGATCAATTTTGCTTTGGCCATTGGTAAACTAACTAAAATCGAACGACCCAACCATATATATATATATATATATATATGAATATTTTATATTTTAAATATATATTTTTTAATATGAAAAGTGGAAAATTCCAATATTTCTTAGGATAAAATAACTTATATCATAAATTAAATATTTAATAATGCCATTATAATTTTTTAAATTTAAATCTTTTGAACCAATCGACCTAACCAAAAATTGACCCTAACTGATATAACCTGAGTGACCAACTCCACAACCTGACCAAGATGATTTGGTTGGCCAAACAACTTACAACTGAACCGAACCAACCCGTGAACAATAATTTAATCTCCAATAATTATTAAAAATTTATAGCAAAAATACACAAAAAATTAAATTTAAAAAGCTAAATAACAGTCGTTTAAACTCCAATAATTATTGAAAATTTTCTATTAAATAACAAAACAAAAATATATTTATACATAATTATTGAAAATATATTTATCACAAAAAACAATAAATAATTACTGAAATACAATAAATATTAATTTTAGTATATATAAATATATAATATATATAGATGGAGATTTTTAAATTATTATTAATAAAAATTATTTTTTTGAAAGTTATTTTCTAGAATTATTAATTGGTATAAATGAAACTAGTTATTTACAGTATTATTTATTTATTGAAATAATATCATTATTTTAAATTTAAAATATTAATTACTTATTGAATTTAATAATCCATAAAATTGTAGTACTATTAATACATAATTTTGTTATGTTAACTATTTAAAATCTAGTTATGTTAAATATTTTGTTGTTTAAAATATTTAGTTATTTAACTAAATATTTAAAATATTAATCTATTTATTATAATTGAAATTTATTTAATAATTATTTAAAATATATTATTAATTGATTTAAAATATTAAGTTTAATGTTTTTTTTTTTATTTAAGATATTTAGTTATTGAAATATTTAAATAATTTTTCATTTTTTAATGTTAGATTTTTATTATTTGAATAACATTTAGATTGAATAATTTATATTGTTTGTACATAATTTCATGATGAGTTTTGTAAAAATATATAATTATTAATAATCTGAATATTATTAAATCGATTATAATTATTTTTTCTTTTTAATAAATATCTTAAAGTTATTATATAATTTTGTTAGAATATTTAAATAATTCTTAATTTTTTTTTAATTCAAACTTGCTTTAGATGTAGATAAAAAGTGGGGGAGAAGATAAATAAGAAATAGAGATAATTTAGGAGATAAACTCTATACTAAATTAGAGATAACTTAGGTACCGTTTGGTGTGTCTTTCCACATGGTCTGTCGGCTATTTTATAAGCCTAGCAGACTGCGATTTGGTTTGCCGATGCATTGAAAAGACGTGAGAAGCCCAAAACGGATGATTTTCGGGAAGCTCCAAATGAAGCTTTTGCATTTTTCTCTATTCGCCTTCGCGTGAAAAGACACACCTTAACCAAACGGGATTTATGCTGCTCAGATCTAAATGCAAAAGCTTAATGCATCTTTTGACTTTCAAAGCTACCAGAAGATCTTCCCAAAAAGATTTGCCAAACGGCCCCTTTGGAGAAAGTTGGGGATAGTGAGTGAGGTTGTTTAGGAGAAATTTTAGGATATTAGATTATTTAGGTTATTGGAACGAGAGAGAGAGTGAGTGAGTGAGTGAGAGAGAGAGAGAGAGAGAGAGATTTTAGGAAGTTTTTTCGGGAAAGTAGAGTTTCAAATTATTGGTAGTTTAAAAAATGACATGGATTAAAAAAATTCAAAAAGGAGAAAAGGAGAAAATTTCTAGACTTCCTTGTTTTAATATATGTATATATATAATATGCCTAATTATTGATTCAAATCACAATTTCCCCTTTCCCATACTCATTTATCTTTAACAATTTTCAATAATTTACAATAAAAAACTACATAATTTTTCAAAAGCTTTCCTAAATCTACCAACTATAATAAATTTTCCTAAAATTTACAAAATATTCCAATAATTATTTAATACATTTTAAATAAACTTTAAAAAATTTTCCAAAAGTACAATATTATATCCTTTAATTTCCAAAATACTATTTTACAAAAATGTAGTTTTATGATATTTTTTTAAAAATCTATTACATTTGTGTAATTATGGGGATTTATTGAAAATTATTTTAAATTCTTATTAAATATTTATTTTTATTAAGTAGTTTACGAACAAAATTAAACTAATTTATCTTTTACTTTCCAATATAAATTAATTAATATTTTCATTTTCGAACATTATAATATTTTATTCCCCCATTTGCATTCAGTTATTTACTATAATAATAGCAATAACTAAAATTTTATATTTTTTTGATAATTGTTTAATATAATTCTCAATTCTATAAAAATTAGTTAAAGAGTTTTCAATTTCTATAAAATGTTGTTAATTAACATGAATATTATAGTATTTACCCAAAATACTTTAAAAAGTTATGATGAGTTCATTAATAACATTATTTATTAATTTTTGGTAATTTACTAACTGTATTTATTAACTTTTGATAATAATACTATTAAGTACTCATTGAATATGGGTTGGACTAAATATTAACCATATTTAACTATTTATTCATTAATATGAATATTTTTAAATGAGATAGTGGACTTAGATTGGGAGGAGAGATTTTAGGAATTGGATTAGGGAGTGGGATAACATGATATGCTATTAATGGGTTAGAGGAGAGAAGATATCTTAGGGGAGAGATTCTAAGAATAGTTTTAGGTAGTTGGGTTGGAAATGGTGAGATGACTTAATGTGAGTGATGAAAAAAGAAGAAGAGAGAGAATCAAAGAGAATACATTGTGGGGATAATGGAGCAAGGAGAGTCATACTAACGTGGACCATCTTACTATAGCTAAATTTCACAAGTAACGAGTGACATAAAAAATTCTAAGCAAAGTACTATTCTCTATCCTCTGATTTGGTATCGGAGCAATTATGCAAATATGCACTGTCATATTGTACGTAGAAGATACATTTAGTTGTTTTCGTTTCATAGCACTCGACAAAAAACAAAAGATTACGGACAACCCCCATTTTCTCCCTTTACTATCAAACCTTCGTTTTTCTTGAAGGCTAATTGCATGAAAGACAAGCCAACATTATCACATAACCTTTCCGCTGACCTCACTTGTTAAAGTCCCCTATTCTCACATTAAGAATCAAGACCTAATCTATAATCTGCCATTAATACTAAATGCTACCTGAGTAGGGAAACATAACGCTTTAAACACCTTAATTTTTCTGTCAAAGGCACAACACCCAAGATTATGGTTTTAGAGCAACACCTTAGCGTCTGTTTGGAACTGTTGTCGTGTCGTTGCTTCAGAAAATGGCGCCACATCAGTGTCACGTAGAAGAAAACAGTATTCTAAGAAACAGTCATCTGTTAGGAACCGTTTTTTCATAGAAAACGGTGCTCTAAGCCATGCCTTGGAAATTGAGAAGGCATGACTTGGAAAATTATCAAATTTAGTGTTTCCTAGAACTGCAGCTCGTTGCTACTAACAAGGCAGTAATGTGGCATTGAATAATAGGTAAAAGTGCAGAAAACGTTTTTTGAAGCATTGGTACCAAACAGAAAAAATTACTATTGCTTCAGGAAACGTCCTACCTACCAGCAACGATTCCAAACCAAAAAAAACACTGTTTTATCAAAAAATGGTACTTTCAACCCACACATCAACAATACGATTTCTCAGCATTGATGCCAAATATATACTGAGTCGATGCCTATATAATTAAACATTTCAACAGAGTTGCTCATGAGTCATGAGAATCCCAAATTAAAGCCCAAAGGGTATGTAAATGGTCCCTACCTAGTATAGAATGGATGCTTAGGCGGTAAGGCAAGCACCTAATTGTTCAATATTGTAAATTCACCTTACGTTACATGTATATAGTTGTACCATAGGCCACACTACATATGTGGATTAAATGCTTCACTAGGTGTTCTAAAGGCTAAATGCGATGAAGGCATGGTACGGTGAAGGCTAGGTGTGCTGAAGGCTTGGTACAATCAATACTAACCGTACTACACTGAGATATCGATGAGATGTGATTTCAAYGTGCGTTGAAAAGGTCTAACGGCATTGAGATATCGCTAAGATACGATTTCAACGCGTATTGGGAAGGTCTAACTGTTCTAAGGTCCTTCTAAGATACGCAAGGGTGTAATGAGCCTAAACAATTTCAACTTTTCACTTTTTAAGTAACTACACAACACTTAGGCACGACGAAATTGAGCCTAAACAATTCACGGTAAAGATCGTGTCAAGGTTTTAAACTTTAACACGATATGCTCAATATGGGCTACCGTATTGTATTCTTCAATGCCCAATAAGAAATATGGTGGAAAATTGATGGCATTGTCTTTTCTTCACTGTATCAAACCTGCATTAGACCATATCGGTCCGTATTAGGGGTGTATCGGTCGATACACTATGAAAAAAGATACAAATAAAAAACCAAAAAAATAAATAAAAAGGAAAGGAAGCCTTCTTTCACCCCAAATGACTTTGAAATTACAAAGAAACAAGTGTGAATCATCAATATTTTTAAAGTTTTTTCATGTTTTCAAAAACATTGCCAAAAATAGGTAAGTTTTTTCAAATTTCCATAATATCTTGTGATTTTTTTTATATGAATCATCACAATTTTTTTTTGTTATGAGTAAATTATGGAAATTTTATAAAGAAGATTTGGGAAAAATATAAAATAACAAAAAAAAAATTGAAAATGTATTTTTCTTATTTGCCTATGAAAACTTAGTATGTTTTATGATCTAATCATAAGGATTGAATGTATTATAGATTTATGGATGATGTATCATATCCATAGAGCAATTGAAAATTCTTTTTCGATAACTATTTTTGAATATATGATATAATGCTTATTTATTTTCAACTTTTGTATTTTTTAAAATAAAAAATAAGTAGCAATTGTATAAATAAGAAACAATTATTAATTATATCTCCACATATAAGTTGTGTCAATGCATATTTTATGGTTGGAATATTTATTGATCAGACGGTTAAACAAGGGAATTTTTAATTGAAATTTGGTGTGTGAGTGCGGATTAAGATGTGGAGTCAGGTATAAGATTCTGATATGAGAAAAAATGGTTGGTCTTAGTTGTCTAGCTTTATTCATCCATGGTTGTCAAAATGGAACCTTAGCATTTTTGAGATTGATTGTCATAGATTTGAGGCAATGGGCATGTTAGATTTTGTAGAGTCAAGGATTGAACATTGCATAAATTAAGATCATTAGAGAGAAAATTGGTGTAATGAATGATGCATCTTTGGAGTTTGGTCACGAAATTCAATGTGGAACTGAGTTTTAGTTTCTTAGGTCTAGGGGTTATGTTTGATAGAGGTACTAAATCCTATATATGTAGTGTTCTCATTGTTAGAAGTTAAGTTTATTGGTGGGTGTTTAACATATGGATTATGCAAAAAGAGGGAATTTTAGGTTTTGGCAAGTCTTAGGATGTTCTAGTTATGTTTTCAAGCTTTGAGGTCCTGAAATTGAGCAAAAATTTGGTGCTAGCACTTGGGGAGAGGATATAGGTCAAGAGTGTTGAACCTCTATAAATCAATTAATGTATTGTGCTTGTGGTCTTGGTTTTAATTTTGATTTTTCACTACATATACTGCTCACATTGATTTGTGAGAGAAACCAATTCACCTCCCCCTCTTAGGTTCAGCCTCTAGACAACAAATATATTGTCAATGAGCCTCTGGTTTTCCCTAAACCAATAAATCACTGACTTTAGAAAGCAAACTTCCTCCTAACTATAGCTACACGCATTAGAGTTCTTAACAGGGAATCTATTTTATATTAGGCCCCTTAGTCATATCAATATTCTTCATCGTCCATGGCCACAAGAATTTCGCAAAAGTTTTACATAGCTATCAACATGACAGAACCGTCCTCTTCAGTCTTTTTGGACCGGTGATCGATGTGAGACAAGATCAAACGAGTGGAATTATTACAATCTAATAATCAAAAGAAAACAAAATAGAATAAGCAAAAGATGAAGATTTATAAATCTTATTGTTTTGTCTACAACTCTGGGTCTGCTAGAAACAAAGGCTATATATAAAACTGGTTACACACTCCAATTACAAACAAACACATACATCATAGATCCATATATGCTATTACTAGATTACCAGAAAATAATTTGTTTTTATTGTACATGGTAGGCTAGAATGATCAGTCGTACCAAGAAGAATATTTCATTTCAGTTATTAAAAGGACATTTTGTTTGATATTTTCATTTCCTACGTATACACCTGCCCTTTTCACTCACTTTCGATGGCAATGCCTTCCCTGCTTTGATTAGAAAGGAAACTTCCTCCCAAGTATAGCTAGCTAGGTGCAATATAGTTCTTGCACATAGTCTGTTCAGTCATTGCAATATTTTCATTGTCCATCACAATAAGACTACGAACCTGAGAGAACCATTGGGACCAATGGTGTAAGATAAATTCACACCATCGTATACGATGTATAAAATTTACGGATAGGATGCGGTTTATAAGAAGTACTTAACCCAATTAATTATTACAATCTAATAATTGAAAGAATACAAAAAGACATGCAAAAAAGATAAAAATTTATAATTCTTGTTATTTTGTCCACAACTTTGGATCTGTTAGCCTAGAAACCAGGGCTATAAGATTTGTTACACGCTCCAATTACAAACTAACACATACATCAGTGGTCCAAACTGTTACTGATTATCAGAAATGACTAAAATGATAGATTGATTTATAGTGCAGATATACCCTGTTTAAACAATACACATTGTTTCTAACAGATCCTGAGTCATCCACAACTCATTGGTTTGGAATTTTATTGTGATTGATAAGCCTGGCATGATTACTATTGCATGATCTCACCATCAAGAATATTTCACTTCAAGTAGTAAAAGGACATTTTGTCTGATATTTTCCTTTCCTACACACCAATCCTATGCACTCATGTCAATCCCTTTTCGAGTTTTGATTAGAAAGGAAACTTCCTCCTTGATGTAGGCGCTTATGGCAGATCAATGGCACGCCCGCGCGTGGCAGAGTGCGGCATACAGTGCGAACCTAATAGGGACATCGTACGGAGAAGAAGCCGGCATGCGATGCAGGCTTAATGGCATGGCTGCACACGAGGACCTTAGATTATGCTGCACATGGCGACCTCGGATGGCTGCACACACAAGGCTGGACCGCATCTTCGCCATTCACACCCACCTACTCCTAGGCAATCTCAAGTATAAACAGGGGGTGACCCCCCTCAGGTGAGGGATCCAAATTCTCCACTATTGAGAATTTACTTACTTCCATCGTGACCTCGTCTGAGCTGTCCTAGCTCTGGCCTCGTCCACTTCTCATCACATCCTAATTACTAACTTGACCGTCAGAGTCTTTGCCTCAATCTAGCACCCGGGACCTCTGACGTTTTTTCTCTCTCTCTCTCCACAGATATGACCTATATGGGGTAACCCCCCTTTGTCCGGGAAGATGGATGCCTTCACCGCAGACATTACCTCGGAGCCCCTTCATCCGCACTTCAAAGCTCCAACGCTCGAGACGTATGACAGAACCTCCGATCCAGACGACCACCTAGAAAGCTTCAAGGCACTCACGCTCCTCTATAGGTATTTTGATGCCTTGACGTGCCGACCTTCTAGGCGACCTTCAAGGGGGCCGCCCACCGATGGTTTTCTGGGCTTCCCCCTCGGTCCATCGTCTCATGGGAGCAGTTCGCCAGTCTCTTCCTTGCCCAGTTCATTAGCAACCGACGGTGGCAAAAGAGTGTCATCTCACTCATGACCGTTCTAAAAAACATAGCGAGAGCCTGCGGTCCTACATCGACCACTTCAAGAAGGAGGAACTCGATGTCCGGGACCTCAACCCCATGGTCTCGATGCATGTGGCCATCAATGGCCTCTTACTGGGTTCGTACCTCAAATGCTCTGTTGCCAAGACCCCACTCAAATCCAAGGCAGAGTTTTTTAAGAAAGCCCAAAAGTACATCACCGCTGAGGAGGCCTCGGCCGGCGACCACCAGGAAGGAGAGGCTGACCATCACCATGGAGGCCCGGAGAAGAAGAGAAGAAATGGAGATGGTCGCAATGGCAACAACAACAACAACAAGGACAACAAGAAGCAACCGGCCTTGGCCCTGGCTTATAACAAATACACACCACTCAACTCCACCCGAACGCAAATCCTCATGCAAGTAAGGAAGGAGGAGTACATGAATGGCCTGAGAAGATGAAGAGGAACCCCAAGAGGGGTAACCCGAAGAAGTACTGCAAGTACCACCGCAACACCGGCCACGACACTGAGGATTTCTATGACTTGAAGAATGAGATCGAGTCCTTCATCTGTCGTGGCCACCTAAAGAAGTACGTGGGTGGTGAGATTGGCGCCTCGTCCTCGCAATAATAGCAACAGCTGAAGCAGTTAGCCGGCATCATCGATGTCATCATCGGGGGCATGACCTCGGGTGGTGCCTCGGCCTCGGTCCAAAAGGCCTACGCTAGGTAGCTAAACATCTAGGGGATGGTCCCCAAGAAGTCGACGCAAAGCGAAGCCCTCTCCTTTATGGACGAAGACTTAAAGGGGATCTCAGTCCCCATGACGATGCACCGGTAGTAGCTCCTCAGCTGACATCCTCTTCTATGACGCCTTCGAGAAGATGAAGCTGGCATCCGAGCGCCTCCAGCCCGCTGATATGCCACTCATCCGCTTCTTCGGGAATGTTGTCAAACCAGAGGGAAGAATCACCCTACCAGTCATAGTAGGGACAGAACCCCAACAAGTGATAAGGATGAATGAGTTCGTGGTCGTGAAGATCAACTCCCCTTACAATGCTATCATCGGGCGACCCCACCGAACACGACATCAGAGTCATTCAGGGGGATCAACAAATTATCCGCCATTGCTATGTGGCGGCACTAAAGGGCAAGGAAAAAGAAGTTTTACCATTGGAGGGCATCGACCTCAGGGAGGAACCAGTGAGTTGAGGCCAGTCGGCCAAGTATTTCGTCTCGGTATCCCTAGATGAGGCCGAACCCAAGAAAACGGTGCACGTCGCGTCCAACCTTCCTCTAAACAGCCTTTTCGAACTAGCTGAGCATGGACTTGAGCTCTAGGCCAGTTCAGTAAAACAAGAGGAACTTTGCACCACAACGATGGAAAGCCATAGGAGAGGAAGTTGACAACCTCGTTGACGCCACCAAGCCTGCCCAAAGACAGTTTTCCTTTGTTGAGAATCGACCACCTCGTCGACGCCACCGCAAGGTACGAGCTGCTCAGCTTTCTGGGTGCCTTCTCTAGGTACAATCAGATTTAAATGCACCTCGAGGATGAGGAGAAGACCTCGTTCATCATCGAGCATGGCACATACTATTATAGGGTCATGCCCTTCGCCCTCAAAAATGCTGGAGCCACCTACCAACGGATAGTGAACAAGGTCTTCAAGCACCAAATGGGGAGGAATGTCGAAGCCTATGTAGGCGACATTGTTGTGAAGAGCCTGAAAGTCGACCAACACACCTTGGACCTAGCCGAGACTTTTGACACCATGTGGATGTATAACATGAAGCTCAATCCCAGCAAGTGTGCCTTTGGCATCACCTCGGGCAAATTCCTAGGCTTTGTCGTCACGCAACAGGGTTTAGAGGCCAACCCGGAGAAGATTTAGGCCATCCTTGACATGACACCACCTCAATCAATCAAGGAGACTTAGAGACTTACTGGTCGAGTGGCCGCCCTTAGCCGTTTCATGTCGAAGTCGGCTGACTGCTGCCCACCTTTCTTTCGAGCCATCAAGAAACCAAAGGACTTCCAGTGGACAAAAGAGTGTCAGCCCCCTCAGGACCATCCTCACCAAGCCATAGACTTCGGGACGACTGAACAAGTGGGCCATCGAGTTGTCTAAGTTCAACCTACAGTATCAGTCGAGGCCTGCAATCAAAGCGCAGGCCCTAGCTGACTTCATAACGGATGCACCTTAAGTCGAGGCCTTGTTCAAACCCTAGAAGAAGAAGAGGGACCTCAGTCAACCTAGAAGCTTTTCGTTGATGGATCCTCCAACTCCAGGGGAAGTGGAGCAGGTCTCATACTTCTCACCCGACAATACCGAAGTAGAGTATGCGTTGAGGTTCGACTTCTCAGCCTCCAATAATGAAGCCAAGTATGAAGCCTTTCTCGTAGGTTTGCAACTCGCCAAGGACGTTGGCTCCCAACATATTGAAGTCTTCAGTGACTCCCAACAGGTGGTGAACCATGTTAATGGCGAATACAAAGCCAGAGAGCATAGCATGGCCAAATACCTGGCCAAGGTGCAAGAACTCGCCAACCACTTCCAACACTTAACTTTGCAGCAAGTCCCGTGGTCCAAGAACATGAGGGCCGATGCCCTATCCAAATTAGCCACCATCACAACCAGAATGATTCAAAACTTCTTTTGGAAGAACATCGCCTATCACTTCGGCATCCCCCACATGCTAGTCACCGACAATGGAAAGCAGTTTTTGATGACACGAGGTTTAGAATGAATCCAAAAATGACGAAGAACTCATAACCAACCTAGATCTGTTGGAAGAAGTCTGAGAGCAAGCTCAACTCAGGGTCGTAGCCTATCAATAGAGGGTAGCCCACTATTACAACTCTTTGATGATGGAAAGAAACTACAAGGAAGGAGACCTCGTCCTCAAAAAAAGTTATGGTGCTCGAGCCCGATGTGGGCAAGCTCAGCCCCAACTAGGATGGTCCCTACAGAATTGAGCAGGTTGTCAACCCTAGTACATTTTGGCTCATGTGTTTGAATGGAAGACCAGTCCCTCAGACCTAGAACTCAGAAAATCATCAGATGTATTATCAATGAATGTACTCTTTGATGGAAAAACAATGAATAAAGTGCAAAGTTCCTCCCCCTTAGCTCCAACTTTAGTGTACAAGTTCTTATTGCGCTAACTGCCAGGACCCCTCAGCCGTGCAACTAGCCGAAGTATACAACCTCCTCCAAGGTCACAAGCTCAGATTGGACGAAGGTCTAGGCACATGATTCCTTGTGAACCATACACCTACTTGGCCTTCTCTCTAAGGCAAGGAACGACGGGGACCTCACCTATAAGCATCGGCCAAAGACCTTGGCCCATCATGAACAAACACACTAGAAAATAATCTAAGTACTTCGCCTAGAAGGAAGAGTACTGTGACCTTGGCTAGGCACACTCTCACGGCCTTGGCTGCCCAAAGGCTCACACCCTAAACACCCCTACGAAAAGCTAAGTTAGGCCAGCTAAAGCATGCTCCTCGGCCCGTCCCCTCGGCGACATCAAGCAACTTCGATTTAGGTTCCTTTGTAGGGATGAAGAACATGCTGGAAAAGAGTTAAGGCTTTCACCTCCCTTCCCTTCTTAATAAGGAAAGGGGCCCCGACTCCTCGGCGGCTTAGTTTAGCCTTGTTCAACCAATTTTTGACGGGGGTGGAGAACAAGCTAGGAGAGATAAGGCCTTCGCCTCCCTTTCCCTCTCACTAAGGAAAGGGGCCCCCGAGCCCCTCGGCGGCATAGCTCGACCTCGGCTGAACTCCTTTAACTTAGCCTCCTAAGCAAACGTCTCAGTAACAAGCCACTTTGGACAACTTCTTTGCTACTTGTGACCTCTCGGAAAGGGGCATTAGCCCCTAAGTAAAAAAAAAAAAAAAAAAAACATAAACAAAGAAGGCAACAAAGGCACAAGTTATGCAAAAAGAGTGGTTCCTTAATATTGTCTGTTCATCTTTACAAAAATCTAGCCTCTGTTGGGGGAGGCCAAACCCCTTAAAAATGTTCTAAACAAAAAACAAAGAAAAGGAAAAAGGAGCAACTCAAGCAACATCCTCAGTGGTAGTAGGAACCTCGACAGTAGTTGGGACCTCGGTGATAGGGACCTTAGCTGTAGGCACTTTGGCAGAAGGGGTCTCATTAGGGAACTCCAACTAGTGGATCAGAAATTCGGGCATCAACTTCAACACTTGGAGCTTGGTGTCCTCGATGCTTTCCGAGTAAGACTTGGCTCCGTAGTTGGTGAACGCCACCTTGTACTCAGACTGCTTCAGCATGTCATCAGCCTTCTTCAAGGCCTCCTTCAACTTTGTAGTGAGAGCCTTCTCCTCCTTAAGGTCCTCCTCTAGGACCTTCCTCATCTCCTTCTCCTCATTCATGGCCAAGACAATTGAGTCTCGGCTGCTCTTGGCCTTGGCAACCTGCACCTCGAGCTACTCCTTGTTTTCAAAGTCCTTCAGCTATTGTAGAAGAATTTCAACCTTGTCACATAGGCCAATGAAGTAGTGGGACGTCTGCAACAAGAACACCTTCATCAGTAACTTGAAGTCAAAAAAGACAAAGTTTCACTGCAAAGACAAGGATGCAACATACCTCGACCAAGTGGTCCAGAGCATTATCACGAAGGTGCGACATGTGCTCCTCGAGATGATCCTCTTGAGGGATCATCCCAGTCACCACGGCCCTCTTGACACCCCTTTAGTTGAGGCAATCCCCTTCTTTGGTGCTCCACTGGGGGCGATATGTGCACCGCATCACCAACTGACCTTCACCCCATAGCTTGGGTGAATGTTAAGGGCCCGAAGGACGAGACCCCTGTTAGCACCCAATTTTTGCTTGGTCCCTTTACCCTACTTCTTTGTACACTCCTCTTAGACCCCAAAAACTTAGAAACACAACCAGGTTGACTTGACACTCTTTAAAATCCAAAATACCCCCCATTGACATAATCCACAAGACAAATAAGAACCTTGATTAGACATCATCCCCAGACTTGGAAAACTATAACTTAGTTGCACATAACTTTTCATGACTAAACTGCAAAGATCCACCATTTATCACGCCAACTTCCTTTCTAACGGCCCCGATCCATGTAGTATTCAAACTCCAACTACCCAAAATCAAATCCAACATATTCAACACCTCAAAATCATTAGGAAACATTTAACTAGTGAATCCCAACACAAATTTATGACAACCAATCACAAAAACATCAATATCTCATTCTGATGGCCTTGAATGATTACCAAGATCGACCATATCTTTCTCAGATCAGAACTATCCATTTGACCCCACACCCTAATCCATGCACTCCTACCAAATTGTAGCTCAAAATTCCCTCATTTGACCCCCAATCATGCCTAGATCCTATTTTAGCAAATCTCATTAATTAGAGCTTACCATCTATCATTTGAACTTCGTATAATTAATCAAAGACCCATAAGCTAAGACCATGATCTAAACTAAATCAATCAATCTATACCTCTGATCAAAGATTCATCACTTCCATTAGATTCAAGATGCTCAAAAGTGCTAACCCATCAAATTTTATCCCAAAATTCCCCCGTTTGACCCTTCATTAAACAAATATTCTATTTTAGCAAATCTCATTGGTCCGAACATGTCAGCCATAAATCTCAATCATCCAGAGCCTATTTGATCAATTAGACATCACCACTATGTTCAAAGACCCAAAACACCCGAACACATAAAATTACACATCTTAATTCACACAGTGACCATTAAACTAGAAAGATACCATTTCAACACACCAGATTGAACCACCACATTAGCTATCCACGCTAAAATCTTAAGAGGGTGGGGACTAACGCCAGATCCTTACTTAACCCTATTGAAACACCTGGACATGAATTTGAGCCTAATAAGCTTAAAAAGCTCAAAATACCAAATAGACCCCACTTAAAGCTAAGAAAAGACAAAACCACATTTAATAGTTCATCAAATTTACATTTTCTGCCACTGACAGCCCCAAATATGAGACTGCCATGACAAGCATGCCCCAAGATCCCATTGGACAAACAAAACCCATGAAAACCACCCCCAAATCAAAGGAAATGTTTCACCAAATGGGAAAGCTTGACTATGCATCTATTTCTTTGAAGAATCTTTGCTCATTTGTGTAAGAAACCTCTGTTGAATCCCAGGCATTGTATCTGAGCGAATTTAGACCTGACCCCCCTCCCTTTCTCTATAAATATTGATCAAATTCAAGCTCAAAAGGGGGGACTGAAGAGAGGAAACCTGAGGAGGCCCCTAGAGAGAAAGAAAGAGAGAGAAGAGAGCTTTATCCCAGCCCATATACTGCCTCTTGTTCACTCGAAATTTAGAAGTACTTTGTACCTCAGAAGTTGTTGCAACCATAAGACCTCCCTAGTTCAAGAACCCATTTGAACTTCATCCTATTTGCTAGAAAACTTTTGACAAGGTACATACAAAAGGTAAGTCCTTTTTTAGTTTTTATGGGTTGTTTGAAGTTCTAAAATGTTGGAGAACCATCATTTTCAATTTCTTCTTGACTAAGAATAGAGGTAGAGAGGTGAGGGTCTTAGGAAAATCAGTACCTAAGACCCGATAACATCACCTCAAAATCGGTTTTAGAAGAAGTCGAAAGCATATTCCTCCAAATTTAAGAAATCCCTGCAACCATTTATGTTTTTCTCCAAAAAAAACTAAGCCTAAACAACTCCCGTATTGGGCTGCTACAACAGCTTGGAAAGAGAGGTGCCTAATACCTTCCCTCTCCCAATCCTTGGGACCCAAAATCTCTCGGTTATGTGCCTTTTCCTTGGAGGACGGAGTCACTATAAAAGACTTAAATCAAACTTTTCAAACCTGAAAATGAGGGTCCATTTCCTCTAAAAAATGGGTGGCGACTCCATCTCTTTGAGCCGCCCATGAGCTTTCCGGAGCTCACAACCCCCTTGTGGCCCTCTCGGTTGGAGGCCTCCTTGGTGTGTTACCGCCTTTTCCTCCTCTGCTGCCACCCTCGGCTGGGCGGTCCTTATGTGCCAACCTCTTCCCCGCTAGGGGTTGAGGCGGATCAGTCGGCCTCTTCTGGCTAGATTCTTGGCGCCTGTCTCCCTCGACCATCCTCTTCCCTCGGTCAGCCCCAGCATTAGCAGGCACTGGCGACCGTGGGGTTCTCTCGGATGACACCACCTCCCTTGGTGCCTGTCTCTATGACGGGCCATTGCTTGACGTCTTCTTTAAGGACTTATCCTTCTTCAGCAGCATCTGCTTGGCATCAAGAGACATCTTTGCAAAGAAACAAAGCAAACATATCAGTACTAATATGAAAGAGAGGGAAAGCCAACAGCAAGAGCTCTCCTACTGAGGCAGGCAGGGCTGGGACTAGCCAACACCAAGGGTAACTCATCCTCCACCAAGGGCTTGGATTGGATCATCCCCAACACTTGGATGCGGGTAATCACCTCGGCTTGGTGCCTGTCTCTGTGATCGACCATCGCCCGACATCTTCTTTAAGGACTTAGCCTTCTCCAGTAGCATCTTCTTGGCATCGAGGGGCATCTCTGCAAAGAAACAAAGCAAACGTATCAGTACTCATACGAAAGAGAAGAAAAGCCAACATGTTAAAGCCGACAACAGGAGCTCTCCTACTGAGGTAAGTAGGGTTGAGTCCAGCCAACACCAAGGGTAACTCCTCCTCCACCAAGGGCTTGGCCAAGATTGTCCCCGACACTTAGATGCAGGTAATCACCTCGGCTTCATTGTCCCGAAAATAGAGGGTTGCATTCTCGATAGTCAAGTTCAGATCCCCCCAACCAGACCTAAATGATGGACCCTCAAGATAGGAAACAAAGAAGGATTTCCTTTTCCAATTGTGCATAGACGTAGGGTTGTTAATAGCTCGACCGCGGAGAGCCTAGAACTAATATATACTCGCCTCGTCAAGGTGTGGCCTTGGCACGAACATGCCTCAGAAGACCTTTTCAGTCAGCTCAACATCTCGGAGTTGAGCCATCACCAGCACTGCTATTATGGTCTTGAGGGCGTTGGGGGCTAGCTGGCTGATTGTGTTGTCATACCACCTCAATAGCTTGGAGATGAGGGGAGGAAGAGGAAACCTAAGGCTAAACTCTAAGTAGTGTTGGTAGACGTAGATTTTGCCCTCCTTCAGCGTTTATGGCCGATCACTGATATTTGGGACCCTAAGCCTATAGTTCCAAGGGATGTAATACTTTTTAGCAAGGGCCTTCACTTGCTTGAGGCTGAGGATGCTATCCAGCTCAGAGAGGGGAAGACACCCCACTATCACCCCTTGGGCCACGTACTCAACCACCATCCTCATACTAGGCTCGAGAACTWCCTCACCCTTGACCACTTTGGGGAACCCCAAGGACCCCTTGGCTTCATTTGGCCCCATGAACCCAACACTTTCACAGGGAGAATCATCACCCCTTCCATTGCACTCGGTGCCTACAGAAGCAGTCCTCTCCCTCAGCACTTCAACCTCGGGACTCAAAGTAGGGACCTTGGGCTCACCAGAATGGCCTTCACTACTACTGGCCAATGTTCGGGTGTGGAAGGAGCTCGCTCCCGAGGGGTCAGGGAAGTCATAGCACTTAGGGCTAGACTCTGAGTAAGACATCGCCACGGGTTGAAGTTCTTTATCTAATGAAGGAAATTTGAAGAGCTAAGGGAGAGCGAAGAAGAAATCCAAGGTCTTTGAAGTCTAAAGCTCTTGGAAGAAAATAGTGAAGGTGGTCTTGACTAAGTCCCCTATTTAAAGAAAAATGGATGGCCTGGATCACCTCCAAGCCAGTGGCCACAGAGCGACCACCTCTATGGCCCAATCCAGCAACTGACATGCATCACTCATCTCGAGAAGACGAAATGACACCGAGCGACTCAATTGGTCCACTCACTGAGTCGAGTGGTTCACCCAGCGATCCTGAACTGGAAAAAGCACGACCCGGCCAACCTGGCACTCATCTCGCGTACGGACACAGTGTGGCGATTCGTCTTGTGTATTGTTACGACCCGAAGCCCATCTCGGGCATGGTCCCGAATCGTTAACATGGGGACCCGTACAACAAACGGTCTACACCCGGTGTCGAGACCCATCCCCTGTACAGTACTCAGCCTATCACCAACAACACCCGTCCTGTGCACGGTCACGGCATGACCACTCGTCACTCGTATGTCACACGACGACGAGGCCGATGCCTCGCATGGGTTCACCACGACACCAAGGAAGTGCATAAACGAGGGGCACGTATGTCTTGTACCCGTACACAGCACGGAACCAAACTCCTTAAACCCGAGGCCGACGCCGCCATGATCAAAGACAAAGCACCTCTTTGACAAGCCGAAGCTGAGGTCGAGGTCCTTGCCAAAGAAAGCCACTCAACGCCTCCCAACAAGGATAACACCCTCTCTTCGGCCAAAGCCGAGGTCCTCAGCTAAGACCTCCACCACGACCTCAAGAGTGGGGGGCAGATGATGTAGGCACTTATGGCAGACCAATGGCACACCCGTGCATGGCAGAGGGTGGCGTACAATGCAGGCCCAGTAGGGACGCTGCGAGGAGCAGAAGTTGGCGTGCAATGCGGGCCCAATGGCATGGCCAACCACGGTAACCTCGGATGGCCGAACACACAAGGCCAGATCGCATCTTGGTCGTCCGCGCCCACCTACTCCCAAGCGGTCTCAAGTATAAATAGGGGGTGACCCCCTTAGGTGAGGGATCCAGACTCTCCACTATTGAGAACTTACTTACTTCCACCGTGACCTCATCTGAGCTCTCCCAGCTCAGGCCTCGTCCACATCTCATCACATCTTCACTAACTTGACCATTAGAGACTTCGCCTCGGGCTAGCACCCGAGGCCTCTGATGTCTTCTCTCTTTCTCGACATGGCTGACCTATAGGCTCCTTAACTACAACGGAGCTCAGACTCCTCAATCAGCCTTTGGTCCAGAAGCAAATTTACCTTATTGCCCTCAGCCCATCCAAAGTCAGCAACACTCCTAAATATATTAGCTAACTGCATTATAATTCTGAATCTATTGTATATTAGGCCCCTTAATCGTGGCAATATTAAGTTATATGCCGGCTACCAACCTGATAGAATCGTCCCCCGTTTTGGACCGGTGGTGTAAGACAAATTCACACTAAGGAAATTATTACAATTTAATAATTTAAAGAGTACAAAATGGCATAGATGTTTTATCCAAAACTCTCGGACAGCTCTGGGTTTGTTAGAAACGAGACTGTATAAGACGGGTTACATACCATCCGTGATCCTGTTGCTGGGTTATCATAATAGCTAGATTTGTTTTTATTTATTTATTCATTTATATTTATAGATTGATCAATAGTCTGTCTACGCCCCCTATTTCACTCATCTTGTTTCTAATAGATTTCATTAGTTTAAAATTAATGAAGTTTAAAGTGAGAATGTAGCTTTTGGTAACAAACAACGCTAGATAGGCTTGTGTGATCTGTACACATCACTTGATCAAGATGCATTTATTTACATTAATTTTTAAACCTTTCAAGTATTTTGGACAGGTAGGACAAACTTATGATGTACGTGTTTAGTCTTATTTGTTACATCAGTTGGAGAATTAAAACCTATTTAGGCACCTCACCTAACAGCTTGGTTAACCAAATGGTTTAATGTTCAATCGCCCTTGCTTTAAAATTAAATTTCAGTACAAGGTATGGGTGAGTCTACCTATTCAGCACTTCATCTAACAGTTTAAGCTTTTAGGTTGAATGATTCCTTGAGAGTTATTAGTGGATCTGGACTCATACAAGTCTCAGCCTTCAAGGCATACAGTATATGGGTTGCACATGAGAAAATTTTCTGCATATTAATTACTTGAATTTTTGTTATATCACAATGGACTTTATCATGAAGTCTACCAAGTCTTATGCGATGGACTTTATCTTGAAGTCTATCGCAAGTCTCTAATAATCGGTAAGAGAACTCTATCATGGAGAGTGAAACCCAAGGCTGGGGCATCGTACACTTGGAAAAGTTTATGCAATGGACTTTATCATGAAGTCTATCGCAAGTCTTATATCTTGATGTGTGTCTCAAAATTTTCCTACAATTGATGTATTGGGTAAACATAATACAAATCTGGACACTCTTTGCTCCTTATGTAATAATTCAGAGAAATCATTGTTACACATTTTGTTTCTTTGCTCGGCATCACAAGCAGTATGGTTTGGCTCTCACCTTCATTAAACCTATAGTATATAATTTTTTGGATATGCGACACTTTATCCATTTCTGGTGGTGTAAGGATGTAGAGCACAGTCACATTGATGGTTATTGGAGATACACCTCCATGTGTATTCCTTGTGGCTATAGAATATTGTCGATACCTATTCTTACGATAACAATTATCCTAAGGATGATTATCCTAATAAGTTGTAATCCTCTGATCTCTGTAAAACTCCATCTTCAATGGACTTCTTACTCCTGTACAACTCTTTACATTATAAATTAGAATCAGGTCGATGCATTCATCATTGATCCTTAATATTCTGTTCAATCTGTTATTCTAACTTGGTATCAGAGCCTTTTTCGACTTTCATGGCTTCCAGCAGCTTCAGTTCTGGTTCTCATAACTCAACGGGTGTCTTGGCCACCAATAACACCTTAGGTTCAAACTCAACCCAATCTAATGGAGTACATTATCTCCTTATCAAGCACAACAATGACAATTATTTACTTTGGAAGGCCCAACTTCTGTTGATTCTCTACACGAACTAATTAATGGGGGAAGTAGACGGATTGATTGCTGCACCACCACAATATATACCAGATCTGAACGAAGGTGGTCGGATGATTCTCAATCCAGCATACTCAGATTGGTTTGAGAAAGACCAATTGATGTTTTCATGGATTATTGCATCACTCACGGAGAATGTGTTCGCATAAGTGGTCAGACATTGCTCATCTCGCAATGTTTGGAATGCTCTCGCCAAGTCCTTTGCCAACTATTCCTGCTCTAGATTGCTTTGATACAAGAGACAACTCTAGATTCTCAAAAAAGGAGGTATGACTATTTCTAAATATGGTCAAAAAGCTAGATCTATAGCTAATAGTTTGTCTGTAGTTGTCGAACCCATTAACACTAATGACTTAATGATAACCCTGCATTTTGATGCCTTAAGGGCATCAATTCAAGGTATTTTCGGCCTTAGAATAGTCAAGATGTGCCCTTTTCTCAGTTAAATGTAATGTTATGGCCTCTAAGGGTCTCTGTGCAAATTCTAGGGAAAACTGGGAAGTTTTCATGGCTGAAATGCAGATTTTGGAAAGCTGGTATAAAATCCAGCTGAGAGAGGGGGTGTTTTTGTGAAAAACTAAAAGGAGGGCGCCTCCTAGCTACTAAACCCAGTTTGGTGCTCTTCCTACTATATAAGCATGCTCACCACGCCTTAGCAAACCCTAGGGCACCTTTTAACCCATTCTTTTCACTCTTAACAAACCCTAGCCACCCCTAACTGCTAAATCCTCACCTTCCATCCCTTCTAATCTCCACCATCCATTCTAGAGCACTCTCTTTTTAGCATTCTAACCCTAGGAGCCACCTAACTTCTAATCTTCACCATTCAGCCTTTAGCCATTAAATCTCACCCTTACATAATATTGAGTGCCTTCTCCTTTTCTTCTCAACCTTAAGATAACCCTAGAACCATCCTAACCCTTCATGCTAAACCCTAGGGCACCCATATTTTTGTTAAACCTAGCTATCGCCCCTCTCTTTCTATCTAATTCTAGTTATATCCACCCTTTTTTTTTCTTTTTTTTTTCAGTTAATTTTATTTCTGCAATCTTTTAGATTTAATTCTTGTTCGCTTCTTTGTTTTGCAGATCTGAATTTGTTCGGTTCAAGGCTAAGGTGTCTCGAGGGGTTTGAGGGTAGTAAAAAGGACAGACGCCCGGTTCTTGTCAGGAGGGGTTTTTGCAAGCTATCTGGCCGATCTGCAGCTACCGCCACCGAATCCAGATTCTAGATCATTATTTTTATTTACTTCTTTTATTTCCTTTGTTGATTCCCATACTTTATTAAATTCTGATTTTTATTTATTGTCTTGTTTAAATTCGAAATATTTAATTTCAGTAATAATAGATTTTATTTTCGTATTTTCTACCATTCCCAATTGCATTCTCTTGTCCGGATCTAAGTATATATTAAATTTTCACTTGCTTCCCTGTGGATACGACCCATTCTCACCCATTTACTACGTTAATAGTTGTTTGAGAAACGTTAAAAATTATAAATGTTTAAACTGGTGTTCCAGAGTGATTAACGATGCGCTTCCGGACACACCACTTAATTCTTTACATACTTGACAGATTGGGAGCTGAATATGAATCCGTTTTGACTACAATTACTAATAGGTCCGATATAAAGGACCTTGATGTTGATGATGTCTTAGGCATTCTTCTTGGCCATGAGGGCTGGTTAGAACAAAATGCCACTCCTGTCGATTCCAGCCCCCCTCGCGGCTAATATTGCTAATTTCAAAAAATAAGAATTTGAGTAATAACATTCAATATATTACTTCCAGGAACAACTATGGCAGAGGCAGGGGCGTGGTTCTTTAGACAACCGTACAAATAATGGAATGAGGGGTGCGGCAATTCCATTGTTTGTCAACTATGCAATAAACCGGGACATAGGGCTGTGAAATGTCGCCGGCGATATGACCCAAATTTTAATAATGAAGAGAAGGAACCAGTCGCCTACAACAACAACACCACTTCCACCCCTTTTTCGTTCGACCCAACCTGGTATCCAAATAGTAGTGCCATGCATCACATGACACCTGATATTGATAATCTGCAGATTCAGTCTAAGTATGGAGGAACCAATTAGGTTAAAGTGGGAAATGGTTCAAGTTTGGCAATTAATCATATTGGTTCATCAGTTATTAACACTGTTACTCATCAATTTGCTTTAAACAATATTTTTCATGTGTCGGATTTGTCTAAAAATTTGTTATTTGTTCACAAATTTGCTCATGATAACAACTTATATTTTGAGTTTCATGGTGACTGTTTTCTTGTGAGGGGTTATATGGGGAAAACATTGCTATGAGGACCCATTAGAGACGGTCTCTATCAATTTCCACGAAGCATGACTAGTATGAATAAGCCTTTAGCCTTAGTCGGTGAACGAGTTTCCATCAGTGATTGGCACAAGTGACTTGGACATCCGGCTATGCGTATTGTGAGGCAAGTTATGTTACAGTTTGGGTTACCATATGAAGGTCAACTTAATTTCAGCTCCAATATAGTTTGTGAGTCTTGTCAAGTAAGCAAAAGTCATAGGTTATCACCCCCCTTTATCTATAGTTATTTCCGGTCCATTAGATTTGGTCTTTTCCAACATATGGGGGCCAACCACAATTTTATCTAATGCAGTGTTTCGTTATTATGTAATTTTCATTGATGCTTATAGAAAATTTTCTTGATTGTTTCCTTTACAAAGGAAGTCGGATGTTTTTGATGTATTTTTGTCATTTAAGCATTATGTTGAAGTTTTATTCAATACTAAAATCAAAGACTTGCATTCTAATTGGGGTGGAGAATGTTGGTAACTCACTTAATATTTGGACTATATTGGCATCACTCACTAGCTCGCTTTCCCTCACACACACGAACAAAACGGAAATTCTGAATGGAAACATCGCCACATAATCAAAGCTACTTTGTCTCTACTGGCCTCCTCGCCGCTCCCCTTTTCCTTCTAGGTGGATGTCGCCCTTACAACAGTATATTTAATCAACCAACTTCTGACCAGCACTCTCTATAACAATTCTCCCATTGAGGTTCTTTTTGGGTCTCCTCCGAACTATCGGTTCCTTAAAATTTTTGCGTGTGCATGCTACCCGTTGCTTCGACCATACAACCAGCACAAGTTTGACTATCGTTCGAAGCAATGCACCTTCCTCGGCTACAGTGACAAACACGAAGGATATCAATGCGTTGGCATCCTTCTACTAGACGAGAATATATTTCACACCATGTTGTTTTTGATGAACATAAATTCCCCAGCATACCTGTGGTTTCTACTTCAGATCCGGTTCATCCAACCGGAATTTATTTATAGTCTCCCATCTCATCCAGTGCTGCTCCCATCACACCTCCATCTTTGGTTCCATCGTCACCACCATTGATTGGATCTACTTCAAATTTCGTGACTCCTGACAGCCCTAGCAGTACATCGGCATCTTCAAATCAGTCCATCTCCCTCGATGTTGGACCTCGTGGAACACATCCTCTTCAAGATATCCTTGATAATACCATTGTTATAGCTCTTCAGAACTCTGCAACCTCTACTCACCAACACACTATGATTACTCGATTTATGGACGGCTCTCTGCCTCTTCGCTCTCATCTAACTACCAAGTATCATTTACCTCAGTCGTTGCTGGCTCAATTACATGATGAGAATGTTGAACTATCCCTCTATTCCAAAGCTGTAAAATCTGCTCATTGGCGTGAGGCTATGACAAAAAAGTTCAACGCTCTCGTCAATAACCGTACTTGGAGTCTTGTTCCATACTCCTCCCATATGCATGTGGTGGGCACCAAATGGATTTATAAAGTAAAATGGAGGGCCGATGGCACCATTGACCATTACAAGGCCCGTTTAGTTGCATAAGGATTTACTCAAGTTCCCAGTGTTGATTTCACTGCTACATTTAGCCCAATTATGAAACCGGTAACCATTTGTACCATTCTCTCTCTTTCAGTCTCTCAACACTGGTGCATTCATCAAATTGATTTTAATAACCCAAGGGTTTTGAAGATCCTCCAAACTAAATCATGTATGCAAATTACACAAAGCTTTATATGGTCTTCGATAAGCACCTTGGGCCTAGTACTCTCGTCTCACTTGTCAACTGATCAAGTTGGGTTTTCAGGCTTCTATGGCTGATACTTCCTTGATCAGTAGAAACTCTAAGAATGCCATCAACAGCTGCATTATGGAAATCTTTTGTCATTTCTCTATCAAGGATCTAGGGCCTGCAAATTTCTTCCTTAGCATTGAGTTCATTTAGCACCCTCATGGGATTATTCTTAGTCAGTGTTGATATATCTCTGACTTACTTCAGCGTGCTCATATGGATTTTGCTAAACCCATCTCTTCTCCTATGGCAGTCAATACAAAACTCTCTCAATATAGTGGCCACCATCTCGGTGATCCTACTGAGTATAGGAGCATCATAGGTGCCTTACAATATGTGGCCATCACTCGTCCGGACATCTCCTTTGTAGTAAGCAAAGCATTCCAGTTTCTTTAGTCTCCAATAGACGAACATTGGACATCAGTTAAGCTGATCTTACATTATCTTAAACACATTATCATGCATGGACTAAACTTGTCTCAAGATTCTTCTTCTTCTCTCTCTCTCTTCATGCATACTCTGATACAGATTGGGCCAGTTGTCCGGATGATCGATGGTCTACAAGGGGGTTTGCCATTTATCTAGGTGAAAACATGGTTGCTTGGAGTTCCTGCAAACAAGCTACAGTTGCATGTTCTAGCACAGAGTCAGAATTTCGTCCATGTGCAACCACTGCCACCGAGGTTCTTTGGATCTCTTCTCTTCTCCAAGATCTTGGCGCCACTTCTCTTACTGCTAATCCCGTATTTCATGCTCGAACTCGGCATGTCAAGGTTGACTTCCATTTTCTACGGGATCTATTTCTTGCTCGCCAGTTATGTGTTCGGTCATTTCATCGGGTGTCCGAATTGCCAACATACTAACTAAACCTCTCACTAGTGATCGACTTCACTCCTTACGTCACAAGCTCCATGTGCTTGACGAACATGGAGCTTGGGGGCGGGTATTGGAAATACACCTCCACGTGTATTCCTTATGGCTATAGAATACTGTTGATATCTATCCTTAGGATAACAATTATCAATCATTGATGATATTCATCCTTAGGATAACTGTTATCCATCTTCAATGGGCTTCTTACTCTTGTACAATTCTTTACATTATAAATAGAATCAGGTCGATGCATTCATCATCCATCCTCAATATTCTATCAATCTGTTATTCTAACTATGGTGGATGTTTACTCTATGGCGCTCTTGTTATGAGAAGCATTTGGCACGCTCGAAATGCAAAAATTTTTGAAGCCACCCCATTGTGCAATTATTTGTAAAGCAAATAAATTATTTAATGATTGCCTACAATCCTCACAACGGAGCACTTTTTTTTTTTTCCAAAGCACAAATTATTGTTAAAGGAAAACCACTTTTTTGGAGCAACTTTCTCGGCATAGATCCGGACACCGGATTCATCCCCCTCACCATGATAAAGGCGGGATTTCGTGCAATCGCATCTGCCCCCCCACACCCCACATACTTGCTCCCTCAAAAACGTCCCACAAAATTGGAACGCGACGCGTGTCATGACACACGTATATTAAGCGAGACATGTGTGGAACCCATTTTATGTCGTGAAATGCATCTCTGTTAATTTCTCTCTTGCCCAAAAACATTTTTTCTCCCATAATTTTCTATTCTACTTCGAATTGAAATTCTTGGCATCGGCCTCTTTTCCTAACTCACTCATCGGAGATTAACCCGGTCGAGTTCCACCGGTCGACGCCGACAGCCATACCGACAGGAGGTAAGTACTCTGTAAGTTTTTCTCATTTCTTATATTTTTTTTTTGTTTTTTTCTCATTCGTTTTCTAACATTCACAGATTTGAACCCGTCGGAGTGGGAGCCTCCTAACACCGTTTCAAACCCTCGACACCCCCGGAATTCGAAAGCCCTCCAAAATTCAAAACTCTCCAGAATTTGAGTTTTGACTTGAGGCGCTTGGCCATGGCTGCTAGAAGAGCCTAGGAGGAGGAGTGGGAGTTGTGCAACAACGACGGCTTCGTTTACAAGAGAAAGAAAATAAGACAAGATTATACTGCTGCTGCTGCACCATCAGTACCATCTTCTGATCCAGTGGTGGAGCAAAGGCAGCGGAGGGAGCAAAAGAAGAGGACGCTATTGAAGCTGAGAGATCTGAGAGATCAGTTGCGATAAATGAATTTGATCATAATTCCCTTTGTAATGATTGTCATGTCTTCTCTCATGAAATATTAAAGGTTCTTTGTCAATATTCTGTCTCTCTTTATTAGTATCTACATTGTAAAACAAGACCTGGGATATTAAAGGTTCTTTGTCAATATTCGTTCTCTGACTCATTGGAGTAGAGACCTGGGATCAAATCCCACTGCCAATAGGGGTTGGGGGGTTAAGGGAAAGGGGATGGGCTACCCCCTGTTGTGTAGCCCCATGAAGCAAAAAAAAAAAAAATACATTGTAATACGATCTCTCTCTCTCTCTCTCTCGGAAGAGGTAGTTGGTTTCAGCAATGGTAAAAATTTTTAAGTCTTAGGCTTCATTTGCCTTTCCTTATTTCAAGGACTTACCTCTTTTTGGCGTTGGGGGCATTTTTAATTTTTAACCACAAAAAGGAGTCCTTAAAACAAAGAATGCCAAATGTAGCCTTAGACCTGGAAGCCATATCTGCAGAGATCATGCAACAGCAATGGAAAGCAAAGATTTAAAATAGCACTAGTGCTGATGAGAGTATATATCTACTGAGTACTTGCTACACAACACTATGACTCCTGCTACTACAGATAAATATACATTGCCTTGCTACAATAGTAGAAATGTTGCTGGTCTTTGGTTATTACCAAAATCCCTCTTCCAAACATAGCATCTACCTAAATGCATACATGAGCAATAAACAAGGTGTTTCGAAGATATCACTAGATTTATTTGGTACTATTTCTGATAACCCTCTCAAGTTGCAGAGGGTTTTAGAAAATGATTGATAGGACCAACTGCTGAAAGAACTCAGACCTATGGCATCTCTCTTTATAATCTTGCTCCCAAACTTCATCTGACATAGATTGCTCCATGCTGCATCAACACAAATTGTCAGCCACATCCTCTTACAGTCAAAGTGTTGAAACACACCAACAGTTCCTGACATGGCAGTTGTGTTTCCTTCCAAACTACTGTTTACCATTATGAATTTTAATTGCTTATGACCGGAGATATGAGATCTGCATTTGTTGCCGCTACCTCACCGTCGCCATTACCATTATTGCCACCGGTGAGTGCTGAATCCTCCTCCTCCTCTTCCTTCTTCTTCCTTTCTTCCCTCCTTTCTTTCCTTCCGTTCTCTCCATCCTTTCTTTCCTTTCTTTCTTCCTTTCTTTCTTAATTTCTTTTTTACTTTCTCCACAGTCTTTTCTCCATTCTCAAACTTTTATATGAAAAAATATTTACCCAAATAATGCAAACCGCCTCAACCATTTGACCTGGAAACCAATAACTAGTGCGGTTTTGCTTCAGTTTTTAAAACCTTGATGAAAACTAGTTTTATGATAAAGCCAAAGTCAGATAAACCAACCAGCCCGTGAATTTGGTAAGTAAAGATTTTTACATGATATTTATTAATGTCTGTACGTGTTAGATCTAATTTTGTTAAACAGTAAGTTAATTTGTTTATGATAAGAATGGGAAAGAATGGATGAAAAACGACGGAAAGAGAAAGGACTAGATGAAAAAGAAAAGTTTGTTTTATCTTTTTGGCTTCTTATATATGTTTGCTTGAAACCAATGTTTTAAAAAACGAATTGGAACTGGAACATTCTGGCCACCAGTTTTTGGGTTAACGGTTCAACCGTTTGATAAAAATGGATGGCCTATTCCGATAAAAGTATTCACAAATTTAAAGAAAAATTACAATAAAAAAAGACCAAAATTCATTAAACGGGTCAAACAGGTCAACAGTTCAATCACCAAAATCAACAGGTTATTGACCAATTCAACGGTTTTTGACCAGAAATTGAATTTGAAGTAAAATGGAATCGATTGCTTGAATAATTTCCGATCTGAAGGGGCCGACTGTCTGGGCCAACGACAGTTAAAAAACCATAAAAAATATGATAGGAAGCACATAGCGGATGTGAGATGATGGAAAGAATATAACAAAAAGCACATAGTGGATTCATTTGAAAACACAAATGGATAACCCAAACCCCATCTCTGAAAAAAAGAGAAATACGTCGGAATCCATTGCTACTCGTCGGCGAGCAGTAAAGTCTCGCCAGCGGGTTGGAATCGATGAAAATAAGAAGAATAAAATATTGAGATGGTCACACATCACCGAAGACAATCGTTTAGGGACCAGTGTTTTGAAGACAATGACACAACCTCAACAATTTTTTCTCGCATCTTTCCTTTCTCATTTCTCAGTGTGGCATCATTTCAGTGTAACCCCGTGACCCTTAAGAACTCAAGTCATACGCTTTTTTATGAGCGCAGATTTCCTATTCACTTTTCCTACCCACTCTAATCACACATCTCTCAGATGTATGGTTCTAATTCACCTTGAATAGAGAGTGGATAGGAAAAGTGAGCAGGAAAACCCGAGTGCTTTTTTATCCACAAACGTGAGACGTACGAAAGCATTTTCGGGAAAAATTCCCTGTTTCTCAGCCACGACAACCAAATGTACCATTATAAAACTCTCACCTCCCTTTCGCATGCAACACAAACACTTTCTTTGTTTTTCTCATTTACAAGCAAGATCATGGCTAGCCCTCCTTGTGTGTCCTTCCTAAAACTTGAATCCCATAATCATTTTGTGAAATCATTTGCAGTTATCTTAGTGTTTCTATTGATAAATGTTTCTTCTTTCCATTCTTATGCCTCTCCTACCACTTCTGCTACTAGTATGATGGTAGAACAAGCAAAAGCTCTCCTTGAATGGAAATCCAGTCTCTCCAACCAAGCCAAGTCTATTCTCCCTTCTTGGGGACAATCTGTTCCTAGTAACTACAATGTCACAATTTCTTCTTCTCTATTCAATCCATGCAATTGGACAGGAATTGCTTGCAACATGGATGGAAGCATCACTAAAATAAGCCTTCCAAACATGGGTTTGAAAGGTACACTACTCAACTTCAGCTTCTCTTCCTTCCTGGGTCTTTCCCATCTTAATCTCTCCAATAATAGCCTCTTTGGTACTATTCCTTCCCACATCAGTGAACTTCCCAAGCTCGCCTACCTTGATTTGTCTATGAACCAGTTTTCCGGAGGTATCCCACAAGAAATCAGCTTCCTTGAAACTCTCCAAATTTTGTATCTCCACCAAAATCACTTGAATGGTTCCATCCCAGCATCAGTGGGCAATTTGAGTAACATGACTGTTCTTTACCTGTATCAAAATCACTTTTCTGGTCCTATTCCTCCAGAAATAGGAAACTTGACAAATCTTCAAGATCTCAATTTGTGTACTAACCATCTAACAGGGTCCATTCCTTCAGCTTTGGAAAACATGACCATGCTCACCAGCTTGGATCTGTCTAAAAATTCCTTATCAGGTTCCATTCCAGCATTTCTGTGTAGCTTAAGCAACCTGACAAGACTATTCCTTAATAGAAATGAGCTATCTGGTCCCATTCCTCAACAAATAGGAAATTTGAAAAATCTTGTTAGGCTAAAACTGTCAAATAACCATCTATCAGGTTCCGTTCCTCATGAATTAGGCAATCTCACAAAGTTGGTTTCAGTACATCTGTATTTAAACAATTTGTCTGGTCATTTTCCGCCACATATATGCAAGGGTGGATTACTTCGCAGATTTATAGTACATACCAATCATTTTAGAGGACCCATTCCAGAAAGCTTGAGAAATTGCACAAGCTTGGTCAGAGTTCGACTTGAAAACAACGAATTCAGTTCAAATGTTTCAGAGGCTTTTGGCGTGTAACCAAATTTGGACTACATTGACGTAAGCCATAACAAATTGTATGGTGAGCTCTCACAAAACTGGGGAGATTGCTCAAGTTTAACAGATCTACGAATGTCTGCAAATAAGATCACTGGCAGGATACCATCTGGGTTTGGGAGGTTAACTCATTTAGGCATCCTTGACCTTTCATCAAACCATCTAGAGGGAGAGATCCCAAAAGAAATAGGAAAGAAGGTATCTCTGAACAACTTGAGTTTGGAAAATAATCAACTCTCTGGTAGGTTACCTGTGCAAATTGGAATGTTGTCCAAGCTACAACGTCTTGACCTATCAAACAACCTTTTGAGTGGTCCAGTACCTGAACAAATAGGGAACTGCGTCGAACTAATATATCTGAATCTCAAGAGAAATAGTTTCAGTGAAAATATTCCTTTCCAAATTGGTAATCTTGTTCATCTCCAAATTTTATTGGATCTTAGTGAAAACAATATCACAGGAGAAATACCTTCACAACTTGGCCACCTGACATCTTTGGAAAAACTAAATCTCTCTCACAATAAGTTGTCTGGTTTGATTCCTTCCTCATTTGATGAAATGGTTAGCTTGAGATACATTGATATATCATTCAATGAGCTAGAGGGTCCTCTTCCCAATAACAAAGCCTTTCAAAGTGCTTCAATGGAAGCTCTCAAGAACAACAAGGATTTGTGTGGAAACAAAGAAGGCTTAACTTCTTGCGTTTCTTCTCCGACGAGGAATGGAAATAAAATGGTGATTTTGATCTCAACACTACTTTCTCTTTTGGGTGCAACGTTTCTTATATACACATTATTGGAATTGCTTACCATATTAATCATAGAAAAACCAGAGACACAGAGATTGTTGGTGAAGAACAAGTTTTGAGAGATGAAGTAGTACAAGCAATGAATAAGACGGATCTGTTTCAGATATGGAATTATGATGGAAAAATACTCTATCATGAGATCATAGAGGCCACAGAGGATTTCAGTGCCAGATATTGCATTGGGATGGGAGGATCTGGAAATGTTTATAGAGCAATGTTATCTACAGGCCAAATTGTAGCTATAAAGAAATTGGAGCATGCCTCAAATGGATATGGCGACATGATTGTCCCAAAATCTTTTAGAAATGAGATTCGTGCATTAACTGAAATACGACATMGGAATATTGTCAAGCTTTATGGTTTCTGTTCACATGCGAATTGCTCATTTTTTATTTATGAATATTTGGAGAGAGGAAGCTTGGCAAAGGTACTTGGTAGTATGGAGCATGCAAAGGAGTTGGATTGGAGCAAGAGAATAAATGTGATTAGAGCTGTAGCCAATGCTTTATCATACATGCATCATGACTGCTTACCTCCAATAGTTCATCRAGACATTTCTAGCAAGAATATTTTGCTAGATTTAGAATATGAAGCTCGTGTCTCTGATTTTGGCATTGCTAAACTTCTAAAGCTCAATTCAGCCAATTGTACATCTCTTGCTGGAACGCATGGTTATATTGCTCCAGGTAATTTTCTCAAGCCAATTCTTTTTAACAAGCATGCATCTTCTTTTACTACTTGCACATAATATTTTTCATTTATGGAGGTCTGATATATCCTGTGTTTCAATAAACTGGGGTTACATCCCAAGTGAAGGAGAAAGGCATCTTTTAAGGGTTGCCTTTGCTTTTGCTTATGAGCTTTTGCTTTTGAGATTAATTTGGGCTGTTGAAAAAAATGGGCCAAAAAGTATTTTGAAAGTTTAGTATAAGAGTTGCCTTTGTGACCAAAAATGGGCCAAAATCATTAGTTCAAATGATTTCAAAAAAAAAAAAAAAGAAAAAGGGTACAGATACATATTTGTGGCCCAGGGGCTATACATTGGGTGATAGTGCTCTTCACTTAATGAACAGCTTTCTCTCTATGCAGAGCTCGCTTATACAACGAAGGTTACAGAAAAATGTGATGTATATAGTTTTGGAGTGCTAACACTAGAAGTGTTGATGGGAAGGCATCCGGGTGATTTAACATTTTCTTTGTTCTCGTCGTCGTCGTCATCTCCATCCTCAGTTGGGCAGAATATATTGGTGAAGGATGTCTTGGACAATCGCCTGCCTCCGCTCACGCCTCAAGTTGCAGATGAAGTAGTAGTTATAGTTAAACTAGCACCCAAATGCCTGCATCAAACACCACAATCACGGCCTACCATGCAACAGGTGTCTCAAGAGCTATTATCCTGCAAAGCACCTTCTCCATATCTGTTCTATAAAATTACATTGGGACAACTATTGAATGGCGAGTTATGATTGTGTATTGTATTGATATTGGCTGCTATAGATGGTATCCTCCTCCTCCTCCTCTCTCTCTCTCTCTCTCTCTCTCTGTGTTTGTATGTTAATGTGATCTCTCTCTCTGTTTGTAAGTTAATGTAATGCATGCCTCTATTCCATCAATAATCACGAGTGACCAGATTCAGTTTTCTTCTTTCATTCAGCATGAGTTATTTATTAAATGGATCCATGTTTAATATTTGTTATTTTTTAGAATTATTAATAATTAATCATAAATATTAGAAGACAAGGGATGTAGACAAATACGTCCACTGCTGACAGAAAAATTCTGTATTTGTAATTTCGTACTTGCATTGATTATATATCTTGCACTCTTCCCATACAAAGGGTAGGAGTTCGCAATTCTATTTCTCTACAAATGGTATTTTAGATCACATAATTACTTTATCCTTCATTTTTTTTCGTTTTCTTTATTATTATGCCGTACCTGTTTATATCTAGGGTTTGTTTCTCATTGCTCCACTTCATAAAACGAAATGCCGATGGCCTTGTAAGGTCTGAAAATTGATAGAGCGCTCCATTTACGGGTTGCTCCACTTACACTCACACGTCATCTCTGCGTTTGTTAAAATTTCAAATATATTCCTTGACTTCCTAACCTCTGTTTGCTCCATTAACTCGCGTATTCATCTTCAGAAAACGAAAACGAAATGGACGATGACTATTCGTCTTCCTCTTCCTCGACACTCCCCCACCGAGCCTCACATTTTTCTTCTTCACGCCTAACCTCTGTTACACCTCATCAAATGTCTTCTCGCCTTTTTCTTCCTCTCCCCTAATCTCTGTGTTACCGTGCCTTCTTCTTCTGTCTAACTCCTCATCGGTCGTTATTCTCTCCTCCGGATTTTAGCAAGGTGCCGATAGTGCGTCAATAACCTCGCCTCCGACTGTTGTCGGAGTTTTTCCCATCATTAACGTTGAAGCAACTGGATCTATAGAATCAAACAACTTAGATTCTGAGGCACTTAAATCTCTCTTGGACGTAGCTTCGAAGTTCGACGGCTCGTTGTTGAGCTGGAGGGAAAGCTTTCTGAGAGGTAGTTTATAGTTTTTCTATTGCTCTCCCTTTTTCGTTCTTTTATATTTCTTCCCTTTCTTTGTTTCTTCGAGTCTCTCTTCATTGTCCCCTCAAAACTTTGTAGAAATTCTTCTTCTTCTGTCTTTATTTTGAAAGGTACATCCTATATATACAAAGTAGGAGACTTAGTTTCACTAGGAGTTGATTTTCCAAATACATCTAGGAATACAACATGCAAGAAGGTTCCCACCGAAGGTTGCGTTTCGATAGGAAGGTTACGTGGAGATCTGGTTTCCCAATACTCCCCCTCAAATTGGCACATGTAGATTCCGGATGCCCTATTTGCCAAGGAAATATGCGAATTTCTCTTTTCCCAGAGCATTCGTCAGGATATCAGCCAACTGCTCTGTGGTTCGAACATGGCAAGTAACAATACTTCCATGCTATAGCTCATCGCGAACAAAATGACAGTCGAGCTCAATATGCTTTGTCCGCTCGTGGAACACTGGATTTGCAACTATGTGCAAATCTGTCTGATTGTCACAATACAATCACGCGGGTTCATCATGCGGCACCCCAAAGGACAAAAGAAGTTTCTTCATCCACTTCAGCTCACAACTTGTCATAGCCATTAAACGATATTCGGCTTCTGCAGAGGAGCGCAACATGGTATGTTGTTTTTTTGTTTTCTAAGAAACCAGTGACTGCCCCAGCAGAACAAAATAGCCAGTCAACGATCATCACGTCAATGGGAAGCTGGCCCAATCAGAGTCGCAATAGGCATATAGATGTAGATCGCTATCAGAATGGTACAATAGACCTTGTCCTAGATATCCTTTCATATAACGCACTACGCGCAGAGTTGCATCCCAATGTTCTTGTCGTGGACTTTGCATGAACTGAGCTAGGATATGAATACAATAACACAGCTCAGGTCATGTAATGGTCAAGTAGATCAACCATCCCACTAACCGTCGATACCGATTTGGATTCTCCATAAGAGCGCCCTTCGCCAGCGCAAGATGATGATTTTGTTCAATGGGTACGGATGTTGGTTTGGCTTCCAAGAGTCCACATTCGGAGATGATGTCTAGGGCATACTTCCGTTGCAACAAAAATATTCCCTCAGGGCCACGAGCTACTTCAATCCCTAGGAAATATTTGAGTGGGCCCAGGTCTTTCATATGGAAGCATCGATGGAAATACTTTTTGAATTTCACAATGGCAGTAGTATCATTTCCCCCAATAATCAGGTCATCAACATATATCAGCACGTGCAAACGAACATTGTGTTTGCAATAGGTGAACAAAGAGTAGTCAGGATATGTTTGAACAAACCTAAGCTGTATCAAGGCCGTTGTTAACTTTGAGAACCAACATTTGGGGGCTTGACGCAGTCCATGGAGAGATTTCTTCAGTTTGCACACTTTTGTTCGATCCTTAGATATAAATCCTGGCAGCAACTGCATGTATACTTCCTCATTCAAATCCCCATGTAAGAAAGCATTATGTACATTCATCTGATGCAACTCCCAATTCCTAGCAGCTTCCACGGCTAAGAAGGTTCGGACTGTTGTCAGTTTGGCCACAGGAGCAAAAGTCTCATTGTAATCTAATCCTTCAACCTGTCTATTCCTGAGGATAACTAGGCGTGCCTTATACCGTTCAATCGTTCCATCTGAATTATATTTGATCTTATAGACCCATTTACTCCCTATGGTCTTTTTCCCGGGAGGTAGAGATTCCAATGTCCATGTACCATTCTCTCCAGAGCCTAGATTTTCTTCCTCATAGCTTCTCTCCATTTCTCACTTTTTACTGCCTCAGAAAAACTGGTAGGCTCGGCTCCTACAGTGACTGCAGCTAAGAAAGCTTGATGTTTAGCAGAGAAGCTAGTACATGTCACATAATTTGCTATGGGATAGGGAGTCGTACTTGAGGACTTTGATTCAGAGTTGGCTTGAGTGCGAATGGGGTCTTTCAGACATCGAGCAGTGTAGGTTACATAGGGCTTTAATAAAACAGACGGCGTGCGATGTCGATGTCCCCTGCCAAGTTGCTCTTCTGGTGTTGTTTGTGGTGCTGGATCCATACTAATTCTGTCCTCACCGCCATTAGCTTCCACTTCCTGCACATCCCCTCCATTGCCTTGCTCCTCCTCTCTTCTATTAGTATTTTGAAAGCTCTCCCTATCATTTGCACAGATATCCTCTTCATCACTCCCCCTGTCTTTATTTCCTCTGTGGCTGTAATTAACATCATCATCAATTATAGCCGCAATTGCCGGGCCAGGGTTGTCTTCAAGAGGTACATCTAAATCACCGACATATGGAAATATATTTTCATGGAATACTACATCGCGGGAGACGAAATATTCACCGCTCTCAACATCATATACATGCCAACCTTTCTTCCTGTAGGGATAGCCTACAAAAACACATTTCCAACTCCTCGCTCCAAACTTATCCTTATCTCGAGGGCTCCAATGGGCATAGCAGAGACAACCAAATACTCTCATTTGCTCGTATCGAGGTGTCGTCCCAAACAGCACCTCATACAGAGTCTTCCCGTCAAGTACGAAAGAATGTGTCCTATTTATCAAGTATCTGGCGGTCAAGACACACTCTCCCCAAAAACGAATAGGCAAACCTGCTTGAAACCTCAATGCTCTCGCAACATTCAAAATATGCCTATGCCTTCTCTCCACTCGACCATTTTGTTGGGGCGTTCCAACACAAGAAGTTTGATGCAGAATGCCATGAGTCTCAAAGTACGACTTCAGGCTTTTAAACTTTGTTCCATTATCACTTCGAATAGTTCTGACTTGCTTACCAAATTGGCGTTCTGCCATGGCATAGAAATTCTCAACAATATGTGCTACTTCACTTTTTTCAAGTAACAGGTAAACCCACACAGCACGAGAATAATCATCAACAATGGTTAGAAAGTAAACGACACCACAAGAAGCAGGTACTTTATAAGCACTCCATGTATCACAATGAATTAGAGAAAAACAATCATTAGCTTTATGTTTACTTTCATGAAAAACTTCCCTAGTTTGTTTTGCTCTGTAACAAACATCACATGGCTTATCACTTTCAGGTTTACTGTTCAATTTATCTACTTTAGGAAGAGGAGATAATATCTGTTTAGACGGATGCCCTAATCTACGATGCCACAACTTCCATTCACTTATTCCACTTGTCCGATTTGCTCGAACCGGTGCTGCTCCTCTGAACTGATAGACCCCATCACACTGCTCACCCGCTCCAATCAGAGTCCTCGAGGTTTTGTCATGTATCACACACAGCTTGTCAATAAAAGTGACAGTACAATTTATCTCTTGCAATAATTTAGCTACAGAAATAAGAGTGCAGTTCATTCTTGGTACGAAAAGCACATGATGCAAACAAATATTTCCACCCAAATGCAAAGTCCCTTCCTTCACTGCGGTAGTTTGCTTCCCATTAGGAAGTTCTACCGGACACAGCGTAATATTCCGGACTTCAATCAACAAATTAATTTCTCCAGTCATATGGTGTGACGCCCCGGAATCAATTATCCAATCAGTAGAACTTTTCTTACCGGAAAGTTTTTCACCAGATTTATGTGAATTCAGAATATTGAGAAGGGTTGTCCATTGATCTCCGCTTAGCCCCGGAAACCCGCTGTGGTCATGATCATTTGTGGTTCCAACTTTCTGTCCTCCAGTCTCACTTCCCACTGCTTGGGCAGCATTTGCTCTTGCCTTGTTTCCTCGTCCTCGTCCGCCCGAACCACTTTGCCCGCGGCCTCCTCCTTTCCCGGTTGAGCGTGGTCTATCTCCCCACCATTCTGGGTATCCAATCACCTGGAAACAGTCCTTTGCTTCATGTCCGGATTTTCCACAGTGTGTACAGCTCATGCTTTTATCCTTTGTATGTGCAGCAGCTGCTTTTGCACCAGCATGTACTGCAAAACCCCCAGCATCACTTCGTTCTTCTTTGCTCTTGGCTATACTTTGATGCCTCTCCTCTTGAAGGACCATTGCATAGACACAGTTCAAATTCAGCAACGGCTCTATGCTCAAAATATTCGAACGTACGATGCCATAAGTTGCGTCATCAAGACCCATCAAGAATTGATGTACCCTTTCTTCTTCTCGCTTCTTTTCAAGTATGGTCGCATTTTTGCAGTTGCAACCGCTACAGCGACACGCAAGTACTGGATCATATTCTGCCAGCTCGTCCCACATGACCTTCAGCTTCCCGTAGTAAGCCATCGCTGCTTGTCCTTGTTGTTTACAAGCAGCCAAATCAGCCTTCAATTGATGAACTCGCGGTCCATTCCCGATAGAAAATCTCTGTCGCAGATCCTCCCACAAGTCTTTCACACTCTTCGTATATGATATAGTGGTTCGCAAGGTTGGTTCGATTGTGTTGAAAATCCATGCAACCAGCATTGAATTCACCATCCACCAATCTTCGATATCGGTCGAATCATCTATTGGTTTATCCAACTTTCCGTCAATGAACCTGAGCTTTCTCTTTGCTCTGAGGGCGTTCCTCATAGATCTCGTCCATTCCTCATAGTTCTCACCTTTCAATTGGACAAGTGAGATGATCATTCCAGGGTTGTCAGATGGGTGCAAGTAGTATGGCGAGAAGATGACCATGTCCCTCCCTGCACCTTTCCTACTGTCTTCTTCTCCACCGGTCATGGTGGAAAATCTGTTGACAGAAAGTTCCTGGCCGCGGTGGGCGAGTCTGGACTCGTCCAAGTCTTCAATCTCAAGGAACAGATTCTCCTGCAATAGCTGCACGGCCACTCTCACTCGATTTGACTCGTTCGGTACCCCGGACTGGATAAACTATATATGTTCTCAGGTGTGGCGATGATACTCTCGTCAAGTTCTGGGATTGCCACGGTCGGGCTCGGCTTCAATGGTTTTTGGCACAAGGATTCTTCTGCATGCCTTGATAACCAACACTGCGTCCAATGGGGGTTGCTTCGCCCAGGAAGAGTGCAGCGCACAGTTACGGGTGCGCCACTGCTCTGTTTTTGTTTGTCGACAGAGAGATGGCGACGACGGTGCCTGAAAATGGCACTCTCATGCAGCTTGTATCTCCTGTGATCGTAGAACTTCTTCGCTTCAGAGACCGAACCGCTTCACAAGGACTTTGTCCGATGGGGGGTTGCTTCGCCCAGGAAGAGTGCAGCGCACAGTTACGGGTGCACCATTGCTCTGTTTCTGTTTTTCGACAAAAAGACGACGACGACGGTGCCTGAAAATGGCACTCTTGCGCTGCTTGTACCTCCTGTGATCGCAGAACTTCTTAGCTTCAGAGACCGAACCGTTTCACAAGGATTTCGTCCGATGCGGGGTTGCTTCACCCAGGAAGAGTGCAGCGCACAGTTACGGGTGCAGTGCCACTGCTCTGTTTTCATTTGCCAACAGAGGAACGACGACAGACCTTCCTCTTTTACTTCTCGAAGCACCCTCGCTCTGATACCAAGAAAACTTTGTAGAATTTCTTCTTTTTCTGTCTTTATTCTGAAAGGTACATCCTATATATACAAGTAGGAGACTTAGTTTCAGTAGGAGTTGATTTTCCAAATATATCTAGGAATACAACATGCAAGAAGGTT
Source organism: Nelumbo nucifera (assembly GCF_000365185.1). Next base: position 2,796,825 of record NW_010729131.1, read on the forward strand.
CCCACCGAAGGTTGCATTTCGATAGGAAGGTTACGTGGAGATCTGGTTTCCCAATAGCCTCGTCGTCTGCTCTGCAAAGTTGATCGAAATGTCGCGTTCGATTCCATTTGAATTTTGTTCTGTTTCTCAATTTTTGTTTAGTATTAATTTGGATTCTTTTGATCGTATTAATTTGATTGAATCCATAGGGTTTTGTAATGTGACATCTATGGTCACAGAGTAAAACCTACCAACGGATTTCCTTGTAGATTTCCTGGGTTTCTTCACTTTTGGTCTGTCTTTCCGTCAAAATTTTGCAGTTATTTGATATGGCCGTGGTCTGTAGTTAGCTAGGCTTCCAGCGTTTTCCTGGTCCTTAGTCATTTTCATTGCATTGCATGTTGATTTCTTTTTATTGTTTTTTATTCTCTCTGCAATATTGGTGTCCATGGAAACCATTTTATGCTATGTTGGGTGTCTAATGTTCTTCTCCTTGAATTTGTTTATGCTTCTCCAGTTATGATTATGCACCGGTCGATCTTCTTAGGGTTTCATAATTCGTTTAGAAATTTTTATAGATAAATTCAGTTTTTGTTCTGTTGCTACAATGGTGCGGGTATGTTTTCTTGCATTTTGTGAGCTCTAAACAAAAACAACAATTTTTTGGCAGGTCAATATGGGAATCAAATACAAAGCTACTATGGCTTCTCTTTTCCTTTCGTTCCTTTTGTTTCCTCTGGTCCTTTCTTCGCCCACTGATGGGTTGTTTAGAATTGGGCTGAAGAAGAAGAAACTCGACCAGAATAACCGGCTTGCTGCTCTACTTAAGCCTGAGGGAGAGAAGCCTCTAAGAGCTTCTACAAGGAAATATCATCTTGGTGGGAATCATGGGGACTCTGGAGCTACTGACATAATATCACTTAAGAACTACAAGGATGCCCAGTATTTTGGAGAGATTGTTATTGGAACTCCCCCTAAGAAGTTCACAGTGATATTTGACATTGGTAGTTCTAATTTGTGGGTACCATCTTCAAAGTGCTACTTCTCGGTGGGTCGCAAGTAACAGGATGTTTGATGGATTTTCTCCTTTGGAAGTTTTACTATATTTGATTGTGTAAACATAAACATTGTGTTGTTTCTATATTAACACAGGTTGGTTACTATTTCGATTCCAAATACAAGTCTAGCCTGTCTAGCACCTACAAGAAAAATGGTTTGCTTACGTTTCCTTAGTCCATCGTTCGCACTATGATGAGATAATAACTACCACGTCATTCCGGTTCCACGACCCATCTATATATGCCTTAAATGGCCAAATTTATTAAGTTGCCCCGTGAGTGGCCGATGGACCAAAGTAGGGATGCGTTGGCCGCCAAATTGGGACAGGGCAATCCGAAATATCTTAATGTTGACATTCAGCCTTCCGGGGATGCATAATTATCGACGGCCTTGGCCGACGGAGCGAAACGGTTTTTTATCCTACAGTTCTGTTTCACTGCATCGAGTCAAACCGTAACTCCGACCAGGCCACCATTCAACCCCTGCCAATATGGGACAATACCCTACATGCCGGTCACGCGGCACATCCATAACCCTACCCCATGGGCATCTCACGTGGCCAAATTCACCAAGTTGCCCCCTAAGTGGCAAATAGACCGAAGGAGGGGTGAGTTGGCCGAAAAATCGGGATGGGACACTCTGGAATTTTCCAATATTTACATCGGGCCTGAACAGAATGCATAATTGCCGACAGCCTTGGCCGATGGAGCAAAATGGAGCTTTATCCAAAAGCTTTGTTTCACTCCGTTGAGTCGAACCGTAAATCCGATCAAGCCACCGTTCAACCCTTGCCATTATGGGACAATACCCTACCACGTCGTTCCGGTCCCATGGTCCATCCATAACCCTACCCCTTGGGTGCCTCGCGTAGCCAAATTCACCATGTTTCCCCCTGAGTAGCTAATGGACCGAAGGAGGGGTCTGTTGGTCGCCAAACCGGGATAGGGCACTCCCCAATGTTCACATCCATCCTTCCCGAGATGCATAATTATCGACGGCCATGGCCAACGGAGCGAAATGGAGCTTTGTCCAAAAACTTTGTTTCGCTCCGGCAAGCAAAACCATGGCTCTGATCAGGCCACCGTTCAATCCCTGCCATTATGGGACAATACCCTACCACGTTGTATCGGTCCCGCAGCCCATCCATAACCCTACCCCTTGGGTGCCTTATGTAGCCAAATTCACCATGTTGCCCGCTGAGTGGCCGATGGACCGAAGGAGGGGTACATTAGCTGCCAAACCGGAACAAGGCACTATGGAATATCCCAATATTCACATCTGGCCTACCTGGAATGCATAATTATCGACGACATTGGCCGACAAAGAGAATTGGAGCTTTATCAAAAAGCTTCATTTCACTCCATCGAGCCGAACCGTAACTCCAATCGGGCTGCTGTTTGACCCCTGCCATTATGGGACAATACCCTACCACGTCGTGTTGGTCCTGCAGCCCATCCATAACCCTACCCCATGGGCACCTAACGTGGCCAAATTCACGAAGGTGCCCCCAGAGTGGCAAGTAGACCGAAGGAGGGGAGCGTTAGCCGGCAAATCAAGACAGGGCACTCCGAAATGTTCCAATGTTCACATCCGACCAAAACGGAACGCATAATATGAAGGGATGAGAGATCCATCATATGGATGGCCGAACCATGCAGGAAGGTTGGGCGAAATTTCAAAAATTTATCTCTCCCATGTAGGAATCGCATTCCCTATTTTAGAAAACTGCATTTTCAAGGATCAATCTTGAAACCAAACCGGACCAGATCTGAAACCAAAAGGAAGTAGAGGGATATACCTGATACGGAGTAATAGTAAACCCCCAATGAAGGTATTCACGCCTAAGGAGAAGACCAAAGACTACTTCCACCGAAGATGACACGGTGTGAGGTGAAGCAGAATCAGCAGGACGATTCTTCAGCAAGAACCGAATTCTTCAACAAGAATATGATGGAGGGCTGGTGAGCACGACTTCATATTGCCTCTTCTAGCAAAAGGAAATATCAAGAATCGTTCTTGATCACTCCCACTGGTGGAGATCGAACTGGGTAGGGGCGGAAAGAACAAGAAGAAAAGACCAGAAGACAGGAGAAGTCAAACTGTGTGTTGTCTTCTCTCTATTTCAGCAGACTGTGAGTCTGTTATTGGAGGTCCACCCTGCTCTCCTATTTATAGCCTTAAAGAGAGGTTCGCCTAATCCTATTAGGAGTTTCCTAATCTAAATCTTATATTTTGATCTGGACTCCTCTTTAAGAGATAAGGATAATCCTTATCTTATTTGCAGATAGAGATCAGCCTTCCCAATCAAATTAGGAGTTTCCTGGTCCAAATCTTTATTTGGATCTGGACTCTTTGAGTGCATAGGGATAATCCCTTATCCTATCAGCTAATCCAAATCCCAGAACCGCCCATCATTTAATTAATCTTATTAAGCCAGTTCGAATTGGGCTTTAGGCCCATTAAGTCTATGTGCTCACTTAACCTCTTAATCTACTACCCAGTTGGCTATCCTTGTATGGCATGGGACCCAAACATTGATCTACACATCAGCCACATGGGTTCAACCCAACCTCTGTTACAAGGCCTGGCTGAATTAACTGTAGGAGACAGTGAACCTCTGAGTTCATCACCATGGGCTCTTAATGGGCCCAACATTTACACTAAATGGTCCTTGGGTCVARCCAYCTTRTRAAAACCCAAGGACTGTGGGCAGATGCAAGATTAGCCCATCAGGTATTACCCTCAATCGTCTTACACTTAACCTCTCAGCCCATAATGATTAAACACTGCCCGACAAG
>NW_010729131.1:2801415-2823540 GCF_000365185.1 Nelumbo nucifera
AGAAACACACCATAATAACATGAATCAAATATGTACTTTATTCATTTACATTAAATGTCATAATGTACATCATTCTGATTGGAGCTAAGGGCATACACTGTCTAACATAATTGTCGATAGCCATGGTCAACTGAGCGAAATGAAACTTTATCCAAAGGCTCCATTTTGCTCCGTCGAGCAGAACCTTAACTCTAATTGAGCCATCATTCGACCCCTGCCATTATGGGACAATACCCTACCACATCGTGTCAATCTCGTGGCCCATCCATAACCCTAACCCTTAGGTGCCTCACGTGGCCAAATTCACCGYGTTGCCCCCTAAGTGGCCGATGGGTCAGAGGAGGAGTGCATTGACCGCCAAATCGAGAAAGGACACTCCGGAATATCCCAATTTTCAAATCCGGCCTTCCAAGGTTGCATAATTATTGACGGACTTGGCCGACAGAGCAAAACAAAGCTTTATCCCAAAGCTCCATTTCATTCCGTAGCGTCGAACCATAAATCCGACCAGGCCACCGTTCGACCCCTAACAATATGTGACAATACCCTACCACATTGTGTCAGAGCTGCGACCCATCCATAACCCTACCCCATGGGCGTCTCACATGGCCAAATTTACCAAGTTGCACCCTTAGTGGCAAGTAGACCGAAAAAGGGGTGTGTTGGCCGGCAAATTGGGATGGGGCACTCCGGAATGCTCAAATGTTCACATCCGGCCCGAACGGAATGCATAATTGCCAACAGCTTTGGCTGATGGAGCAAAACAGACCTTTTACCAAAATCTACATTTCACTCCGTTGAGCCAAACCGTAAATCTGATTGGGCTGCCATTTGACGCTTGCAATTATGGGACAATACCCTACCATGTCATGCTGGTCCCGCAGCCCATCCACAGCACTACCCCTTGGGTGCCTCACGTGGCTAAATTCACCATTGTGCCCCATGAGTGGCCGATGGACCGAAGGAGGGGTGCGTTGGCCGCCAAACCATTACAAGGCACTCTGGAATATCCCAATGTTCACATCCGGCCTTCCTGGGATGCATAATTATTGATGACCTTGGCCAACAAAGCGAAACAGAGCTTTATCGTAAAGCTCTGTTTCACTTCATCAAGCCAAACACCGTAACCCCGATCGAAACACCGTTCAACCCTTGCCATTATGGGACAATACCCTACCACGTCATGCCAGTCCCGTGGCCCATCCATAACCTTACCCCTTGAGCGCCTCAAGTGGCCAGGTTCACTAGGTTGACCCCTAAGTGGCAAGTAGACCGAACAAGGGGTGCATTGGCCACCAAATCGGGACGGGGCACTCAGGAATGTTCCAATGCTCACATCCGGCCTGAATGGAATCCATAATTGCCGACAACCTTAACTAACGGAGTGAAATAGACCTTTACCCAAAAGCTCTGTTTTGCTTCGTCGAGCCGAACCATAACTCTGATCGGGTTGTCGTTTGACCCCCACCATTATGGGACAATAACCAACCACGTCGTGCCGGTCCTGTGGCCCATCCATAACCCTACCCCTTGGGTGCCTCACGTGGCCAAATTCACCATGTTGCCCCCTAAGTGGCCGATGTACTGAAGGAGGGGTGCATTTGCTGTCAAACTAGGATAGGGCACTCTAGAATATCCCAATGTTCACATCCGACCTACCCAGGATGCATAATTACTGACGACCTTGGCCTCGAAGCGAAACAGAGCTTTATCCAAAAGCTTYGTCTCACTTCGCCGAGTTGAACCGTAACTTCAGTCGTGTCGCCGTTAGGCCCCTACCAATATGGGACAATACCCTACCACATCGTGCCGATCCCACAAACCATCCATAACCCTACCCCATGCCTCGCGTGGCCAAATTCACCTAGTTTCCCCTTGAGTGGCAAGTMGACCGAAGGAGGGGTGCATTAGCCGGCAAATCAGGTCGAGCCGAACTATAAGAAAAACTGTAGGGAAGTACAACCCTGCACCCACGCATAACCTACGATAGGGAAACGGGCACACCCCGGGAATGCTAACTGATGACGTTGGGACTAGAAGATGTCCTCCCCAGTTGACCTCAAGAACTGGGAACCTATGTCATCGTAGCTGAACTAACGGAGGACTCGATCCGACTAGTAAGCGCTTAACTGGGCCTCCTTTGCACAATCCAAGTATGCGATGACGTCGGGCCAAGTTATTAGCCACGCTATGCCCACAATAGGGTTTTTCACCTCGACGGCGCATTGCTGGTCACCACCCTCTAGGATTGCCATACCCAGGTAGAGAGGCATCGTGTGTCGAACATGTTGTATGTACGACCTCCAGACAAAGCTGTCAAGCGAGGCCAGCCTGATGTCAATCCCGCTCATTTTGAAGTGCTTCTCCCTGTTAGCTTGGAGCCAATGCTTCCCCCTACAGACCTCGAAAACCTTCTCTTCAACGCCGTTCCCCTCCATTGTGGCAACCTCCATGTGAATTAGAGACAAATGACGGGGTGTGACGCTGAGGTCGAAGCGTTAACATAGGAACATCCATAAAAATGGGGCGCATAGACAGGGAGCCCTCGATAGGTAATGCTAGCAATGCGGCTATGTCCTCGACGGTAGTCGTGAACTCTCCAAACGCACCCACAAAGGTGTGGGTGCGGCAGCACCAATGTTCTAGAAGGTGTTTAACGTACTTAACACTCCCTACCAAAAAGATTCGTGTAGCAGTCCACGAACCTAAGGATCCCTGAATCTTGCAACATACGAAAGTACGTAGGGTTCTCAAAGATATGCTACGCCCAAGCTGTATAGTTGCTAGGAGATTTCAAACCATCGGTCCCAGACACTTGGCACTTGTATGATACAAATTGATTGCGGTAGTCACACAAACACATCAACTCTGTACCAGAGGTGACACCGAACGTCCCTCCCTTACCGCGGGATACAGGCATTGGGGGCCAAAACCCCCTCCCACCATCTTCCATCGTAGCCACCTCCCTCTCAGATACCATTTATGCCGTATCCACCTCTCTAACAAAGTCAGGGAAGGGACATTCAATCCTCCTCTCTACCTGACCCACCTTCTCAACCTTTTGTTTACGAGGAGAAATGGACAAAAGATGGAGTGGAAACAGAGGAATAATCGCCAAGCAAATAAGGAAACCTAGAGAGCACAGTAAGCAATCGAGAATAATCAGGAAAAGTAGGGATCAACGGTGGTACACCACTCTTTTAAACGCAGTTCCCACGTGCTGAGAACGACAAACGACACCAGGGAAGACGAACAGGCGCAAGTACGCAATCTGAATCGATGCTTGATGAGAAACTAACCCCTATCAATTTACAGAAAGACCCTCCAAAAGGGCGGGATAAAACAACGCATTAATTTAAATACAACGCCACATCAGCAATCACCACTTTAAATATCGGGTATCGATACTACGCCATACGAGTAAACAATCCACATTTATAACAGAAGGACAATCGAGAAATTGCTAATCATAATCGCCATGCGGCCATCACCCCCTGGCTTCCCTGATCCCCATCAATAGTAGAATTTGATACGCTGTCGAATCACTTACCATCAACCAACACCACGCATCGAGCATGGGCTCTCGCACCACCAAACAGGGGGGCTTCACCCCTACTAAATCATCAATGACATCATCTTTTGCCAATTCCCCTTCCATCGCTAGTGGTCAGGGGGGCTTGGCACCCATGCGGATATATAACAAAAATGCCCAAGTATCTCCGACTGACACCTTTTTGCCAATGGTCAGGGAGGCTGAAATTCACAAATTCAACACAAACTTGCCCATTGGTAGAAAAGGGATAGACTACTATAAAATTCCCAATGCCTTTTGCTAATTACCTTCCTATCAATGGTCAAGGGGGCTAAAACACACAAACAAAGCATGGCATTAACCATCGACAGAAAGGAAACCACCAAAAGACAGGGGAGCTAAGCCATGGAATGCAGGAAACCCCATTGAAGATCAGATACCCAATGTAAATCCAAGATTACGAATGCACCAAATGCACGACCATCCAAGTAACTGACTCCTAGCTCATCGATTCGCAGAGATGATTGACAAAACCTAAAATTAAGTTTATACCATCCACACAAAATCCCAAAATAGGGTAAATCTCTAGACCCAACGCATACAAACGAATCGGCCACAAAACTTAAAGACAAATGAGAAAGCAAAGTGTTTATCGATAAGCTCCCACTTACCAATAAGCAGGGGGCTAATGTAGGTACATAGTGCTTACTCAATCCCTTAGACCACAATACATACTGAATTTGTACCACACAAACACTTGCAATTAACCCATGGCCACTCCTTCCTTGCGATGAACCTACGACACATCAGGGTCTGCGATGAACCCATTCCTAGCACAGGTGCAAAGCAAATATAAATTAAATTGGCAAAGGGGTCCACGCATACCCGATCCCATGACAAACTCAGGACCATTATGGGGCCGCGGCTCACCAAAACCGGGACCGAATATTTGTTGCACGTGAGGCTTGTAATTATTCGCGTGACCAGGAGCCACGTAAGTACCCTAAAGGACCATTCGTTAGGTAATGACATCACTAGTGCTACCTCAGTTAAGTGAGACGCGAAAAGCAGTAGCATGCATGGGTTATGAGGATTTCTGGGAGAAAGGAAAGTTAATCTCCGAGAGATCCCATAAGGACACATGGTGAAACCCTAGCAGTGCTCTTTTATAGCTGACAACAAATCAAATATTCTCTTTTCCAGTAAAGAATGAATGCTTTTGGGTCCTTCCTTTCGGGACCTTGGGATCCTCTCCTTTAAATAGAGATCCCCCCTCATGATAAGGGAAATTCATTCAACCCTTAGTAAACCCTATCATCGAGACTCCCTGCTCAGTTGCCTCCTTATCCCTCCTTTGCCCTAAAACCTTCGGTTAATTCTCTATCCCTGGTCTTCCTCTGTCTTTCAAAGAGACCACCCACCAGCCCAACCACTCCTTACTTATACATGCAAGTTCTTGGTCAAGTGTAGCAATTTCGAAAGGGAACAAATTCCATCTTCTTCTACGAGTAAGTAGCACTAAATGGATTAATCACTCTCTTATAAGTAAGCATATTGGACAAGAGAAAGAGAAATTGGGAAAATTAATATTTTATTGCTGAAATTGGCCAGACCAAGGTTTCAAATTTGAATATGATACACCCAATATGAAGTGTATCATATTGTATCTTTAAAAGTCCAATACAAGATACAATGGAAAATCGACGGTATTATGATAAATTTGAGAATGATGAGGAACTAATTAAAAAATTTCTCTCTTTATTTTTATTTAGAACGATGGAAAAATAGCTACTTAAACATTTTTCAAGTGACTTATTTCAGGTATATAAAGTGAGACATACTTTTAATTTTTTTACCCTATAATGTTGGTTTTAATATTCAATAACTTATTTAAATTAATGTATGATGTAGGCACGGAGTGGAAGAGGAAAATACAACCATGCAAGAAAAATGTTATGGTTCATTTTTGCGGATCAATGTCATTTGCTCAAGTTTGAGAAGAACTGGAAATTTCCTCATAATTGATTTCAGAAATATATTGCAATTATTTCTACCTGTTCTAAACTAAACTATTTTTGTTTATGTTACAACATGAAGAAAAATTCAAACCTTGAGAAGAGGGAACATATTCAAACAGAGATTTTCAAAGTCATACGTGAAAAGAAGAATGAAAACAAAGATGGACACGTCAACTAATAACCTCTCCTATAGCCCTCTTCATTATTTTGTTACTTGCTCTTTCAAGAAGCCACCTATATGTTACATATAGCTTCATCACTAGAAATAATCAATTGACTATTGATAATTAGGGGTATCAATGGATTGGATTTTGGTTGGACCCAATACGAACCAAATGTACATTCAATAGATTGGATATAACAATTAAATCACTTTTAGTTATAATTAAGAAATCAATAGCAACGATTAATTCATTTTTAGTTATAATCAATTAGTCTTTTAACAATAGAATTTACATTATTTTACAACTCTTGGGTACATTAATAGCAACACTCAAATTAATTATTGACAATAGTCAACAATTGTTGCCAAATGTAATAAGTTATTTTTCATACGCTTTTGGAAACAATTACTTGATTGTTGCTCATTTAATAATAGCTTGTCAACATTGTATAAAATATTTATGAGAAACAATATTTAATTGTTGCCAATGTATTATTAACAATGATATCATGATTATTGTTTAATGGAACTTTAAGGTAATAATTGCTTGATTGTTGCTAATTCAACACTTCATAAATATTGTTGCCTAAAATATTTGTAAGAGACAATTATTTAATTGTTATCAATTGTAACATGATTGTTGTGTATAGACCATTGAGCGGAAATTGATTGGTTGTTGCTAATTTAACAACAATTTACAAGCATCGTTGCCTACAATAGTTATCAGGAACAATTATTCAACTGCTTGGGACTTTACAATTGACAATAGTAAACATGGGTGTTATCTACAGTACTATCAAGAGGAGATAATTAACCAATTGTTGCTAAAAATTCATATGACTAACAATTATCATTAATTATTGTTAAAACTAAATTTTGGCAACAATCATAATCAATTGATGCGAAATACACCAAAAAATTTTAACCACGTTTCAACTAGTGATAGTCGGTATTGTAAGTAAAACTTTTGGCAACAGTGTTTGGCAATAGGCAGCACTTTTCAAATGTTGCCAAAGGTTTTTTTGTTCCTCAGCCGAAACCCAATTAAGTCAAAGAGTTCTTTTGATTCTTTAGTCAATCTTTCTCCTTTCTTTTATGTTTTTTTTTTTTTTTAAATTAATGGGTGTTTCTTTCTACGTGTTCTGTCAATAAAATAATCCTCATCAGTTGGTTGTCTACTTGTGTCTTGATGAAAGTTCAAACAAAAGAAAAGAACAAAAGAGAAGAGCCCCTGAGCGTGAGCTCTCTAAAATTAACTTGTAGACAGACCTTCTCCTAAACTAAGGGGCAAGTCTAACTTATCATGAAGGAACCAGTTTTCAATCTCTAATCCTAAGGTCCACTATAAGAAAGGGTTTGAATGGGAGAAGTTATAACTCAAGAAAGTGGAATTGGTTCTTCAATGATTCTAATTTAATCTTAGGGTGTCATGATCCGAACCAATAAGGTTCAAAATATAGATAGGATACGCCCGATATGAGGCAAATTGGATCGTATCTTTGAACCCCAATACACCTGTTTATAGGTATTTTTACAAAAGCCTTTTAATATAAAATAATATATAATTATATAATTGCATTCAAAACTAAAATTTGAAAACAAGAAAACTAAAACAGAATACAACGTGGTGTATCAATACTTTAAACCATGATAGGAACTTTTAAACTTTTAAAATTCCAATAAATTTTTAAAATCCCATTAAACTTTTAAAATTTCAAAAAATAGTCAAAAATAATTTTCATGAATATTTAATTTTTTTCATTAGTTTTCAGATATCAATTATCTTTAATTTTTAGTAATTACTGAAAATATTAAGATTTATTTAAAACAATCTGAAATTTATTGAATATTTTTGGTATATAAAATTCATTTAGTTAAGTAATTAAATATTTGAAAATTACTGAAAATTAATAGAATTATTAAATAATCTATAAATGTAGACAGTGTATGTCCTTAGCTCCAATCAAATTAATGTACAAATACATTTATTGTAAATGAATAAAAGTACATTATTGTTTCATGTTAATATTTCTATGTTTCTGTGTATTTACCCCTTAAACTGGACACTTATAAGACTTGTGTTAGTTTAGAAAGTTCCCAACCATTGGATAGACTTAGAGAGTTTATCCTAACAAAGCTGACATTGATGTGCTACCAAATAAGTCAGGGTAGCTGGCCTCAGTTGCTAAAGTTAGATCCAAAGCACATGCAATGTGTATTTGGATGAAACACTGAAATTTGACCATTTTCCAGTTATGCCTTAGACCTTGGAGATTAATGGGCAAAACTAAAAAGTTACACATAACCCCAGACTTGATTATGGTTCTACACTAGGTGTTGGATTGGGTTATCTTTGATATGCCAATTAGTGAGATCCATCAAGGGTCAAAACTTGGGTATGTTGGGGCAGTCTGAGAATTCACCTGAGTGGGTGATCATACTAATAAGATTTGCCCCTTTGTCGGACAAAGTGAATGATAGGGTTTACACTCTCTCCGATGGAAACCGAAACTGTCGATAGTGAATTTGAAACTCTAATTTTGCAAAGTATATTTATGATATATGTATATATACATTATGTTTTATGAAAAATGATTGCAAAAGTTTTTAATTCCCGAGATCCATCTGAGCAGAGAGTGTGACACTGTACCTTACAGCAACGGGAGAGGTTCTTTCCTGTCCAACAATGTTGTGATCATTATGGGCCAAGAGGTTAAGTGTAAGAGACCATTATAGGGCTGATTACCTGATGGGCTTTATCTTACTTAACTCCATTATTAAGGGATGGGAGATCCATCAAATGGATGGCCGAACCCTGTAGGAAGGTTGGGCGAAATTTCAAAATTTTCTCTCTCCCATTCGGGAATTGTATTCCCTAATTTAGAAAACTGCATTTTCAAGGTTCGTTCTTGAATCCAAAACCGGACTAGATCTGAAACCAAAAGAGAGTGAGGGATATACCTGAGACAAAGTAATAATAACTCCTAATGCAGGTGTTCAGGCCCAAAGAGAAGACCAAAACCCGCCTCCATTGAAGATGACAATGTGTAGTGAGGCAGGATCAACAGGATGGTTCTTCAGCAAGAATCGAACAAGGGCTGGGGTACACAACTTCAGATTGTTTCTTCTACAAAGAAACAATATCAAGAATCTTTCTTGATCAGATCCACAAGTGGAGCTCGAACTGGGTAGGAGCAGCAAGTTGTTCGGCACATTGCACACTAGACCACACTGCATACGGATCACATTGGTTTCAACACTTGTTATTGCTAAAGATTGCACTCTTTACACCACAAACCCTACCCTACGACTACCTGAAATCTCACCACACTATATGCGGACCACTCCCCCTCCGAATCACACTCATCACCCGAAAATCTGACTACACAAAAATCAGACCACACAAGACACCCACTGCACCACATGAATCAACCCTCTTCTCTTCATCGATTACGGGAGGGCTTCTTAGAAACCACAACGACCAACCATGAACATCACAACTAGAGGTGTATAAACCTCCAAGGGAAGAGGGTGACCACTCCTTTTCAGACCTTTCCCTTATCTCCAACCGATGACAAAGAAACCAAGAGAAAACCCTAGACTGGGTGAACAAAAAACAGAAATCTGGGCAAATCCGAGTTGCTTAGTTGAGCTCTAATACCATATTATAATTCAGCCTTCTCTTGAGTTATGTTAGTCTGAAAACAACCAAGAAGAGAGGAGAAGAAAGAATAAAGAAAGAGAGAGAGAAAGGAGAAGAAAAGTCTAGTTCGAATGAGAGAAAAATTACTTCTCCCATTCGGCCAGATATGTTTTATATTACTAACATAATGGAAAAGGCACATGTGTCCCTACTTAAGTGAGGGACACTAGTTCTAACATAATATTACACATCAGCAACCTCAACATTAGTATAAAGACAAAAATACCCCTACATACTTGACCACTAACAAGAAATATAAGAAATACAAAAAATATAGAAAAAAAATTGGACACATTTCTATTATTATATATTTGTCATAGTTTTATTAATGATGGACATCAAATATACAACTTAAAACCGATGGGAAATTAAACCATCTTCCTATCTAGGGGGTGCGTTAGTGGTTCACCTTTCAGGTTAAATAGGTTAACCCATGATGTATAATTAAAAATTTTGAGCACATGTATAATATTATATATTAATAATATAAACAAAAATAAGTATGATAAATAATAATTTTTTATCAATGATATAAATGAAATGCAAAATTTAAAATCAGTTTGAAAATGAAACCATTTCCATATATAGATAGCAGGTAGGTCAATGATCTAACATTCCGGGTCAAATGGGCCAATATATGATGTCATAACTAAGTAACGAATATTACATACATACGTACATACATACATACATAAACTCAAAGAAAAATATAAGCATTATATAAAGAACTTTGATACAATGCTATTGTTATATATTCACCATATTAAACAAAAAAAAAATGTGAAAATAAGAATTACTTTTATCAATGATGAAAATAGAATAAATGATTTAAAATCAACCGAAAAGGTAAAATGGCTTTTCCATCCAAGTGATGAGTTAGTGGTTAAACCATCCATGTCAAATGGATGCTATTATTAAATAATAAAATACATAAAATTCTAAAAAATGTAGAAATTTGTCGATAATTTTGGGTACATTATATAATATTATACTTTCATCATATAAAAAAAGTGTGATTAATGAAAATTATTTTCATTAAGGATAAAAATGGGATAAAAATTAGGATAAAAAATAAAGAGCATTAATGTCTAACACATGACACGACTAACTATGTCAAATGGTTCAATAATTTAATTAGTTAGGTCATCGTAGGCAAGTGGTTTAGTAGGGATGCAAGTAGATCAGATCAGATTTTAATTAAGGTATATTCAAATATGATCTAGTCCAAAGATTCGATCAAATCTCATAAATATTGATTTGAATCCGAATACAATCAAGATGTCAGATATACAAATACTATGTAGAGCGCAAAACCTTATATTTAGTATTATTTTTGTATGGATTTGTACTGTACATATTTGCATTTGTACTCCTTCCAAATTAATCCTAAATACAAATTGATGCCAAAAACTAAAATTTGCTAACCAAAACCTTACTTCTATCCAATTCTAAATATGGACCATAGTGTAAACCCAAATTGAAGCCAAAAAACTAAAATTGAAGCTCAATAACTAAAAAATAAAATAAAATTATTTTCTACTATTTTATATGTAAAGAACTATAAATAAATAAAACAATGGTGAATCACTATTACTTCATTTTCCTTTAAAAAATGCATTTTTGAACAATAGCTCACATGAACCACCCCATTCTCTTCTCATTTCTTACACATGCAGTTATTTATTTTTAAATTAAATGATAAAAAACATAAAAAATCAGAACTACTCTCTTCAATAAATAATTCTTAAAACTCTCTCTCTCTCTCTCTCTCTCTCTCTCTCAATTCTCTACCCTTTCAGCTCCCAATGAATTAAATGGATTAGGTCAGGTTAAGGGCCAATTCATGACCAACTCTAAATATGGACCTTAGCTTCAACCCAAATTGATGCCAAAGGCATAAACTTGCTCACCAAAACCTAACTTGTGCCCAACTCTAAATATGGACCTTAGCCTACTCCAAAATTGATGCTAAAAACCTAAATTTTCCAACCAAAACCTAACTTATGCACAACTCTAAATATGGACCTTAACCTAAACCCAAATTAATGCTAATAATTGAAACTTGTCAACCAAAACCTAACTCCTGTCTAACTCTAAATATGGACTTTATCCTAAACCCAAAATGATGTACGAAACCTAAATTTGAAACTTAATAAAAATTTTATAATTTCTACTATTTTATATGTAAATAACTATAAATATATATAAAATTTGGTGAAACAATCTTACTTCATTTTTTCCTTAAAAATACACTTTTCAAACCCACAACAACTTACATGAACCTCCTTCACTCATTTCTCAAACATGTAGTTATTTGTTATTTCTCAAACATGTGGTTAAGGGCCAATCTATGACCACCTCTAAACATGAACCTTAGCCTAAACCCAAATTGATGACAAAAACCTAAATTTTCTAATCAAGCTAATTTCTACTCAACTCTAAATATGGACCTTAACCTAAACCCAAGTTGATGCAAAACCTAAATTTTCCAACTAAAACCTAGCTTATGCCTAACCCTAAATATGGACTTTAGCCTATATCCAAATTGATGCCAAAAACTAAAATTTTCCAACCAAAACCTAACTTTTGCCCAACTCTAAATATGGACTTTAGCCTAAACCCAAATTTATGCCAAAAATCTAAATTTTAAGCTCAATAACTAAAAAATGAATAGAAAATATTTTTTCTACTATTTTATATGTAAAGAACTAGAAATATATAAAAACTTTGTTAAATCCCTATTGTTTCATTTTTCCCTTAAAAATACAATTTTTTTGAAGAGTAGCTCATATGAACCTCTTCCTCTCATCTTATGCATGTGACTATCTATTTTTAAATTAAATAATTAAAATATAAAAAGTTAAAAATAAAAACCCTCTTGAGTCTTAATTATCTCTAATAAATTCGATAATTACTCTCTTCAATAAGATCATTCTTAAAACACACACATACCCATTCTCTAGATCTCTCAATTGTCAACCACTTCTTGCTCTCAATAAGGCCATATTCATTTTTTGGATTTTGAAGAGGGGGGGAAGTTGGTTAATGGAATTGTGGTTCCTATTAACTGATTTTCCCATATTCTTTTTTACAAGTTAATACAGGACCCATAAAAAAAATCACTTTCCTTCGGTATTACTTACTTGGGTAAGTGATAATGGATAACTTTCCCACTTGGGGAGAAAGTTTCCAACACATGATGGAATAATATTGTCCCTTATAATTCTATCTATTTAAGGGTAAAATGCTTATTATCTCACTTGGGAAAAGAAATAACACGAGTAAATGTGTTCGGTAAATGGCCAAAAGAAAAAGAAATGGAGTCTAAATTAAATGGATTGGGTGAGGTTAAGGGATAATATATCCATGACCAACTCTAAATATAGACCTTAGCCTAAACCCAAATTAATGCCAAAAACCTATATTTGCCAACCAAAACCGAATTTGTGCCCAATTCTAAATGTGGACCTTAGGCTAAATACAAATTAATGCCAAAAACCCAAAATTTTCAACCAAAACCTAACTTATTTTGAACCCATGCATTGAATGGCTATAATACAAAGAATTTGAACATACATTAATATTATATATTCTTCACATTAAACAAAAAATATGTTTGAAAAAATGAGAATTATTGTTAATAAAGATAGAAATGGCTAAAATACAAAGAAAAAATGAATTAATGTCTTAATCATAGTCCATTTTCCTAGTTAAATAGGTTAATGGTTCAACCAATAAGGTCCTTTGGTTATTGATTATTATCATCATCATCATTTGGTACTGCCACGTGCAAAAATAAATGTGGAAATAAGAATTACTTTTATTGATGATGGAAATGTTATACATGATTTAAAAATCAACCGAAAAAGAAAAAATAGTTTTTCCATCATAGTGGTGGGGTCAGTGGTTCAACTATCCATGTCAAATGGATCAACACATGATGTTATTATTAAATAATAAAATACATAAAGTTCTAGAAAATGTAAAAATTTGTAAATAATTTTGGGCACATTCTATAATATTATATATTCATAATATAAAAAAAGTGTGATTAATGAGAATTATTTTCATTGATGATAGAAATGGGATAAAAATTAGGATAAAAAATAAAGAGAGTTAATGTCAAACACATGACCTCACTAACCATGTCAAATGGTTCAATGATTTAATTAGCTAGGTCATTGTAGGCAAGTGGTTTGGTAGGGATGCAAATAGATCAAATCGGATTTGAATCAGGGTATATTTGAATTCGATTCTATCCAAAGATCTGATTGGATCTCGTAAATATTGATTCAAATCTAAATCTGATTAATATGTTGGATATCCGAATCTGGTACGACCCGATTTAATTAAAAAATAATAAATTATTAAAAGGAAAAGAAAATATAATAATTAAAACAAAGAAAAACAAAAAAAATATATAAGTATTTTTCAACTATTTTCATCATATAAGAAGTTTACAAGAAAGCAATATAAATAACATTTTTATAAATAAATAATAAATAACATATATATTATATATAAATAATATATATATATATATAATTGATTTGACCACAATATTAAAAACCAATGTTCAAATATATTGGAATTGCATTTCCTCTTGGTAAATAAGTAATTTTTATTATCTCATAAACTAAATAATAAAAAATAAAAAAATAGATTTTTTATAAATTTTATAGAAAAATTTGAACATGCATTAATATTATATATTCTTCATATTAAACAAAAATATGTTTGAAAAATAAAAATTATTGTTAGTAAAGATAGAAATGACTAAAATACAAAGAAAAAAATGAATTAATATCTTAATCATAGTCCATTTTCCTGGTTAAATAGGTTAGTGGTTCAACTAGTAAGGTCATTTGGTTGCTGACTATTATCATCATCATCATTTGATATTGCCACGTGCAACACGCGTACACTTTTACTAGTATATAAAAAGCGGATCGGATGCAAATAAACTCTATTTGATCCATTTAATACTGGGTAAAAGACTTAAGCTGAGTTTTCATAAATTGACTTAAACAACATACCTTGAACTTTTCGAATAGACTTAAATATACCTTATGGTCATAAAAGACCTAATTTACCCTTCATCATTCTTTAAGTTTTCAAAAATTAACCAGAGAAACCCAAATATTGTTCATCATGTCCAAAACATCACCATTTGAATACCAAGCTCAACTACCTCATCTTTCCCCATTCTCTTTCTCCCATCCTCCACATTTTCCTTTCTTTCTTTCCCTTTCTATTCTCTCCTTTTCCTACCCCTTCACAGAGGTGGCAATGAAAACAATTCATCACCTCTCTCTCTCTCTCTCTCTCTTGTTTGTTCCTTCAACCTACAATTTGCACCTCACAGCCCCATCCTACCGTGTAGGAAACATCTCCCCATGAATAACAATACAAAGGATGGGATATTCCCAATACATGGTGAGATGAACTCATGAGGTCCGTGTGAGATGCACTCTGTGAGGAGCATATCCGGTCTCCAATTTTCCACCATCACCAAACTGCATTTGTATTGTTATCCTCAACCACCCGTCCCCTACTACACCATGGATCAACCACCGGCCCCCACTTAAAGTTTGATCTGCGCAAGCTTAATAGAAAGTTCTAGTCTCTACAACTTGAACCAACTTCCTACACGTGCAGGTAAGAGATTTAAGAGGTCTACCTTTGTTCCTTTGTGTTATATATTGTAAAGACTGTTGTACTTGTAGAAACAAAGTATATTGTTTTAAATTGTCTTTTATTTTCAAAGGGCAAAAAATATAATTTTAAAATATTAAAAGAGCTTCATGAAAAATAGAGAAAAATGAGAGTATGTTTAAGTCCAGTGGGATCAACCCACAAGGTATATCTAAGTTTTTTTGAAAAACTCAAGTATGTTTAAGTCAATTAATGAAAACTCAAGGTATGTATAAGTCCTTTATCCTTCAATATTTACTAAATACGCATGTGGCAATTTCAGATAAAATTAATAATTTCAATATTTTTATTAAAATCATTTAAAAAAATATAATTAATCAAAGCATGGTGAGCTGGTGGATGTAGAATTTATATTTCATTTTCACTGTTAAAAGAATATTTCTTATTTATTATATTTATTTTTTGGATAAATTACAAAGACCCCCTTGCTATGACCGTGAGACAAAGACCCCCTTCGATTAGCCTTCCGTCCAAAAAAACCATTACAATATTTTTTAACCCTTAGTACCCTTGCGAGGAAACATTGCAGGTGTTGAGTGGTGAAAATGGAAAATGCGAGAAACTTTGTTGGTTAACGAAGAACTAAACAACAGTTGCGCCAATGATAACAAGAAGAAATCTGAAGGAGACAACAAATAAGTGATCGAGGTAGCAGCATCGACTACGGCCGCGGTGGTTCCGCCACCATTCGTCGTCGGTCAGAGTCGATCTCAGGCTAGTACTAGAAGGGTAGCACCGGACTCTTTGCTTCTGGTTGTGTTCAACAAGATCGGAGATGTGAAGGCGTTGGGCTGCTGCTGCGTCGTGTCCCGTCGGTTCCATGGTCTGGTTCCTCAGGTGGATAACGTTGTTGTGAGGGTCGACTGCGTCATCTCTGACGAAAATGCTTCTTCGGGGGCTGCCGTTTTTTATAAGACGCGAGGCGTCTTCTCGAACCTCGTCCGTTTTGTTTTCGGTGGCATCGTTAAGCCTCTCCAGGCCCTTGGTCAATTTCTCGGCCCTAAGAAATCCTCGTCTACCTCGTCTCTAAACGGTGGTAGCAGTGGTGGTGGTGGGGGAGGCGGAGGTGTTGGTGATGACAAGGAAATGGAAGCAGGTGGCGATACCCACCACTCCCTGACCCAGGTGTTGAGGAACATCAATGAGATCCATCGCCTCCGAATCGAGCTTCCTGGAGGAGAATTAGGAATCGAGGATGGCGTTTTGCTTAAATGGAGGGCAGATTTCAGATCCACCCTTTGACACCTGCGTCATACTCGGTGCTTCATCTGTCCTTTCTCCAGGAACCACCAAATCTTCATCCGTGCAGGAAAATGACGTTGGTAGCGATGGCTTGTGTGTTGGAAACGGAGATGACAATGGGAACATCCCTGAGTCGTTCTACACCAACAGGGGCCTAAAATTGAGAGTCGTCTGGACAATCAGTTCTCTGATAGCTGCATCAGCGAGACACTACCTGCTCTAGCCAATTATCGCTGAGCATCACACCTTGGAAAGCCTTGTCCTSACTGACGCCAACGGGCTGGGTGTTCTTTGTATGAAAGCCCCTGTCTGCTTCGACAGCTTCAAGATGCTGGTGCCTGCGCTGAACATGAGACTCTGGTATGCTCCATACTTGGAGCTGCCCAACGGGATGGTGTTGAAGGGGGCGGCGTTGGGTTGTAGCCAAAACAATGAGATGAGTTATTGGGTTGTAGCTCTTCGAAACTTTAAATGGTCATCCACCTAGATTTCCAACTAGAAACCTAACTGGTAGTTGGCTAGATGTCTAGAAATTCTAGATTTCCAATTAGAACGTCGGTGGCTACCATTATTGCAGGACTCGTGGATGACAAAGGAAGGATTAGTGGGGCGATGGGGTCTTTAGGTCGGAACGTGATGCTGGCTCAGGCTCCAAGTGTTGCAGGGGAAAAGAATAGAAGAAAGGGGAAACAATAGGTCAAATAAGTTTTAAGAGAAAAAAAAGGCAAAAAAAAAAATAGAAAAAGTATGGGGGTCTTTGTAATTTACTCTTATTTTTTATATGATAAAAATATAATATTAGAGATGTACACAAATTTTATAGATAAATTATTGTGTTTTCTATATTTTTATATATGTTTATTTGTAAGATTTTATTAGATAATTATGACATCATGTGCTGGCCTATTTGACTTGAAAAAACAAAAACAATCTTATTTTTAGGAAAAATTAAATTTTTATTCTATTTATATAGTTAATTTTAAAAATAATACTTGTTTATCACACTTATTTTTGTTTGATATGATAAGTTTATAATATCTTAGATATGTCAAATTTGTCTATAAATTTTATGTATTTTTATTTTTTATATTTCTATCTATTTTTTAAATTTTTATTATTTAATTATGACATCGTAGTACCATTATGGTGCAAGTCTAATAGATTGGAGGGGCACAGCAGAAGGAACCCACACTTATACTTGTGGCTCCACCCCTGATTGAGAGTTTAAGACTGGCTGCAAGTCGTAGACCACCTACTCAAAACAATAACAAGTTAACAATGACGGAATGTGAATATCCAACAAGTCTTATCTAAGTATCTTTTGATAGAATTTGATATCACTACTTTCGAAAGCTAATTAATGACAAACACAACGCCCACATGTTAATATCATGTATTATGGTTCAGTTTCTCTTCTTCTTTCTCTCAAAGTAAATTCATTCATTTAAATAATAAAATTTATTAAAAGATTAGTGAAAATTAATAAAAATTTTAACTTTAAATTGATTTTTATTATTCTAGAGTTTTCTTTTAAAATCCATTTAAAATGATAACAATAAATAATTATTGAATAGGCTGTAGGAAATTGGCCACTCAGTGGAGATTCATGTTGAAAGCGATTAGACTAGTTACATTGCAGAAGTAATGAAAGTGTTATTGATGAAAAAATAAAAAAAAAGACTAGTTACATTGCACCATATCAATGGATAGGGTTCAATCAAGGTTCAAAAAATCGTCATGTATTAGAACTTTCCCGATATGCCCCTATAGGGATTGTATCAGGTCAGGGCCTAGTTTAGAGGGTAGCTTGGACTTAAACCGGTCCCTCTGGACCAAAATAAAAAAATAAATAAATTAAGCTAAAAAAAGGGCCAATACTAGCCGATATGCCCTACCATACTTTGAACCTTGGGTCCAATGCGTACTGATATGAAAGTGTGTTGGTGGCTAGTTTGACAAAACTATATATTGACCACCTTTCAATTGTTTTTGAATTTCAATAAAAAAATGAAAACTATAATTAAACTGAAATATAATTATAATTATAAAGTCTAAAATAAATAATTTAAGATTTAATTTCCCCAAAAATTTAATAAGAATTGAAAGTTATAAAAATAAGTTATTTTATTTACCTTAAATGTTTATATGTTTTGCTTTACATACAAATTATATGTTAAAAATGAAAACATATTTATTATTTAAAAAAGTAGAGTCATTATTTATATAAAAATACAACATAAATAAAATTTTCAATAAAAATGAAAATAACTAGATTTTTCTACCTTAAATAATTTATATGTTTTATTTTACAATTATATGTAAAATAAAAATATATGTTGAAAATGAAAACATATTTATTATTTGAAAAAATAGAATTATTATTTATATAAAAATACTAAATAAATAAATTTTCTCAAAATTAAACAAAATTTGTAAATAATAAGTGATTATTGTATAATATTTACATATTTTAGACTCCTAATATTGTTGATTGCAATGTCTTCTTCATATAATCTACTAAAGTGTACATTTCTCATGTGTTTATACCTTATTAACAAAAAATTCAGCTTTAGAGTCCCGATATTGTATTTATAACGTTTCCAAAGCATAACAGTATTCATATCCATATCTGAGTTGTCCAATACGATACACGATACTTTTATCCTTACTACAAATAATACCTTCCAATTATGCTAATTTGGTGAAATTGAAAAATACCCCATCATAACAGCCCCCCTCCCACCACTTCGGAGGAAAGAAAAGAATTGAGGTCAAGCCCAAAATGTATTAGGGGTGCTCACAATTCGTTAACCGAACCATGGGCTTATTTTTTATATCAAACCAGGGTTACCGATTTTTGGAAAACCATTAACCAAAACCAAACCAAAGCCAATCGATTAACCTGTTGACCAATTCGATTAACCATCAGTTCAATTTGTCAGTTTTTTATTATTTACAATATATTATAAACAATATATAAATATATAATAAAACACTAGAAATATATATAAAACATATATAATATATATAAATATACATAAAAATATATATACCAATCGATTCAGTTAACCGCCGATTTAGAAAAAACCAAACCAGTACTTTCAATTTTTTTAAACTACCAAATCGATCGGTTTGATTAATCGAATTTTCAGTTCAATTTCGGCAAGTTTTTTGGTCGATTTGGTTTTTAGGTTTTTCTTGCTTACCCCTAAAATGCATATTGCAGATAAAAGATAACCAATGGTTAAGTACAAAATGACAACCTGCTTCCATCAGAACAAAAAGCATACATGTAAACTTCAACCAGCAATGCTTTGGAAACTATACTATACATGTCATAATATATCTGTACTTCCTCAATTATCAATGTCAATGGAACAAAAACATGATTCCAACCACCAGAATGACTGGCAAATGGAATATTGGGATTTACAAAAACTATACACTGAACAGAGCTCATCTTCCACAATGTGCAATCTTATACGCAATTCCTGGAACAATTAGGACCTCCATTGTGAACTTTGTTTCATGGTATCGCCCATGAGGGTAACACTCTGCCTTCACTATTTTGATCAGCCTTTTCGTATGAACCATTGTCTTTATCATTGTAATTGTACTCCAAATCTAGATCAGCGTCAAGGAATTGCTCATCATCATATCTTGGCAAACTGAAATCCTTGGGTCCTGTACCTTTTTTCCGCCCTTGCTTAGCAGGTCTTCCCTTTGACAGGTCACTTGCCACAGTAAAAGTAAAGTCATCATCCTCTTCTATTCTTGCATCAGAAATACCAGTTGAGTTTCTTCTTCTCTTGATTGTCTCAGTACTATCTTTATCACCACTGCTATCCTTCTCTAACTTGTAATGCTCCCTAATGGTAGATTCAATAGTTTCCAATAGGCGGTCTCCATACTTGTTTACCTTTGCCCTGAATCCAGACATTATATTCAACATAAAATTGATTGAGAAATCAAAATTCATAGCTAAGATGAACTAAATCTTACTTGCCAATGCCACTAATATCAAGGAGTTCTTCTTTTGTTCTAGGAATCCGCCTGCTGATCTGCTGCAATGTAGTATTTCTGAAGTCATGGAAGCAGGGAAATTTTTCAAGAGTTGAATCCAAGGTGTCAGAAAAGAATCTGACGTAACAGGGAATTAAATGAAATAAACTCACAAAAATATGTGGTATGCCATGACCCCTTCTCCTGCTTCTCTAACAAGAGTAGTTCGAAGCATTCTCAGAGAAGAATAAAGTTTGGCTGAAAGATTCTGAAATCATGGCAAAAAAAGAGTTTTAGAGTGAAATATAAAGGGCAAAAATCAACACGAAGTAATTATATTCATATTACCAAATCTACTTCATTTTGTGGTTGGGCTGGAGTGTCATTTTGTGGGGAACCCATTCCTGACAGTAGTGGATCTTTCGCTGGTGCTGCTCCAGATTTGCTCATCATACTTTTTTTAGTGGAGTCAGGGAACCTGCAACACAATCAGTCAGCAACACCATTTTATTTGTGTATAATGGTCTAGAAAGTTGGGGATGATATCCTACTCTGCATATGAACTATCTAGAAGAGAAGAATATTACAAACAACCACTAGGCAACATAGAAGACTAAATTTAGTAACTTCAAATTTTCAGAATAGTGGTCACCATATAGGATCAACAGAAAAGAATATAGGGTAACCTTATCTAAATGAAAACCAAATCACACACAATGAGCGGTGGTGATGGTTGTGGAGAAACAGGCAGAGTGGGGAAGGGGAGGTCAATAAAATGCATAGATTGGAATTATTTTGGCAAATGATAAAAAATATATAAACCATAAACAAGAACTCTGATACAGTACAGGATTCGTACCAACTGAGTAAACATTTACGAAGTTGGTTTTAGAAGACCCATCTTAGTATGTATAGGGAGAGGATGATGCACTACAGAAGAAAGCTCATAAGCTCTATGCAAGTTGGGATGACTACAAGACATGTAAGAAGCAGAGGTGACAGCACCCACCCAACTTAGTGAATATTTACCAAGATACCATCATTTCAGAATTTCTACCTTAGTTCGTTTTTACCAAGTTAACGCCATCACAGAATTTCTTAGTTCATATTTACCAAGTTAGCGTTACAGTGAGATTTCTGAATTTAAATTCAATTAGGACTTTCGTTTTTGAAGAGATTTAGTAGGGTTATAATAATGAGTGTTCTATTAGATTAGGAAACTACTTTGTAGGAGGTATAAGGGTATAAGTCTATATAAAGAGTAGCTAGGGCAAAGCTAGGGGTGTTCTATATAAAGATTAGGAAACTTCCTGTTTATTTCAGCTTTTGCTCTTTCTTTTGAAGCTTCTCTGAACATGGTTTGTTTTCGTACTACGCCATTTGGTATCAAAGTACACGCTTGATCCTTCTTTGGATTATGGATCCATAAGAAGAAACAAGTGGCTCACATCATGGAGCAAGAACTCAACAATAAAACACAAGAAGAGGTGGCAGAGTTGAGAAAACAAGTCAATGCACTTGCTCAAGAGTTGAAATCAATGCGAGGGGATAGACTTGTTCATGGGCCGGGTAGCCCGACGGCCCAGCCCGCACCCCGGCCGGGCTTGGTCATATAATTAGGCCCGCGGGCCTGACCTCGGGCTTAACACAGTAAGCCCGACTGTGTTTCGGGCCGGGCTCAGGATTTGTCAAAAAAGCCCGGCCCGAGCCCGGCCCAGCCCGACTCAGTATTATATATTTTATAAAATAT
>NW_010729131.1:2823645-2855977 GCF_000365185.1 Nelumbo nucifera
TTTATTCTTTTCTTTATAATTTCAATCTATCTCTCTCTTTATTCAGTTGCTTCAACATTAATAATAATAATAATATAGGCTAAATTTCGGGCCCGGGCCCAAGCTCGGGCTTCGGGCTTTTTATGAGGGCCGGGCTCGGCCCAAATTGTAGGCCCGATGGTCGGGCCGGGCTCGGGCTCGGGCCTTAAAAAAATTTGTTAATACACAGTAAAAGCCCGGCCCGAGCCCGGCCTGGCCCGGCCCATGAACAGGTCGGCTTTTTATGTCCCCTCACAACGACTCCGATGCAAGTGTTTCCACTTGTTTCTATTCATCAACAAGGCAAGCATCCAAGTCGGCTGTAGTTGCAGGTGGTGACCAAAAACAGAGGGAAACGGGTTTCAATATTGAGGTCCCAAAGCTTCAAGGAGGTTTCTCTACTTGGCAAGCAACCAAACTGGTTGTAGTTGCAAGTGGTGAACAAAAGCGATGGGAAACAAATCTCGAGTTTGAATTCACAAAGTTTAATGGCGGTATAGCCTCAAATGAATTCATGGACTAGAATTCCATGGAGGAGTTAGCAATTTCAGAATCTGAAGGTAAAATCAAATCTAATGACTTTGTTGGTTGTTTTAAAATTGTGGAAAATTGTAACGAAAATCTTGTGTGGCCATTCTCCTCAACAATATCTGTTGAAGAGAAACTTATTGATTAGAACAAACCTCCAATCTATGATGAAAAGTCCATTGCTCAAGAAAAATATATTAATCCTTCATCATGATATTCAAGAGAATGGAGAGAATATTTATCATACTAGAAACTTGGATAGCATTGTCTTACAAGTCTATGAGGATCCATATCGGCAAGCATTTTTGCAAAATTCAGAATGGTCAGTGAAGGAAGAATTAAATTATTTGAAGAAATGTGTTTCAAAAGTTAAGAGATGTAATGAAGATATTCCAATTCGTATTGGACAGTTACACCACCAGCTATCTATCAAAAAGTTGGAAACAAAGGAGTACAACAGAAGCACAATACGAAATGTTAGAGGACGTTCACATGGTAGTATGAATTCGAGGGCAGATTCTCTCCAACCCGAGGAGGATGATGCAGTATGGGATTCACACCAACTGAGTAAACATTTACAAAGTTGGTTTTCAAAGACCCATCTTAGTACATATTGGGGGAGGATAACGTAGTATAGAAAGAAGCTAATAAATTCTATGCAAGTTGGGACCACTACAAGACATGTAAAAATCAGAGGTGATGGCACCAACACAACTTAGTAAATATTTACTGAGATAGCATCACTGCGGAATTTCTATTTTAGTTCATTTTTACCAAGTTAGTACCATTGCAGGATTTCTAACTTAGTTCGTATTTACCAAGTTAGCGTTACAGCGAGATTTCTAAATTTGTATTCAATTAAGACTTTCTTTTTTGAAGAGATTTAGTAGGATTATAATGAGTGTTTTATTATATTAGGAAACTTCCTTGTAAGAGGCATAAGGTTGTAAGTCTATATAAAGAGTAGATAGGGCAAAGCTAGAAAAGTTTTATGTTAATTTTCTCTAAATTATTCAATGAAGAATTCTTTTTCCCGTTTATTTCAGCTTTTGCTCTTTTCTTTGAAGCTTCTCTCAACGCGATTTGTTTCCGTACTGCGCCAAACTCTAGTCTATGTTTCCGATACATGGATGAGTTTATGGGTCATATATTAAGTTATCAACATGAGCAAAGTAATATCAAGGCATTACAACTTTTACTACTGATAAATATCAAATCAACTAATGTGGAAGAGAATCATACCTTCATTGAATTCCATTCTTCATTGAAAAAATAAGGACATTACCCAATGTTGGTCCCAGTTAACTACAGTTATTTGGGAGGGGTGGACTGGATACACTCCTAACCTGTGCTAGGTATAACGAAGAAGGGCACAATAGGTTCACCTTGTCTAATGCCCCTAGAAGTAGGGTAGACACCCTTTACTACCCCATTCACCATGATTGAATAATGACAAGTACTTAGGTATCCCCAAAGTCATTTGTACCATTTATCCCCAAAGCCACTATTCCTCATGATCCCCACCAAAAAAGACCAATCCACTCAATCATAGGCATTTTCCAAATCTAGCTTTCGTATGTCTACTTTTCTCCTTGATCTCCTTCATTCCTCCACGCACTCATTGGCTATAAGAATTTTGTCAATTATTTGTCTACCTTATACATTAGAATTAATACACACTAGTGTGTGTGAGCCTATGAATACAAGGGCTAGGGGTGGTATTGAGTATTACATCACTTCCAAAATTACTACTCAAGATATGGGCACATCAAGACTTGAAGCATCTTGATAAAAGCATCAACTCTTCATTGTAATAAGCGTTGAGAATCCCCAGACAATGAGTTCATAGGATATTTAAAAGAGAATAGCATTATATCTCAATGGGCAGAACCCAACACCCTTAAGCACAATGGAGTTTCAGAGAGAAGCAACCATACCCTGATATATATGGTTAGTTCTAAAATGAGCCATCATGGATTTCCTGTTGTTAGACAGTGTATGCCCTTAGCTCCAATCAGATTGATGTACATAAGCATTTATTTGTAAATGAATAAAGTACATTGTTGTTTCATGTTAATAATTGATATGTTTCTWTGTATTACCCCTTAAACTGGACACTTAAGAGACTCGTGTTAGTTTAAAATGTTCTCAGCCATTGGATAAACCCCAAGCACAACCAGTGGGTGTTTATTAGAAGCACTGAACCCGAACCAATTTCCATTTATGCCTAGGATCTTGGAGATAGATGGGAAAAACTAGAAAGTTGCACATAACCCCAAACTTGATTATGGTACTACACTAGGTGTTGCACTAGGCTGTCTTTGATATGCCAACCAGTGAGATCCATCAAGGGTCAAATGCATAAGTATGTTAGGGTTGTCTAAAAATTCACCTGAGTGAATGATCATAATTATAGGATCGGCCCCTTTGTCGAACAAAGTGAATATCAGGGTTTACACACTCTTTGATGGAAACCTAAACTACCGAAAGTTGATTTCACCTATGTCTGAAATCTAGTTTTGCAAAATGTATTTATATTATACACTACTATTTTATGAAAAATGTTGCAAAAGGTTTTAATCCCGGGATCTATCCAACCAAAAAGTGACACAGCACCTTGCATCCAGGGGAGAGGTCCTTTCCTGGTAGTGTTTTGATCGTTATGGGCCGAGAGGTTAAGTGTAAAAGACCATTATAGGGTTGATTACCTGATAGACTTTGTCTTACATAAGTCCATTATCCTTGGGTCTTCATAGGGTGGCTGAATCCAAAGATCATTTAGGTGTACATGTTGGGCCCAAATTGAACCAATGCTGATTGGATCAAGGGCTCATTGCCCTAAGCAGTGAATTCAGCCTAGCCCATTTCACGGGTAGGGCCGAACCCATATGGACTTGTGTGAGATCATTGTGAGGTCCCATGCCATACAATATCAGGCCTAAAGTGACCATGCAACACCTAGGGTCGTGAGCCTTTGAAGAAATGGGCCAAAGGCCCAAAATTAATAATAAGATTAACTAAGCTATTACATGACAACTTAAATTGTCATGTGCTTTGGGTCGAATCTGGGTTTGGTATTGGGTATGAAGCACCTATCCTCTTAACAGGATAACACTTATCTCTTAATAGAGTCCAGATCCAAATCAGATTTGGATAATCTCCTAATTAGATTAGGAGAGTGCTCCATAAGTAGATAAAAGTGAAGAGGGCGAACTAGGCTATGACTCCTCAATGTCTTGTTGTCTCTTCTTCTCTCCTCTTCCAAGAAACCCTAATTCGACCTAGGCTTTCAAGAACTGATTTTTAATCAACTTTTCTTCTAGTTTTTGAAAGAAAAACGTTGAAGAACATCATGCTCACTTACCCCATTCAATCCAAGCAAGTTGGATAGCAATTCTAGAGAAAACAATGTTGTTGAACCAGCTTCACCCATATACAGATCTTCAGTGGAGGTTGGTTTTAGGACTGATTTGGGCGTGAACTTTCCACCTTGGGGTCTGCGCTTGTGGTATCCGTATCAAGTACAATCTCCCCTTTTGATTTCGTTTGAAATCTGGTCCAATTCTGTTAAAAATCGATCTGGTAAAAATGCAATTTTTCAAAACACTGGGAAATTAGTTCCTAGAAGGGTTAGAAATTTTTGAAATTTTGCCCAGCCATCAAGCATGGTTTGGCCATCCATAAGATAGATTCTAACCCTTCCAACAGTGGTATCAGAAACAAAGGTTCAGTTCTTGAACCGAACCGAATCAGATTTGAGAGAAAGATCAAATCTACCACTAGTCAACCTGATTTGACCTAGTTAGCATGAAAAACTGAGAATTTGGTTCACGGAGTTGGGGCCAATGATCTGAAAATTAATCTTTATATGTTCTGATATATTATAGAATAGTTCTATTCTGAATTCTTGAAATCTTGGGCTGAAAGTGTGGTGGAGATCAAAATGTTTGATGGTGGCTAGATTCATGCGCACTATTTGATTATTTGATTATTTGGTCTGTAATTAATTCATTTTCTTTTCTAGAAAGAATGTATTTGGTTTTTTTCTAATGCAAGCATTAGAAATTAGGGTTTTTCTATTTTAGTTACATCGGAAGACTTGCCGGAGATCATAGAGGAAGATGGAGAATCAGATCAATCTAGAGATAGCAGTTTGTTGGCATGCTGTTTTTTGTCTGGATTGGATTCAGACCATCACACTATCAGCCCTAGTTATTTAATTTGATAAATTGTTGTTTATTTGCTGATATGATTGTGAATCATAATTAAGAATTTTCATATCATAATCTATGTGGATTGTGGATTGATGTATGTTTTGGGCGCCAAACCCTAGGCCGACTTGACCTAGTTTTGGTCTAACATGGGCCAAACCTATGGTTACTTGGGGACTGTTAACAGCCCCTTGGATCACAATTTAAGTGATCAATTTTGGATCTAGGCTAGGGGTTTGATGGCCCATTACATGGACCAATTCGGCCCACGCTTGTAAAACCTAAGTTGACTTAAATTAAAACAAGAATAGCCCATTCCAGCATGGACAGCTATATGGGCCAAGCTGTCTTTTGCAGTTGGACTCATATACCAAGATAAATATTATTAGATAATTGGGTCCATTCATGGGATGGTCATGCATTAATCTAAATGGATGTAGGTTTTACAAGATTTAATTTCATTTTGATCAAATTATGGGTGATTTGTTATGTGAATGTAATTCGTACATGGGCCATAAGTGCTTGGCCCATAAAAGACTTATGTGGCCACGCCCATCATGGCTGAATGCACATCATTGCCATGACGTCCATGGTTCATTGTATGATCTCCCTTTAATGGGCCCTTCTCCTGTTTTTTCTCCAAAGAGGAACCCCGTGGAAACCCTAGTCCATTTAGGGCCCATTTGAATCTGACTTTATGAAAGTCAATGAGAGCCACTATGGCAAGACATAAAGCTGACCTAAGGACTGATATACTTGTTCCCTCATGATTAATATTAGTGCAACGAGATAGGGACCATGCACATGGTTTTGTCTTCTAATACTCGACTATAGTGGCTTTAGGTCCTAACACCATCCAATTGGGCCTGGCTTTCTTTTTGGGTTTGGGGTCCTAACATCTCCCCCTTCCTCAAGCAAGGCCTTGTCCTCAAGGCCGAGGTGTGGGTATAATTCCAGCAATGGTTTGTATGGCTCCCAAGTGGCTTCCTCAGCTTGCAAACCAGTCCAAGAGGCGAGAGCTTCCTGAACCACCTCCTTTCCTGACTTTACCCAGCAATAATCAAGGATGCATTGCGGCTGAGTGACGGCATGGCCTTCTTCTGAAAATTCTGGCAACTTGCTAGTAACATTGCGCTTAGGGCCTAGGCTCTTTTTGAGAAAAGAGACGTGGAAGACTAGGTGTAGTTTAGAACTGGTAGGTAGTTCAAGCTTGTACGCCACTACTCCTATTCTTTCCATGATCTTGAATGGCCCAAAGAATCTAGGTGAAAGTTTATGCCATGTTCTTTTTGCAAGGGATGCTTGTTTGTAGGGTTGAAGTTTAAGGTAGACAAATTCTCCCACTTGATACTCTACCTTCCTATGCTTCTTGTCATACGAGGACTTCATACGCTGTTAGGCCTTTCTCAAATGGAATTTCAATGTCTTAAGCAACTGATCTCTAGCTATGAGAGTTTCCTCAACTGAGGCAACTTAAGTGGACCCTACTTCAAACGGCAAGATGGGTGGTGGATCTCTCCCGTAGAGGGCCTTGAAGGGAGTGTGATACACATGGTTGCATGAAAGGAAGTATTATACCAGAACTCAGCCCATGGCAACCATCGGGCCCACTGAAGAAGCTTCTCACCTATGAAACATTGAAGATATGTTTCCAAACCTCGGTTGAGAACCTCAGTTTGACCATCAAACTGAGGATGATAGCTGGTAGAGTGGTGAAGCCTGGTACCTTGCAACCTGAAATATTCAGTCCAAAATTGGCTAAGAAAAATAGGATCCCAGTCAAAGATAATGGCCTTAGGAGTACCATGCAGTTTCGCAACTTCTTTAACATAAGCCTCGGCTACTTGAGATGCACTGTAGGGGTGCGATAGGGTATTGAAATGCCCATATTTAGTTAACCTGTCCACTACTACCATAATAGCGGACTTACCTAGTGATGAGGGAAGCTCAGAAATGAAATCCATGGATACTCCATCCCACACCTAGGTTTGTACTCTATGACATAATTGTAGCCCATTAATTTGGCTAACCACTTCTATTGTTGAGTAATGTGGATATGCTGTTCCAGCAAGTGCTTGAGGCTTCACAAGTCAGTTCGTATGATGAACCGTTGGCCCAGTAAATAAGCTCTCCATCTATGAACTGCATAGACAATTGCTACCAGCTCCTTTTCATAGACTGATTTAGCCTGAGCTTGGGGAGACAAGGCCTAGCTAAAGAAGGCCAAAGGGCTGACCCTCTTGCATGAGGACAGCACCCAATCCATTCCCAGAAGCATCACACTCAATTAAAAACACCTTTGAGAAATCTGGTAAGACCAATGTCAGGCTTGTGAAGTCCACTCAGAGGAGTTCTTGTGAAGTAATTTGGTAAGTGAGGCTGCTAACATCCCATACCCCTTTATGAATCTGCGATAGTAACCGGTAAGGCCCAAAAATCCCTGCAAGCCTTTTTGTGTCTTGGGTGAGGGCCAATTTACCATGCAAGCTATCTTGGAGGGGTGTACTATTACCTTCCCATCCGTAATGATGTGGCTAGGGGTGGCCACGAGCCGAGCTCTTCACCAGCTACTTGAGCTCGGCTCGGCTCAGTTTCAACCGGACTTCGAGTCGAGCTCGAGCCCAATTTACATGCCCATTTATTAATTGAGCCGAGCTCGAACCTAATAAAGCTTGGCTCGTGAGGCTCGCGGGCTGAGCTCAAATACATACATACATACAATAATAATAAATATAAAATTATAGAAAATAATATATATAATAAAAATATTATATATAATATTTTTATTTTATATATAATAATAACTAATTATTATAATTCTTAATTTTTTAAATATTAAATAAAAAATATATTTTTATTTTTATAAAACATTTTTCTTAAGTCAAGCTCAAGTCAAGCCAAGCTCTAGCTTATGTGAGCTCGAGCTCAAGGTTCTAGCTCGAACCGAGCTCAAGCTCGAGCTCAAGCCTCATACTACCTTGGTGAGCCGAGCTCAAATAACTAGCTATTCGGCTCAATTCGGCTCGAATCCACCCCTAGATGTGGCCCAAATAACCAATCCAGTTCTGTACAAAGCTACACTTGAATGCCTTAACAAAGAAGTTGTGTTGCCTCAGAAGGTCCAAGGCGATGGATAAATGCTAAAGTTGAGTGGGCCAATTTGAACTATATACCAGTATATCATCAAAGAAGACAAGAATAAACTTCTAGAGGTGGGGCCTAAACACTTCATTCATCACGGCTTGAAATGTCGATGGAGCATTTGTCAGCCCAAAGGGCACGACAAGAAACTCATAATGACCATCGTGGGTCCGAAAGGCTGTTTTGGGAATATCATCAGGGTGGACCCTTATTTAGTGATACCCCGACCTCAGATCTGGCTTGGAGAACACCCTCACCCCCCTTAACTCATCTAGAAGTTCATCAACGATTGGGATGGGAAGGCAATCCTTGATGGTGATGTTGTTTAATGCCCTATAGTCTACACAAAATCTCCATGCTCCATCTTTCTTTTTGACCAAGAGGACAGGGGAGGAATAAGGGCTGTTGCTGGGC
This sequence comes from Nelumbo nucifera, assembly GCF_000365185.1. The sequence goes on from NW_010729131.1 coordinate 2,831,958, forward strand.
TAGATGTGTTGCTTGTCTAGGAGCTCAGAGACAATCTTCTCTATCTCCTCTTTTTGGATGGGGTATCTGTAAGGGTGTACATTAGCTAGATGGGATCCGGGGATAATTGGAACTCGGTGGTCCTGGGGTCGGATTAGGGGAAAGCATTTAGGCTCCTAGAACACATCAGAATACTGGGATAGGATCTGTTGTAATTGCTCAATGGGGCCAACATTGAGTTGATGACAAAATAGGATTGATAGGGGTTGGGCCTAAATTCATCAATGTGGGCTGTTGAGACCTCAGCTCGGCCTTGAATAACGACTGGAAGCTCTCARCCCAAGGAGGTTCTGGTGTAATGCCTTGCAAATGATGGTGTTCCCCTTGGATCGTAAAGTCCATCATCATGGCTTCCAAATCACATATAACGGGTCCCAGTTGGCACAGCCACTAGACCCCCAAAACTACATCTGCACTTGAGAACTGAAGGAGGTAGAGATCTACCTTGAATGGGTGACCTTGTATCTTTAAGTTCAGGTCTGAGCACACCCCCTCACAGTAGATTCGTTGTTCGTTGACCACACGAACAGCAAAGGGGGAGGCATGCTGAATGACCTGTCCTAATTGCTGAGCTAACAGTTGTGTCACAAAATTTAGGGTGCTGCCACTATCAATGAGCACCAATATGGGCCGACCAAGGAGCAGTCCATTTACCCGCATAGTCTGAGGGGTCTTTTGACCGATCAGGGCCTGTAGTGATTTTTCAGGGGTCCCTATAACCATCAAGTCACTGGCGTCTTCCTTTTCTAATGGGTCTTGGGCACACTGTGGATTCTCTTCATTGTCTGAATCATCAGTGTGCAAGAGAAAGGCCTGTTGGGCCTTATAGGCATGCATCTCGGCACAAGTTAGTCGCTTGAAGGGAAGAGTTGCTGGGCCTTGAATCTTGGTGCAGGAAGAACTAGGGATTTTTGGTTTTGGGTCGGGGTTCTTAAAATGGGTCCAACCAATCGGCTTAGCCGCCTAACTCCATTCAGCTTTTCCTCCTATAGCCTCGCAAGGCCAGCTGCCGCCAGGACGATAGTGGGTCTCCAGGCCTTCACTTCTAATTTTTTCTCCTCCTTCAAGCCCCCCATGAAGATCCCGACTAGAGCCTTCTCAATCCAACCGGTAACTCGGGTTGCTATTTTCTGAAACTCAACTTGGTATTCTCTTACTGAGCCAATTTGTCTGATTTTTGCAAGGGTCTCATCGAAGTCTTCATATGCAGTAGGGCTAAATTCGGCCAGACATGTTTTTATATTATTAATATAACGAAAAAGACACAAGTGCCCTTATTTAAGTAAGAGACACTAGTTCTAACATAATAATACAGATCAGCAACCTCAACAAGTATAAAGACAGAAATACCCCTATGCTAACATTAAGAATTGGCTACCCCCTGTTGTGTAGTCCAATTAACTTTACCAAAAAAGAAAAAAAAAAGCTGCCAACTGCCAAAAAAATTGGTCCAAACTTATTCCTTAAAGATAAGAGAAGGCCATAAATCCAAGCAACAAGCAGCAGACATAACTACAAGAAAACAGAGAAGAGAAGAACACCACACCTTAAAATAATTTTCCGTCCTCCAAAGCAGAGATTATATGCCTTTGATTCATTTATCTGAGGACCAAAAGTGAAGAAACATAATAAATAGCTTTACAATGTAAAACCAGGGCAACTTTTCTTTCTCCCCTGCAAAAATTACAGTTCATAAACCAAGCATGAAAATTAAATTTCATTACAATACTTGACACATAAGATACCTTTAAAATTGATGAAACAGATCCATAGATATCACTTTTCTTAACATCTTCAGTAAGTATATCTTCAATAACAAGGTGGCGCAATATTCGAGAAGCAAATCCCTTAGGTAAACTTTTTCCAACTCCATGAACACTCAACCTATCATGTCTGTACTTCTTAACCTAAAATTAAAACAAACAAGAACATCTAGCCTTAATAATCTACGGAAAATAAAATACAGTTGAAATTCATAATTGTAAGAACATACGTTTTGACACATGGAACCCCTGTAGACTTCTAGTATATGTGATGATGAATGCTGCTGCCCTGTTGACTTCACCAATTCAACCTATGTGTTGTATAGGAACAACTAAAAAAGGTCAAAACAAAGTAAACCTCCAATATAAACTGGGTAGCAAGGAAATGCATGAATTAACAAAAGAGGACCTAATCATTACCAAGTGCTTTGCTATGTCAGTAACATCCTTATCAACATAATTTACAGCCTTGGAACAATTATCACAAGTTTTCCCACAGTTTGCAGGATCAAACTTTTCTCCAAAATGTACAAGTTGCAATAGACGTCGACAATCAACGTCATTTTCACAATAGCTGACCTGTTAAGAAACAACAGATTAAGCACGCCAACAAATATTCTATTCAAATCATGGAGATGACCACAAGAAAGCAGCAAATGCAAAATACCATACGCAAAAGATTCTCAACATTTGTTTCTAATATCCTCCCAGCATTTGTTCCAGAAATACGTCCTGATCCTAATGCCAGTGGACTTTGCTCTATGACTCCTTGACTGATCATGTGTTTAACTCGGATCTGGGAAGGCAACAAAAAATGCAGAAAATAAGGACAATGAAAAAGAAGATTACTTGATAGCAATAACCTGCAACTTACATAGTCACTGTAGCTGTAATACAATAAACAAGATGAAGGTTGACCATCTCTACCAGCACGACCACACTCCTGCAAAATCATGGAGTAATAAGCTTACCAAATTGTTATTTATAATTTTAGGTATTCCAATAACAGCCACCCTAACATATTTTTATCTAGTAACCTTCCTAACAAAATGCTCCTATCCTGGGAGGGATTTGTTTACCCCAAACTTCCTTCATTGGAAAAGATTGCCCCAAGACATCAAAGGTCTGAACTAATGCCCTAAAGAACGAGGCACAAGAAAAGGCACCAAGGGAGACAAAGTATGAATCCGGTTATCCCCCCTTAAAGGATCTAAAACAACCCAATCCAAAACTTGAATTGAGACTGAAACATTGTTCAATTCAGAATCTTTGAGACCCCTTCTAAAACCCAGATCCCGCTCAAACCCATAAATTGAGTTAAAAGGAACTAGGAAAGTAGAAACTAGCTCATTTTTATCTCTTGAGAAGGAAAACAAGGATGGGAACTGTTCTTTCAAAGGTGAGTCCCCCACTCATACATGCTCCCAATAGTTCACAAGGTTACAACAGCATAAGTCATACCTAATGAAAGGCAAAAAAAAAGGCAAAAGAATGGCATGAACAAATTTCCAAGGAGAAGCTCTTGTAGCCCTGGCAAATACTCCCACGTCCAAACCATCAACCGCTTACCCATGAATTGCTTAAAATTACCTTAACCCACAACTTATCCTTCTCCATTGTCAGTCTCCACAACCATTTTCGCAATAAAGCATCATTTTTTTTTGGATATTTCCAAATACTAACCCACCAGCACTCTTCTAGTAACCACCTCCCAATTGACTCTATGATCTCTTCTCTCTTCCCCCGGTTCCTACAAAAAGTCCTTCATCAGCTTTACCAAGCATCCACTCACCCCCTAGTATTTTAAACACTAACAAGAGATAAACTAGCAAACTGGCCAAGGTAGACTTGATCAATGTAATCCCACCCCCCAAAGATGGGTAGTTCTTCAGTTCTTCCATGGAGCTAACCTCTTTGTGGATATGTCAACCACCAGACTCCGAAAGATGTTCTTACTTGGATTATCCCTAAGGACAGTCCTAGATAATCCAATGCCACTAAGAGATTGCACACCCCAATATGTTTGCCCTTTCTGCCACCTCATTGTCAGTCGTATTAATTCCAAATACACAACTCTTATCAAAATTGACTTTAATGTTTGACATTTGCTGAAATAAGTTAACCACCATCTTCAAATTCCTAACCCATCTAACCTCATCTCCTTCACAAAAAAAGATACTATCATCTTCCAACTGTAAATGGGTGATTGGAAATTTGGAACCCTATCCCTTCCAACTCTCCACCCCCTCACCAAGTTTCTAGAATCTGCCATCTCCAATAGTCTACCCAAAACTGCAAAAACTAAAGTAAAGAGGAAAGAAGATAGCAGATCCCTTGTCTAATTCCTCTAGTTGCAAGAAAGTGATCCACCAAAATTCCATTCACCAAAATACAATAGTGGCAAGTCCTAATGCAACCCTACACCCATTTACACCACCTCTCCCCAAACCCAAAACTAAGTAGAGCTTCCAATAAGAAGGAACAAACAACCAATATCATAAGCATTTTCCAAATCCAACTTGCAAATCAAATCCTTTTTTCTAACTCTTTTCAAGTCCTCCACACTTCCAAGATGCTTAACAAAAGCACCTTGATTGAGGAAAATAAATGGTGGGGAGTACTTCTCTAATCCTTAGAGATAGCACCTTGGCAATGATTTTATATAAACTATTTACCAAGCTGATAGGTCTAAAATCTCTTGGGTGACTTGCTCCATTCTTTTTTTGGGACCAAAGCAATGAAAGTATTTTGTAATAAACAAAAAAGAAAAAAAATATATTAATAAAAGGAAGGGTAGATCAACCAGGGTGATGAGGAATCACTACAACTTAGACTCTATAAACAATTCACAATGTGTATACAGCAAAGAAAAAACAGAAATACAAAATTAACTGTTTGAAATCCACCTCAAGAATAAGACCAAAAACCACCACTAAGATCCTCCCTTGAAATCCCTTCAAACTTTGGAATTATAAACACCCAAATGATTATCCTTTTCTCACATAAAAGAGAGTTTATCATTTCTTCGATGAATGATTTCAGAAATCCCTTTTGTTTCTTTCATTCCACGCTTCCCAACATATGACAAAAGGAACACAGCTCCAGACCATCTTTGCCTTAAGAATTCCTTTCATTGTAGGCCAACAAGCAAGAGTGTCTCCAAGAGCCCTTGGATTCACCATATTAGATATCTGAAACAGCCCGAAGACACCCCCAAATGAGCTTTGAGAAAGAGCAACCAAAGCACAAATGTAGCACATTCTCCTGCACAGCTTCACACAAGAAACACCTTCTTGGTAGTTAGATATCACTTGAGAACCTTAAAAAATAAATAAATAAACTTGCTGCCGAAGCAACACAGACTCTCATTTGACAAATACCAAGAATGCCCACCCAACAAAAAATCACCCCAAACAGGAAACTAAACTATCCCTAATCATATAAAGGCCCTTTAGCACTCATGGTTTCCCCTCCTAAAACCAATAAGCACATCTTTTTACCCACTTTAAGATCAGTTTCCATCACCTTTTCCACATCCACATTTTGCGTAATTTTTCGATCGCTATCCAATTCCACTCCTTCCTCTTCCTCTTCATCTTCATTAACTTCTTTATCCAAATCATCCTCTTCTCTCGACAACACCGTTTCTTTTACCAAAACCTCTTCGGTGAACTCTACTGATTTATCTCCCTTTTCACCACCAACTGGACAACAGTTCGATATATTCTTAGAAAAAATGCCACTGATCAAACAAGTTTTTTCTTTCAGTTTTTACCTTCTATACACTCTATAAAATTTGCTACTTGGACCTACACTTATGAGTTCACCTTTCTGCCTGGAAAATAGCGTGGTAGTGTGAATTAGATGCCCAGTGTTAGTGCTCCTTGCCTTCTTTGGGCTTACTGATGATTTTGAAAAGGAGGTATGCTGTTTCATTAACCCAAGTTTCCTTGGTCCCTGCTTCTTCCTACCAAGATCTCTACCTAAGTTGCCCACCATGATTTCTAAGACCTGGCCATTATCTTTAGTTATCCTCCCTCCCTCTGAGTTCTGCCCCTCCTGATTAAATAGCAAATCTGCACTCATGTATGGTTCTTCAGGCTAATCTTCCCACCTCACCATCAGGATTCAGGGCTATGAACTTTCCCTCGTCCACAGTCAATACAAGCGCATCCCCCTACCTTCTTTAGTTGTGTGCTTTAATCCTTTTCCTTCATTAAACTTAGCAAGCAGAAAGGGTCAACATAGTCTACTTTCATTGTTGAGCAACTGTGTTCCAAAGCACTGCAGCTGAAATACATGTCATCAAGTAGCTCATTCTCCGCACCTAAGAGCAGAACCAAGTCTTCCTCAGACTTATCAAGACAAGAAGACATTGTTGCACTACCCAAATCTCCACAAGCCCTAGGCCCTTCACAAGTTTGCTCCAATGTTGATTGAGCACAACAACTTTCTTGGGCTTTACCTTGTCTGTTCTCTGAAGAATCCCCTCTTGCATAAGAATATTTCGTCATGAAACACTTAAGCTCACCCCCACAAGAAGTCATATCACCTCTCCATCGGCACCCTCTAAGCTTTCTATTCTTTTGCTCGAGACAGGAGTACCTCTGCTTCCCCTCTTGCATAAGAACATTTCGTCACAAAACACTTAAACTCGACCAAAAAAACCGGGATTCCCTAGAAGTTGTATCACCACTACATCGGCACCCTCTAAGCTTTTTATTCTTTTGCTCAAGACAGGAGTACCTATGCTTAGAAAAGAAGAGCTGGGTCACTGCTGGGTCGAACCAACCACTGGATCAGCCCGACTTGGTCCATTATGTTTCTTAACATTTAGGCCAGCGTCACTTGGGTCGATAATTAGACTACAATAAGTGTTGTTCACAATCCTACTCAAAATGATAGGATTAAGCTCATCGAAGTGGATTTACATTTCATCAAAGAAAAGGTTACACCCTTTATGAAGTTTGAACACCAACTAGCTAATGTATTTCACTGAGGCTGTGGTCAAATCAAAATTTAGTGGACACTTAGTCAAGCTGGGCTTGAGGGGGATTATCGATGCATTGTAGTTCTATACATGTAAGAGGTACTTTTTTCACTCTAGTGAGAATAGGATGTAAAAGGGAATAATCTCTGCCCAGTGTTCCCTTTTTCCCTTCTCTCTCTCTCTTCTTTTGTCCCTTCTCTTCTTCCTATTTCTCCTTTCTTCAAACATTAATCAATCCAGTTCAAGATAAATGATATTAAAACACTGATCAAAAATAAATAAATAAATGATATTAAAATATTAGGGAATATGTTGAAGCATATTCCAATGACATGTCAATATCCATGGAAATTGAAATGTTTCATGGAAAACTAAGAAATATGTCATTTTTTTTAAAGTATAACTATGAAAATTAAATTTAGTACCTGATGATAGCCTTCAATAGATTTTGGAAGAGAATGATGTATAACAAATCGGACATCAGGTTTATTGATGCCTGAAATACCCAGGTTAATACAGGATATGAATAGCAATGGTAGGAAAACAACCAAGATGGCAATTAATAATACCCATTCCAAAGGCCACTGTAGCACATATTATATTGATCTCATCCTTGCTCCACTGCTTTTGAACAAAAGTTCGTTGCTGAGAATCCATGCTCCCATGGTAAAATGCTGCTTTATGGCCAAATTCCTGAACAATTAAACAACTTTCATTGTCAAACTAACAAGTAAAGAGTGACAAGCTTATTACTCATTTAAAATTGGATACAAACAACAACTAAAAAAGACAAAAGGGTGTCATCACTTGTGCACTTGTCCAAACTGACCCTTGATTGTTAACAATTTTAGGACTATATACTGATAATGTTATGTCCCATGCTTAATAGTTCTGAACCACTAGCCTAGCATCATCCTAAAATATAGTCCACAGGCATATTACAGAATATTTTACAATGATACCATCATGCCAAGCAGTGACCTCTAGAATGTTACAGCCAGAGTTACCATACAAGATTCTAGAAATCACTATTGGGGTTTGATAAATTAGTCTAGTAAGGGTTTGCCAAAAACAGTCATAAGCTTTGATCATCAACTAAATCGAAGTGATAAAAAAAGTGTTTATAAAAATAGCATAGAAAAGTTGGCAGCCACACTAAAATAAGAAACGCCAAACTGCTCTGGACAACGACTTTATGTAAAAACCTTAAACAGCTATAAACCTAATAATTGACAAAGGAAATATAACACAAACCCCACTCATGGAATACAAACAGAATAAAGAGTGAATAACAAAGTCAACTGCCCATAATTAAAGAAAATTAGAAATCCAAAATCAACATATAGATGATCTCTAGCCAAAATTTGAGTCCATTTCAATACACCATACTATTTAGACCCCATTCTACAACATTTTAACTATATATATATATTAAGAAACTTTGCAATATCAAGGATAAAAGCAACCATTTGTTTCAAAAGAAAGAGATGAACCTGTAACTTGTCAGCAACTTTCTCACAGTCCATTCGTGAAAGACAATAAATAATACCACATTCATCAAAATGGTTTTCTTTAATGAATTTGTCAATGTCTTCCAAACACCTTTTTGTCTTTGGGATTACTGAATACCTGCAATCTTAACAGTAATTAGCCATTAAAATAAAGAAAGTAAAGCATCTAATTCAACACTAACCGCAAATTTTGGCGATTGAAACTTTGTCGAAAAACAACACAATTAACAAGGCCAAGAGCTTGCACAACATCTTCCTTCACACTTGCGGTTGCGGTGGCAGTTAAAGCCAAGACAGGAGTATTTGGGAACTTCTGCTTCAAGATACCAAGACCCTGAAAGGTATAAAAAGAGTAAAAGGTTCACCAGACCATAGACAAAAGGAACTCTAAAATCCAAAAGCAATAAAGTTTGGAATGCTAAAACCTGATAATCCGGTCTAAAATCATGCCCCCACTGGCTAACACAATGAGCTTCATCAACAACAATCCTAGCAAGTAAACTACGAGCATGCAAACTCTCCAAATGTCTTAACAGAACATCACTCCTGCAATCAAAGGGATGTGTTAATTTGAAGGGTTTTATAATAAAATATATGGTGCCTATAACTGAAAAATGTTTTAGAGGGAAAAAAAGTACCAAACATGGCCATGGAATATTTTAATCTTCAAAACCCATGTTAGCACAGTCCTTTTGTTTTTCCCATGTTGCAGAGCTTATTATATACTTACACAATAAAACACCATTGAAATTAATAACTGATGAGGCAAAAAAAAAGAAGAAAAAAAAAAGAAATGTGTGAATGAATTCTTTTTTTCAGGTTTTTTTTAGTGGGATCCCAAATTGTTGTCTTTGGGTAGCTTTGTTGACAGTTTGGGACCAGGGGTATTTTCGTCATTTTATAAGTTAGGCTTTTGGTCAGGGGCAGTTGGGTACATTTCTGTTGGGTTTTGGTCTCTTGAGTCTTTTTGTAACAAAAGTTATCTTTTAGGTGTTCATTTGAAGTTAGTTTTGTTCCTTAAGGAGTTGTTGGTGAGAGGGAAGCATTCTAGGGGCTTATGTGTAAATATTTTAACTAGCTTGTCCAGCAAACCAATGAGTCTTATAAAAGAGAAGGGGGCTGTTTCTGTAGGTTTTTTTTTAGTTCTTTCTCTCTTGTTTGAACTGTAGCTCAGCCCCAGCTAGGGTTTTCAAGCATTGGGAGAATGGGTTTTGAGGAGACGACCCATTTTGGCACCTTCCAATCCCTCCATCGCTGCGTGTCCGCGCGGGAGGCCAGCTTGCTGCCATTGTTACTATGGCGAAACTGTTCCAGGAGGAGTTTTACTTCAAGTTCAGGTCTGAAATCCCTAAAAATCCAACTTATTTTGTTGTTTTCAACTTGGTATTTCTTGTGCTTACTGCTGTATACTTGAGGTACTGCATGTAACTTGTCTTTCTATCCACATCAAGTGGTATCAGAGAAAGTTCTYTACTTGGGTCTGCTTCAAAGTTCATCTTCTTCTTGTGTTTTCTATATTATCATGGCTGCAAGGGGTGGACGTGGTAGGGGTGGTAGAAGACCACAATATGTCACTGTAGAGGATTTCCAAGAGACTATAAGAGGACTGCAAGAACAGATTGAACATCTTGCTCAACTTGTAACTCAAAATGCTGCTAGGGATGGTGACATAGAAAATGATTTGGGGCTAGGAAGAAGAAGACAAGCTCCTAGAGTTGATGAACAACTCACTGACATTATTAGTGAAGAATCAAGTGAAGACATTGAGCAACCTGAAGGTGATCAGCATGGAAGGAATAACAACCAGCGGTGGGAAGACCGAATAGTGCAAGCTTTACAATCCAATCAAGGTCATGGTGTTCAACATCATATTTTTTATTTTGATGGTGAGTTGGAACCTAAAGAGCTTCTAGACTGGTTGGACAACATTGAAAATTATTTTGATTGGAAAGAAATGAATGAAGAAAGAAAAGTGAAGCTTGTAACAACAAAGATGCATGGGACAGCCTTAGATTGGTGGAAAAATTACCACAGAGAACGGAAGGGGAAAAGAAAGGTTAGTTCCTAGGGAAGAATGAAAGAGAATCTGAAATCCCAATTTTTACCACCAGACTACAAGCAAACTCTTTACCAAAGGGTGCAGAATTTAAGGCAACGGGAAAAGAGTGTGAAGGAGTACACAAAAGAGTTTAATAGATTAACTCTTCAGAGTAATATGTCAGAAATTGAACAGCAAAAAGTTAGTAGATATATCAATGGTTTGAGGTTGCCAATACAAGATCAAGTCAGCCTACATTGCCTATATAAGGTAAAGGATGCATATCAGCTAGCTCTAAAGGTTGAAGCTCAACTGAGATGGAGCTCAGGGCGGAGGCTAAGTGCTGTCCAAGGTACATCTTCATCAGTAGGTCGAAGTGTTGAGGCTGGTAGGGGTCGTGTGATCAACCAAACATGACCTACAGTCCAAGCGACTTCAAATGCAACAAAAAGCAATCAACGGCAGCCTACTATTAGATGTTTCAGGTGTATGGAGTTGGGACATCGTTCAAATGAATGTCCTAAGAGAATGATTGAAGGGCAAACACATTTGGTTGATGAAGTCACTGATGAACAACAAGGTGATATAAGCCATGTTGAGGATGAGCAAGTGGCTGAAACTACTGAAGCTAATGCTTTAGAGGAAGAAAACTTGGATGGGGATATTGAGGATGAAGCTCTAGTGATACGACACTCTATGGTTGCACCTCAAGAACCACTACCAGGGGACTGGTTGAGAAAGAATATCTTTAGAACACGTTGTACAGCTGATGGGAAGTTGTGTAACCTGATTATTGACAGTGGGAGTAGTGAGAATCTTGTTTCTTAAGAGATGGTGGATAAATTACAGCTCAAGATTGTTCAACACCCCCGACCATATCGTATTTTGTGGTTCAACAAAGGAAATGAGGTAAGAGTTTCTTCTAAATGCCTAGTTAATTTTTTTATTGGTAATACATTTGAAGAATCGATATGGTGTGGCGTTGTCCCAATGGATGCATGCCATATTCTCTTGGGTCGCCCATGGCAATATGACCGTAAGACCATTCATTATGGGGACAAGAACACATTCATCTTTGTGAAAGACAATAAGAAGATAACTCTTAAACCAATGCAACTTGATTCATTTCCAAAGAAGGAAACAAAGCCAACCACTACTCTCTTCACCTCAAATAAATTGGCTCAAGATGGGAATTTGGATGTTGTTTACGTGTTGGTTACAAAAGAAGTTAGCAAAGAAACAATTGTTCCAGAGTTGGTGAAGAAGCTACTTCATGAGTATGCTGATGTGATGCCTAAAGAACTACCCGATGGCCTTCCACCCCTAAGAGATGTACAACATCATATAGATTTAATACCGGGAGAAGCATTGCCTAACCTACCCCACTATAGAATGAGCCCTAAGAAGAATGAGGATCTCCAAAGACAAGTAACGAAGTTGTTGAAGAAGGGGCTAATCCGTGAGAGCTTAAGCCCATGTGCTGTACCAGCTTTGCTCACACCAAAGAAAGATGGTAGTTGGCGTATGTGTGTTGACAGTCGTGCCATTAACAAGATTATAGTTAAATACAGGTTTCCCATACCCCACCTTGATGACATGTTAGACACATTGGCTGGTTCACAAGTCTTTTCAAAGATAGATATGAAGAATGGATACCATCAAATTCGTATCCGGGAGGGGGATGAGTGGAAGACTGCATTCAAGACTAAGGAAGGTCTTTATGAATGGCTGGTTATGCCATTTGGGTTGTCTAATGCTCCTAGCACCTTTATGAGGTTCATGAGCCAAGTTTTAAGGCCATTCATGGAGAAGTTTGTGGTAGTTTATTTTGATGACATACTCATCTACAACAAAGATCATGACAGCCACTTAGGACACTTGAGAGCAATCCTAGAAGTCTTGAGACAAAATCAGCTATACGTAAATTTGAAGAAGTGTAATTTTATGACAGATCGGTTGGTGTTTTTGGGGTATGTTGTTTCATCCAAGGGGATTGAGGTGGACCAAGAAAAAGTTCAAGCTATTCAAGAGTGGCCAACACCAAAGACCTTGACTGAAATTTGTAGTTTTCATGGGCTAGCAACTTTTTATCATCGGTTTATAAAGAATTTCAGCACTATTGTGGCACCCATTACTGAATGCTTGAAAGGAAGTGAGTTTACTTGGACTCTCGCAGCTGAGAAAAGCTTCCAAGAGCTAAAGATGAGGATGACAAAGGCTCCGGTATTGGCTTTACCTGATTTTAACAAGCTCTTTGAAGTTGAATGTGATGCTTCCCATGTTGGGATTGGAGCTCTCCTTAGCCAAGAAGGCCGTCCAGTTGCTTACTTTAGTGAGAAACTCAATGATGCTAGAAGGAGGTATTCCACTTATGATGTTGAGTTTTATGCCATTGTGCAAGTGTTGAAGTTTTGGAGGCATTATCTTATCCAACGGGAGTTTGTGTTGTATTCAGACCATGAAGCATTGAAACACTTTAACTCCCAACAGAAGATAAAGGGAAGACATGCTAAATGGGTTGACTTTCTACAAGAATATAATTTTGTTTTGAAGCACAAGGCTGGACAGCAAAACCGGGTAGCTGATGCTCTTAGTAGGAGAGTTCACTTGGTGTCAACAATGTCTACTAATGTTGTGGGATTCAGCTCCATCAAAGACCAATACCAATATGACCCTTATTTTGGCCCTATTTGTAGAAGCTATACAGCAGGCAACAAGGATATTCGAGCCAAGTTTGTGTGGAATGATGGTTACTTATTCATGGGCAATAGGTTGTGTATTCCATCAGGATCCTTGAGGGAATTACTCATTGTTGATTTGCATTACAAGGGACATTTTGGTCGCAAGAAGACTCTTGAAATAGTCTCCTAAAGGTACTTTTGGCCAAGGCTACAAAAGGATGTGTTCTATTATGTTGCTAGATGTCACAAGTGCCAAACATCTAAGGGGCAGCATCAAAATACAGGTTTGTATCTTCTCTTACCCATACCAGAAGCACCGTGGACTGATATTACTATGGATTTTGTGTTGGGGTTGCCAAGAACAGCTAGGGGTAATGACTCTATTTTTGTTGTGGTTGATCATTTCTCTAAAATGGCCCACTTTATTGGTTGCCAAAAGACTTCTGATGCTTCTCATGTAGCTAACTTGTTTTTCAAAGTGGTTGTTCGGTTGCATGGATTGCCAAGATCTATCACATCAGATCATGACATAAGATTCCTTAGCCACTTCTGGAGAACTTTATGGAAGCGTATGGGTACTACCCTAAAATATAGCAGTACATTTCACCCACAAACAGATGGACAAACTGAAGTGGTTAACCAAAGCCTAGGCAACTTGTTGAGGAGCCTAGTTAGAGACTACTTAAAGCAATGGGATCTTATCCTACCACAAGTTGAACTTGCCTTCAACGATTCAGTTAATAGGTCTACAGGGAAGACTCCTTCTGAGGTTGTGTACGGCCGGTCACCTAAAAGTGTTGTTGATCTAGCTCCTATAACAGGATTGCAGTGAGTGAGTGATGATGCCAAAGCTTTAGCTGAATCCATTCGAGAGATTCAAGAGAATGTACGACAGAAGCTGAAAGAAAGCAACCAATGGTATAAAGAAGCTAAGGATAAACATCGCCGGATGAAAGAGTTTCATGAAGGCGATCTAGTCATGGTTTATTTGCGGCCTGAGAGGTTTCCCATTGGGACCTACCATAAGTTGAAGCAGAAAAAGATTGGTCCATGTCAAGTGCTGAGTYGGTTTGGTGACAATGTAATATGAAATTGAGCTACCAACTGATTTGTCCATTTCACACATTTTTAATGTAGTAGACCTCTTTGATTACCATGGGGACTTAAAACCAGCAACAAAGGATGGGCGAGGACAAGCACAAAGGCCCAGTAGTTCTAATGAGTTTGAATAAGTAGAGGGTGTAGAATATGTCCGAATCACCAACACGCGAAATGGGGCCTATATTAGGTTCTTGGTCAAGTGGAAAGGGAAACCATCAATTGAGAACTCTTCGATTTGTGAAGAGGTGTTTATGAAGCTAGATGGAAACATGTGCAAGGCTGCTAAAATTGCTGCTCGCATGGGGTCGAGCTCTTTTTAACCCGGCGGGAATGATGAGGCAAAAAAAAAGAAGAAAAAAGAAGAAAAAAAGAAAAAAAAAGAAATGTGTGAATGTATTCTGTCTTTCATGTTTTTTTTGTAGTGGGATCCCAATTATTGTCTTTGGGTAGCTTTGTTGATAGTTTGGGACCAGGGGTATTTTCGTCATTTTATAAGTTAGGTTTTTGGTCAGGGGCAGTTGGGTGCATTTCTGTTGGATTTTGGTCTCTTGGGTCTTTTTGTAACAAACGTTATCTTTTAGGTGTTCATTTGAAGTTAGTTTTGTTCCTAAGGAGTTGTTGGTGAGAGAGAAACATTCTAGGGGCTTATGTGTAAATATTTTAACTAGCTTGTCCAACAAGCCAATGAGTCTTATAAAAGAGAAGGGGGTTGTTTCTATACAGGTTTTTTTTAGTTCTTCCTCTCTTGTTTGAGCTGTAGCTCAGCCCCAACTAGGGTTTTCAAGCATTGAGAGCTTGGGTTTTGAGGAGTCGACCCATTTTGGCACCTTCCAATCCCTCTATCGCTGCGTGTCCACACGGGAGGCTAGCTTGCTGCCATTGTTACTGTAGTGGAATTGTTCCAGGAGGAGTTTCACTTCAGGTTCAGGTCTGAAATCCCTAAAAATCCAACTTATTTTGTTGTTTTCAGCTTGGTATTTCTTGTGCTTATTGCTGTATACTTGAGGTACTGCACGTAACTTGTCTTTCTGTCCACATCAATAATTCGTAGTTTTGGCAATATAAGAGATAATAGTTGCTACACTTCTTTGATAAGGCCTTGCTCTTATTGCAAAAATAATCATAGTTTGAGTTATTCTAGCCTCACCTCAATTTAACAACAGACAATCTTTCAAATGGATGTTAAAAATGCTTTTCTTCATGGCCATTTGAAAAAGTCAGTCTACTGAATCCTCCTCTTAGATGTTTAAGTGACAAGTCTTCAGTTTGCAAATTCAAGAAGTCTCTCTACGGTCTTAATCAAGCATGATTCGCAATATTCGCAAGATTTGGTGAAATTTCTCCAAAATCTCCATTTTGCTAGGGGGCAATACGAAACTATCCAGGATTTTTTCCTAAAATCTCTGTACGTTGTGGATATGTTGGTGATATTTCAAATTACATTCATGGGCATGCATTTAAGGATTAAGATTTTACAATATTATTAGAAACTTTATGATAATTCATTAAGATCATCATACTTTTTTTAAATCTTGTCCTAAAAGAACAAATAGGGATTCAATGATTGAATGATTGGTTTATTATTTTGATAGTGTTCACTAAGTATAATTTAAAAGAAAAATAAGGCACGCAACTAAAAACAAGCATTCTCAATCAAAAATAA
This sequence comes from Nelumbo nucifera, assembly GCF_000365185.1. The sequence continues at coordinate 2,847,744 of NW_010729131.1, forward strand.
AAAAAAAGAGGATTAATATAGAGAAAATAGATGAAGGACAAAAAGGGAGATAGAAAGATACATTTTTAAGTCTCTTAATCATTCTTTGCTTTATTAGTACACAAGGTTCAAAGTATTGATACGATATGCCCCATATCAAGTATATCGTATCATTCCAAAAGGTTACCAAAATGCCTATTTTAAAGCTGTTCAAAAAAGTGGTGCTGTTAAATGTTAAATAATAAATTAATAATATTATAAGCACCCTGTAAAATACGAAACTAAAAAAATTATAATAATAGTTTTTGACTCACACAATACACATGTTCAAGTGTATCGGGTGCACCAATACATCGAACCATGTTTACAGAATTGTTTGTTACGGTTTTTTGAGCCTTGGATATGCAATTATACACTTTCTAATTCTAACAATTTCTTGAAGGTTTATTAACTAATGCAAAGTTTAAAAAAAAAAATCCTTGTTTTTCAGATTTTTTTTGATAAATTCCTTGTCTTTCTGATCTTCCAAAGAAAACTGTATAAAATTCCAATTTTTACTTGAGGAATTTATTAAAATTCCTCAAAAAATACAGATGTTTGGGACCAGTGGTACCACAAATCAGTTCTGTATAAAAATTAATTACATAGACCTCAGCAAATACAGATGTTTGGGACAAAGACTTACTTGAGGTGGCTCTGGGTGTATTATTCAACATTCATATTCCATTTTTTTATTTTTTTATTTGAAGTGTGTTGTTTTAACAATAAGAAAATCCATTCACAAGTCATAGGCTTCAAAATTCCATTTCAAGTCTTGCACTCAGGCCATCCTGTCATACTTTACCTCTTAGTCTTTGTTTGTATTTGTTTCGCTTATATTCATGGCTTGCTTTGTTCCAATTGGATCCTAAAACAGTTAAACACGTTTTACTTGACCATTTTGCTACTCAAAAGGGACACAAAGTTTATGACCATGTATCTCAGAAGTAGTAGTTTGAACCAATGTCACTATTTTAGGAACCAATTTTGCTTTTTTTTTTATCTTCCCTTTATTATTCCTCTTCACGGAGAGAATATGACCAATCAGGAGGAATCACAGTTGTCTATTGTTCCCCCAGTTATACCTATTTCTATATCACCTGTTTCAAATTTTCAACCTTCCCTGTGTTCTTTTGAAAAACAACAAAAGAAACTCTAGGTGTATTAAAGAAGAAAGAAGCTCGTAGACTAATCTCCTATCCAATAAAATACAAGTCCATGTTAGGGTTTTAAATTCTTAATTTTCACACAAAAAACTAATGACTTTATAATTTTAATTAACTTTTAAGAAGAAAATGCATATGGACAATTTCAATCCTTTAGGGATGTTGAATTAACTTCAATGAAATTTTTGACAGATTTTGATGATTGTAAACTCGGCTTGTAGAATTAAAGAGAAAATAGAGAAAAAGCAGGTAGCCAATCCTACTAAAACTGGGAAAAGTTGAAAGTACAGCATTGCCACAATCATAAGAAAGCATGATAACTCCTAAACAACTGAACAGTTGACTCTAAAACTTTAAACACAAACCAACTACAACTAGTCAAATCAAATAGCTGAGCCAGACCCAAAAGCAATGTGTAAAATGATGAAAATGCCCCTATAGTCAAAAAATATAGTAACTAAAATCCATTAAAAAAACATTTTAACTCTATAACTCTTGCATCAAAACTCCAGGAAAGGTTGTTATTCAAGAAGAATGATTATATGAAGGATGAAGCCTATTATTGACTAGGTAGGCTCGGTGAGTAATTGGTATTCTACCTCTGCAGGTGGAAATCTTGTTATGTAGAGAAACAAGAAGCAATCTATGGTTGAAAGGTCAAATGCAGAAGAGAGTACAAGGGCAACAAATCATTAGGCATGCATGCCACTAGGTTCAAGGCCCGTATTTAAGAGATGGGTTGTGAAGTTTAATTGTATCATATATACTAGCAGGGACCCGTGTGATGCACGGGATTTATCAACAAAAGTGAAATAACCAAAACTTATAACTAAGGAAAGAATGCAATGCTGTTTAAAATAATTAAATCTTTACTTTAATAATTTTTTACAAAAATATTTTATTAATTTAGTAATTTGGATTATTTATATTAATACTTTTAATAAAAATAATAAATTATTGCCAATTACTTAATAAAATAATTATTTTTTCCATGTTAGTGTTCTATCTTATTTATTTTACTTTATTAATAATTAAATGTTTCAATTTTTGTAAATATCACTTAAATATTTAAAATACTTAAAGATCAGTAAATATATAAAATTAGGCTATAGTCATAATTAAAGTAATCTATAGTTAACTTTTTTTAGTCATAATTAAATTAATCTAAGCCCAAACTTAAGGTTTAAGACTTTGAATTAGGTTTAGATTTATCCTCACCCTAGCCCAACCCACCCAAGTTGCACGCATTGTAACATTCGTAATTGAACTAAACCAAACCGAATGCAATCCATGAATGCATTATTTCTAGGTTTTTTAACTATTTTTAGATAAAATTGAATCCAAAGTGTAACCCAATGAAATTTTTGAGTGTATTAGCAGCTCTTAAGGTTGTCTGGCCTAGCACAGCCCACACCTTAAGTGTAATAATTTTTGTCTGGGCCTACAAGCTTGCCCATGTTAACTATAAAACTAACTTTTTTTACAAATTAAAACTTTTATTTAATTCTAGTTAGTATAAAAAATATATAACATTTCTATATACATATATAAAATTTGTTATCTAAATATTATATAATAATATTTACCATATATGCATATAACTTCTAAGTTGAACTCAATAGGGGTTGCTTAGCTTGGGCCCTATCTGTTAGAGTCATCATTAGACTTTGAAAGTTCAATACCCAATTAGACTTCAAATCCGATTATCTTAGATTTGGATGTTAGAAATTGCATATGGCTAATAATCCATTGGATTGGATTCAACCCGATCCAATTTGATTAAAATCCACGTCTAATAAAAATTTATTATTTTGTATATGTTGTATAATTATTGTATACACAGATATTATGTGTAATTATACATATATGCATTTGTACTTTAAAATTCAAAATCCAACATAATAATAATCAGATGCTGATGTGGATGTATGGGGTGTTAGACAGTTTATGCCCTTAGCTCCAATCAACATGATGTATATTATGACATTTATTGTAAATGAATAAAGTACATATTTAATTCATGTTATTGCGGTGTGTTTCTGTGTAATACCCTTAAACTGGACACATATAAAACTCGTATTAGTTTAGAATCTTCATAGCCGTTGGATAGATCTAGGGAGATTTATCCTGCCAAGTTGGTTGGGGTGGTTTGTCTCAGCTGCCAGGGTGAGACCTAAGGTACATGTAGTGTAGGTTATCTTGAAACCCTGAACTAGACCAAATTCCAGTGTTGCCCTGGACCTTGGAAACAGATGGGCAAAACTGGAATGTTACACCTGACCCCTAGACTCGATTATGGTACTGCACTAGGTGTCGGATTAGACTGCCTTTGATGTGTCAATCGGTGAGATCCTTATAGGGGGTCAAAACCTTGGTATGTTGGGGCAATCCAAGAATTCACTTGAGTAGGTGATCATAATGACAGGATTAGTCCCTTTGTCAGACAAAGTGAATGATCGGGGAAATGCACTCTCTCTTATGAAAACCTAAACTACCGGTAATTGATTTCAAATGTGTTTGAAATCCTATTCGATCTCCCTGCCCAGTTTGACTATTTCTGCCTTCAGTTCTTTCTCTCCCTACTCTTGCCACCCTACCCTATTCGATCTCCATTTTCTTGGAACTGATCAAGATTGGATCTTGATATTGTTTATTGCTAGAAGAAACAATTCTGAAGCTTGGTTTGAAGGACAAGAAGGGTTCTCACCTGCCGGTAAGCGGAGAGAAGCTCTGAGAATAGAAAATAAAGAAATGCTGTTGGAGGAGATATTCTACCAGAAGGACTTTACGATCAAGATTAGAAAAGGAAAGAGAGGAACGGTTTTGTTGGTGAGAGATGTTGTTCCTTGGTTTCTAGGTTTTTTAGATGGAGCTGCCCAAGTGAACTGGAGTGAAGTGTGGAAAGGTACGCTAAGGCAGGTCAGGAGGAAAAGACAAATGATAGTTTGTTACTCTAGAAGAAAAGTTCGACAAAAGGAAAAGACAAACAAAAATTATCCCTGAAGGTGCTCGGCAACAGGGATGGTTAGCGGTGGCTAATGCTATACATAGGAGATTAGTCAGCAAGGAATCAGGGACCATGAAGGTACAGGCAGAGAAAGTAGTTGGTGGACAGAGTAAGAAAGAAGAGATGACAGAAAGAAGAAAGAGACTAGAGAGGTTGGGCTTAGAAGACAGTGGAAAACCAAGGGAAGCCAACAGTGGCGTTTACAATACCAGAACCAAAAATCGCTTTGGCCGGGGAGAAGGGAGCTTGGGAGAAGAAACTCATTTTATCGGCGAGGAAGGAGGTAAAGGACTAGAAGGGGCTGTTAGAGGAGGTGTCGTTGAAGCTTGGGTTAAACCAGACGGTCACTCTTATTCCATTCAACGATAGAAAAGCAATCCTTGATGTGGGGGAGATGTCGATGGACTTCACCATGCTGGATACGAGTGAAGGACCTGTTAGAATTGAAAATTGGTGCCCCCTTTCGAATGAGGTTGTTGCTGTAGAAGGCAGTTTCAAGCTAAAGCTGGTAAGGCTACCTTTTCATCTCTGTCAAAAATTAACCCTAGAGAGATTGGTGCGAGCGATGGGTGGTGTTCTCATGTCGTACAAGATTACAGATTTGAGAGCAGTTCTTTTGAGAGTTGCTGGAATGAAGCCTGAGAAAGTTCCGAGGGTACTACAACTATGCGCAGAAGGATACTGGTATAAAGTCTGGGTGAGTTCGGAAGTTGAAACGTTGCAGTGGATGGGGAGGTCGAAGCTTGAAGGAGATGATGACATGGCAAGATGGATTACAGTTGGTGGGACTGATAAAAGGAAGTTTGGACACGTGACAACTGCTGGAGTGAAGCTTTCATCAAATGTGGAAGCTAAGAAGTCGAATGCCAAAAGTAAAGAGGCATTTTTGGAAAAGCATTCAATTTTTTTTGAAAACAAAAACAGCTTTACAACTGGTTTGTCCTATGCGGAATTGGTCAAAGGAGTAACCCGATTAGACCAAAGGGCGGTTCGAGTCAGGTCCAAGTTCGAGTTGCTCACTACATATTCTGACCCAACTAGCTCAGTTCCGGGTCGGTTTGTTTATAATGAGATAAGGGCCCACAACACTTCTTCGGATTCATGTGACCACTTGAGCGGTTGGGGACCGAAAATCTTCTTCCTCACGAGATTCTACTGTTGGGGACCGAAAATCTCTTTCAGCCAACCAGAGTTCATCGAAGAAGACTCTGAGCTGGATTCCGGTGACAAAACATAGAGAAGACGACCAGGATGGAATGGAGGGAGATAGGCCAAATCCAAGATATTCCAGGGGGTGTAGGGAAGACGATGAAGATGAGGATGGCGATTGGGTCAGTTGTGGTAGCTCAGAGATGTCAGACTCAGACGATGAAGCGGAATTTCAGTGTGACAAACGTCAAGGAGAGTTGGAAGACACCTTAAACACTGATATACTATACTCAAAGCTTGCAGCAGAGGATCCCTTACTACATAAAACCTTCACTGGGTGCAAAGAAATGAATGTTGCCGAGTGTGCTTTGAAAGACAAGGAGGAAAATCGAGTACTAAGGAAGAATCAATCTAGGACAGTAACTTAAGACAAGGGACCTGCAAGAGAAATTCGGTTGCTCACCAAAATTCGAGCAGAGATGGCGCAGGCGGGGATAAACGACAGAGCCTCAGAAGTACGAACAAGGGTGAAGTCAGCCTAGGTGGCGATCAGCTAAGCCCTATTCAGAGAGTGGGAGGACTAACCCTGTCGATTGTCTCTTCTCCTATTCTTTCAGACCCAAGTATGGTTGTGGTTTCAGTTTTAGATACTAATGTCTGCTCTGCCTGTGATGTCAGTCTTTCAGATTCTAGTTGTGCCCCTGTACTAAATACCCAAGGATTAGAGGCTGACAATGAGGAGGGTGGGGAGTCACAGGAGGGGGGTAAGAAGGTGGTGAGGGTGGGTAAAGGAGATTCAAGTGAATTAGCTAGGGGGGAATCTAAGGAGGGCAATGGTAAGTTGGAGAAGGAGGAGGGGAACAGGAGGAGTGAGGTAGGGGGGAAAGAAAGATAAGGGAGARGAAGAAGAGGAGTCATTAGCTGAATTTGTAGGAAAGTTAGGTTGCAAGGTGAAAGATCTAAATGAGCTAAAAGGGTATTTACGGGCTGAAAAAGATGGCGGGAATAGGAGGAAGAGAAGGTTAGGTGAAGCTGAGAAACTGAAGTTGGAAGTGGATGAGGGCAAAGAGGCTAGAGTAAGGAAAGGGAGGGGAAGAAAAGGAGGCTATTAGAAGGAAGGGAGTGGGGGTAAGAAGAGGTGTTGAAGAAATGAAGATTGTAAGCTGGAATGTGAGAGGGTTGGGGATGCAAGGAAAAGAGCTTTAATAAAGGAGGTCGTCAAGAAAGAAAACCCAGACATTGTTCTAATTCAGGAATCTAAATTCATGTCATTTGATAAGAGATGGGCTAGGAGCGTGTTGAGAGTGAACGGAGTAAGTTGGGTTATGAGCCCTTCTTGGGGCTCATCTGGAGGGTTAATTACTTTGTGGAAGGATAAAGTAGTGGAGGGAGTGGAAGAGTTAATGGGAAGGTTCTCAATTTCTGTCAAATTTAAACAGGTGTCAGATGGGTTTGAATGGGTCTTCACCAATGTTTATGGCCCCAATGGTTACAAACAAAGGAAGGAGTTGTGGGAGGAATTGGAAGATATTAGAGGTCTATGGGAGGGGCCATGGTGTGTAGGAGGGGATTTCAATGTGACTAGGTTCACCGAAGAAAGAAACAAGGTGAGGCAAAGGAGCACTACCAGCATGAGGAAGTTCAATGATTTCATTAATGCTTTTGAGTTAAAGGAATTGAACCTTCTTCATAATAGCTTTACTTGGTCTAATCTCCAAGCTGAACCTATCTATTCCAAATTAGATAGGTTCTTGTTCACCACAGACTGGGAGGAGCATTGGGGAGATTTGGTGTCAAAGGCCTTACCTAGAGTTACTTCTGATCATTGGCCTATAACAATATGTAAGTCTGATCTTGGTGGCTGTGGGCCTTCTCCCTTCAAGTTTGAAAATATGTGGTTACTTCACCCAGACTTCAAAGACAAAGTGAAAATTTTGTGGAATGAAAGTAACCCAGAAGCCAATTGGGTTGGGATGAAATTCCACTGAAAGCTAAAAGAGATGAAAGTCAAAATTAAAGAATGGAATACTATACATTTTGGGAGGATAGAAGAGAGGAAGCAGCAATTGATAAGCCAAATAGAAGAGTTAGATGCGAAGGAAGAAAGTGGATGTTTTGAGGATCGGGATAAAGAACTGAGGTAGGAGTTAAAGAAGAGTTTGGAGGACACAATTTTCAAAGAAGAAGTAAGTTGGAGGCAGAAATCTAGACACAATTGGGTGAAGGAAGAAGATAGGAATACAAAATTTTTCCATGCAATAGCCAATGGTAGAACAAAGAAAAACACCATATCTAAGTTGGAAGTTGATGAGACAGTCTTAACTCAACACCAAGAGATTGCTAGGGCTTTTGCAGAACACTTTAAATCCATTTTCGAAAAGCCTCTGCAAGAGAGATTAAGGATCGAAGGGTTAGATTGGCCTAAGCTCCCTGATGAGTTGAGGTTGTGGCTGGAAAGAGAGTTTGACTTGGAAGAAATCAGGGATGCCATTTTCTCCATGGATAGATCTAAAGCCCCGGGCCCTGATGGTTTCACGATGACCTTCTATTGCTGGGAGATAATTAAGGCTGATATTCAAGCAGTGTTCTTGGAATTCTTTGGAAGATGTGTGATAAACCCAGGCCTGAATTCTACTTTTATTGCTTTAATTCCGAAGAAGGTTGGGGCTTGTCACCCTAAAGAGTTCAGACCCATCAGTCTGGTTAACAGCCTTTACAAGATCATTGCTAAGGTGTTATCCAGAAGAATTAGAGTGGTGCTCCCCTCAATTATCTCCCATAATCAAGGTGCCTTTGTGATGARTAGGCAAATTGTGGACCAAATCTTAATTGCAAATGAGAGTGGAGGATTACAGAAGTAGAGGGGAGAAAGGGTTGGTGTGTAAGCTGGATTT
>NW_010729131.1:2856607-2871388 GCF_000365185.1 Nelumbo nucifera
GGTTCACTAAAAGGCTAGCTTCTTGGAAGAAGAATTACTTGTCTTTGGGGGGTAGGATAACCCTGATTAAGTCAACATTGGCAAACCTTCCAGTCTATTACTTGTCGGTGTTCAGAATCCCTAAAAGAGTTTGTAGGGAGTTGGAAAAACTAATGAGAGACTTTTTATGGGAACTTGGGGAGGAGAAAAGGGACCATAGAGTTAGGTGGGAGCTAGTTACAAGAGCTAAAAGTGAAGGGGGACTGGGGACTGGGGCTGGGGAACTTGAAGAAGAAGAATGAAGCTCCGTTAGGGAAATGGTTATGAAGATGGTCCAAAGAAAAGGAGAACTTGTGGGCTAAAATAATCTTAAGTATTCATGGGCAAGAGGCAGCTGGCTGGGATCCGGGACTATCATCTAGGGCTTCAAGAGCCACTCCTTGGAAGTCCATTCATGCCATCCTTCAGTCTTTTCTTCCCTTCATCAGGTATGATCTTGGTTCTGGTTTGTCAGTAAATTTTTGGGTACTTGGGTGGGGGATTTTCCCTTGAAAGAGCAGTTCCCCTCCTTGTATGCTCTGTCTAGGTTTAAAAATGAACCAGTAGCAACCTTTGCTACCCTATCTAATTCTGCTATTGGTTGGAACTTGGGTCTTAGAAGGGCTCTCAGAGATTCTGAGTTGGAATCCATTTCRAATTTGCTTAAAATCTTGGATTTAAAGAAGACAGGTAAAATTTTGTTGAGATGTGTTAGAGCTACTATTTGTTGGACGGTTTGGGAAGAAAGAAATCAAAGATTATTTTGTGACAAAGAAAAAGCAAGGAAGCCCTCATAGAAATTGTTTATGTTAGGGTGGGACACTGGGTCAAGTCTTTGAAACTTTTTGAAGCCTAGTGCTATTAGACCTGTTTGGACTCCACCAGATTTGGGTTTCATCAAATTGAACTTCGATGGTAGTAGTGAAGGTAATCCAGGCCCTTCAGGCATAGGTGGTATTTTCAGATGAAGAGGGTCGAATTATTGCTATGTTCTCAGGATCTATAGGCTGGGGGGATTCTCTGAGAGCTGAAATCCTAGCAATTCTAGAAGGAGTAAAAAGAGCTAAGTAGTTGAATATTAGTAAGCTGCTGGTGGAAGGAAACTCTCAATTGACTATTAATTGGTTGCAGAAGGAAGAGTCTAGCCTATGGAAGTTCTCAAATGAAAGAAACAAAATCAAACAGCTAACTCAGAATATGATTGTAAGGGTTCAATGAGCCAAGAGGAGCACTAATTCCATGGCTGATGCCTTGGCTAAACAGGGGGTGGGAAGATCTAATTTCTTTTGGGCTATATTGTAATAGGTGTTTTCAGTTTTGTAAGTGAGGGTTAAGATGTCTTACCCCTCCAATCTGGTTGTAATTTCCATCTATTTTTAATAAAATTATTGTTATTGATAAAAAAAAAAAAAAAAAACAATTCTGAAGCTATGCTCACTACCCCATTCGATTCTTGCTGAAGAATCAGAGGTTCTTGGTGAAGAACTACCTACTGATCTTGCATCATCCTAAGTTGTATCATCTTCAGTAAAGGGAGGATTTGGTACTCTTTGGGCGTGAACATCTGCGTTGGGAGGAGCTTGGTGCATGGATTCCGTATCAAGTATATCCCTCCCTAATCTTGGTTTCAAATTTGGTCCAGTTTGGTTACAAGAACGAATCTTGAAAATGCAGTTTTCTAAATTGGGAATACGATTCCTGGATGGGAGCAAAGAAATTTTTGAAATTTCACCCAACCTTCCTGCAGGGTTCGGCCATCCATATGATGTATTCCCCATCCCTCCAGTGGTGTTAGAGCCAGGTTCAAATCTTGAACCAAATTAAATCAGATCTGGATCTACGCAAATAGGCAGAAGGCGTTCTACCCAATTTGCGCAATTAGCGTTTTTTTCTGGGAATTGATTCCCAAATTATGGGCGAATGATCTGGAAAATAAATCTTTATTATTCTGTTATATTTATAGAATTGTTCTGTGAATGTTTCTTGAATTCTTGGGCTACACGTGTGATGGAGATCGAATCTTTTTGGTGCCAAGATTGGCACACCCTGCTTTTTTTTTCTATTCAATTTGGTTTGTAAATAATTTTTTTTATTTTTAGACAAATTGTATAGGAATTCAATGTGATGTAATAATAGAAAAATTAGGTTTTTCTATTTTATTTTCATCTGGAGATTGCCAGAGTGTGCAACAAAGGAGAAGAAGATTTCACAGAAAGAAGTTTTGTGATCTGCGACTTTGCAGATATCAATTCTGCAATCTACGATTAATTTTTCTTAGCAGATTTGCAGGATGTCCAAGAAAATCAGTGTAGCCCTCTGATTTCGTTTTCTTGATAAATTGATTATCTAGATTTGATTTATTTTTCAGATCATTATTCTTGAATTAAATCTTGAATTGGACACCAAAACTTGGTCCGATTTGCACCAGATTTGGTCCAAACTGGTTGCACCGAATTGTTGGTTCAATGGGGTTGGTTTTTCTGACCCAAATTCGATTTCGGCCAAAGGGTTGATGGCCCACTTCAAGTTTTAATTCGGCCCACCTCTGTAAAACCTAGTTTTAATATGTTAAAACTGCATCAGCCCTGATTCAACTATATGGGTCGAAATGCTTTCTGTAGTACAGCCCATGTACCTAGATATGTTGTGTGATAATGTTATGGGCTCTAATGGGCTGATACTATTTAACCTAATTAATTTAGGGTTTTACAGATATTTTAATTGATTGGATCAATTTGTTTCATGCATGTGATGTATGGATGTGTGATGTGCTACGTACATGGACCATAAGCACTTAGCCCATGTTAATTCGATAGTGGCTCTTTTGCACACCATGGCTGAATGCACATCATTGCCATGGTGTCCATAAGATCATTGGATGATCTCCTTGCTTGATGGGCCCCACATCAGCTTCCTCCCCAAGAGGAACCGTGCGGAACCCTAGCTGTTTAGGGCCCATTTAAATCTGGCTTTGAGAAAGTCAGTGGAAGCCACTTTGGTTTGACCTAAATAAAACTAGGGCGTAATTATTCGTTCCCTCCAGTGAAATATAAGTGCATGTGATAGGGAAATTCATATGATGAACTCTCTAAAGGCCTTCCATCGTTTGCATGAAGATGGGTCCTTCAGTAATGAGAAGATGCACCATAAAATTGGGCTCTATCCATTTGCTACTGGATATGTTGGATTGTTTCATAAGATGATAGGGGCGTCATAGGCCACCACTTGTTGGATTGTTTCAGTTGCATAACCCCACCACCTGTCCTAAAATGGAAGACTCTCTCACGGTACCTTGGCGTTCACAAATATGATGGGTAAGCACTTACTAGATAGAAAGTTTAACCTAAAATGGCAATGAACCTTGTCTGACAGAGGCCAAAGGGAAAGCTCATAAGATGAGTGGATATGATCCTTCATAGAAGGTGGTGGGGTTATGCAACTGAAACAATTGGCTCCATGCACTGTATGTGGTTTCCTACATTTCCAAAAACATATTTCGTAGTCTCGTCACTGAGATAGGAGGGAAATCTCAAAGATGAACAAATGGAAATGGAACATAGATTAAAACCCATTTCTATGTAGATAACATGAATCAAATAAGGTTGTGGACTAATATTTGCTTTGCCCTTTATCAGAAATGGCAAACGGACAATTCGCCAAACTGTTGGACGATAATAAGCTTAAGGGCCCAAATTACGCTGACTGGTTTCGTAACCTTATGTTGGTTCTGACGTCCAAGAAATTGGACAAAATTGCTAAGAACCCTGCTCCAGATCGTCCGGGTGATGGGGGCTTCTGAGGCCCGCGGGAGGGAATATCAAGAATGGGAGGAGAAAAACTCTCTTTCCTGGTGCTACATCATAGCCTCCTTAGATAATCAGATACAGTAACAGTTCAATCAGATCGAAGTGTCCACGAATATCTTAGATAGCCTAAGGACCATAAAGGTCTTAAAGCAGTTTATGACCACTCAAATGTCCAAGAACTAGCTAGTTCATGACCATTGTCTTCAGATGATGGGATACATTAATGAACTGGAGGCTCTTGGATCTTGACTAGATCATGTCACCAAAGTTGATGTCATCCTGAACTCTTTGCCTCCTTCTTTCAATCAGTTCATAATGAATTATAATATGAACAAACTAAATGTTAGCCTTTAAGAACTTGGCAATATGTTGCAGAGGGCCGAAGAACTAATAAAGAAGGATGAGCCCATGGCCATGCTTGTTGAAGGTGGCAAAACGGGCAAGAAGAGAAAGGCAAAGAAGAAACATCAGAAGAAAACTACCAAGCCTAAAAAGCAGAAGAATGACAAGGCATCAGATGCTTGTCACTTCTACAAGCAAACCGGCCATTGGAAGAGGAATTGTCCTCAATACCTGGAGACCAAGAAACAAGGTAATTTCGAATCTTTTGTCATAAAGACCAATATGTTGGTCACTTCTGCTTCCTGGTGTATTGACTCCAGGGCCCCTACTAATGCATGTAATACATTACAGGGGTTCAGGACAAGCAGAAGACTGAGTGACAGAGAAGTGATTCTTTACTTGGGGACTTCTGCAAGTGTTGCAGCTACAGCCATAGGAACTGTAGAATTATATTTCGGAGAAGGAATTATTACATTAAAAGATTGTCTTTATGTATCCAATTTGAGAAGAAATTTGATTTCTGTTTCAAAACTATGTGTGGATGGTTATTCTATTCTTTTTAGTAATGTGATTACTATCAAAAAGAATAACAAATTCCTCGCATATGGAGAACTTGATAATGATCTCTATGTCCTCCATCCTTCTCTAGAAACAAACATAACCGAAACTACGTATGATAATATCCCCACGAAAAGAACTCGTGATACAATTAATCCCACATGTCTGTGGCATTACCAACTTGGCCATATTAACATACATCGTATCACAAGGTTGGTAAAGGATGGTCCTTTGGATTTTCTAACTGTAGAAGATCTTCCAACCTATGAACCTTGCCTTCAAGGTAAGAAGACGAAACGGCCATTCATCAGTAAGCTTGAAAGATCAATAGGCACGCTTGACCTTATACATACTGATGGATGTGGTCCCATGAATATTAGGACATGTAACCAGGATGTTTATTTCATAATATTTACCAATGATCACTCACGGTATGGTTACGTCTACCTAATGAGACACAAGTCTAAATCCTTTGAAAAGTTCAAAGAGTTCAGACAAGATGTCGATAAACAGTTAAGCAGACACATTAAGACCCTTCGATCAGATCGAAGAGGTGAATATCTCTCTAACGAATTCAAAGACTACTTAAAGGAAAACAGGATAGTATCACAAATGTCTCTTCCTTCTACACCACGGTTAAACAATGTGTCAAAGAGGAACCGGACTTTATTGGATATGAATTAGAGTGTGATATACATGTTGAAGCGGGTTCCAACCAAATCCGTTCCGAAGACTCCCTATGAGCTTTGGACCGACAAGAACCCAAGTGTGAGACACTTGAAGATTTGGGGTTGTTCGACACATGTTAAAAGAACAAGTGCTGACAAATTGGAATTTAAGACCAGTCGTTGCCTATTTGTAGGTTACCCCAAAGGCTCTATAGGGTATTTATTCTATGACCCAAGAAAGCAGAAAGTGTTCTGTAATCAAAATGCCCATTTCATGGAGGAAGACTACATCCTGAAAAATCATCATCAAAAAGTTGTTCATGATGAGGAGAGCTCAGCGGTAGTGGGAGATATCCCACAAGCTCCAGTTAATAACCAACCTAGGAGATCTACCCGGACATCCGGGCCTCCAATGCGTTACGGCTATGACCAAGAAAGTTACTTGGTGGAAACCACGACCAATGAGGAGGATCCCATGACTTATACGGAAGCTATGTTGGACATAGATTCTTTGAAGTGAGTAGATGCCATGAAAGCTGAGATGGACTCAATGAGACCAATGGATTCTAGACTCTAGTAGATCCGCCCCCAGGGTAAAAGCAATTGGTTGCAAATTGATCTATAAGAGGAAGAAGAGCCCCGATGGTAAGGTTGAGACCTACAAGACTCGTCTTGTGGCGAAAGGGTACACTTAGAAAGAGGGAATCGACTATGAAAAAACATTTTCGCCCGTGGCCATTCTTAAATCCATTAGGATCTTGCTAGTTGTAGTAGCATACCATAACTACGAGATTTGGCAAATGGATGTCAAAATCGCGTTCCTGAATGGAGATCTTACTGAAGATATCTATATGCAGCAACCGCAAGGTTTCATAGTTGCAGGTCAGGAACACATGGTATGTAAACTTAATCGATCCATATATGGACTTAAGCAAGATTCTAAGAGCTGGAACATCTAGTTTGACTCTACCATCAAATAGTTTGATTTTGAGCAGAATCCGGATGAACCCTGTGTTTACAAGAAGACCAGGGGGGATAAGGTTATGTTCTTGGTTCTATATGCAAATGGCATTCTATTCATTGGGAATGATGTAGGAATGTTAACTACGGCGAAAGTATGGCTTTCACAGCAATTCTCCATGAAAGATCTTGGAGAAGCCTCTTTTATCTTGGGACTTCGACTCTATAGAGATAGATCGAAGAGGATAATAAGATTATCCCAATCTACTTACATTGACAAAATAGTCAAAAGATATAGCATGGAGAACTTCAAGAAAGGAAATGTTCCTTTCAGGCATGGAGTCAGTCTTTCCAAAGGGATGTCTCCCAAGACTCCCAAGGAGATTGAGGGCATGAAGGACGTTCCCTATGCCTCAGCCTTAGGGAGCATCATGTATGCCATGCTGTGCACTTGGTCAGACATTGTTCAAGCCACGAGTGTGGTGAGTATACCAATCTAACCCAGGACAAGAGCATTGGACCGCTGTGAAAAACATACTGAAATACCTTCGAAGGACAAAAGAGTTTTGTCTGGTATTCGATGGTAGTTCACTACAGATCCTTGGGTATACCGATGCCGATTTCCAATCAGACCCAGATGATAGAAAGTCTACATCTGGATACATTTTTACGATGGGGTCCTGTGTAGTTAGTTGGAAAAACAGAAAACAATGGTCAACTGCAGATTCCACAACCGAGGCCGAGTACATTGCCGCAAGTGAAGCTGCCAAGGAAGCCGTTTGGATGAAAAAGTTTATTCAGGAATTAGGAGTCGTCCCGTCCAACACATCACCCATTCCATTGTTGTGTGACAACGCTAGAGCCATTGCTCAGGCTAAGGAGCCACGAGCCCACTCGAAGTCAAAGCACATCCAAAGGAAGTACCACGTACTGCGAGAAATAGTTGGAAGAGGGGACGTGCAGATTCAAAAGGTAGCATCAGCGGAGAATGTGGCAGACCCATTAACTAAACCACTAACACAGAAAGTGTTTGAGAAACACGTGGCAAGTATGGGACTACGACTTACACCCGATTGGACCTAAGTGCAAGTGGGAGTTGTTAGACAGTGTATGCCCTTGGCTCCAATCAGCATGATGTATATTATGACATCTATTATAAATGAATAAAGTACATATTTGATTCATGTTATTGTGGTGTGTTTCTGTGTAATACCCTTAAACTGGACACATATGAAACTCTTGTTAGTTTAGAATCTTCATAGTCGTTGGATAGATCTAGGGAGATTTATCCTGCCAAGGCTGACACTGATGTGCCGCCAAGTTGGTTGGAGTGGCTTGTCTCAACTGCCAAGGTGAGACCTGAGGTACATGCAATGTACCTTGTGTTAGTTTAGAATCTTCATAGCCGTAGGTTTTCTTGAAACCCTGAACTGGACCAAATTCCAGTGTTGCCCTGGACCTTGGAGACAGATGGGCAAAACTAGAATGTTACACCTGACCCCTAGACTCGATTATAGTACTGCACTAGGTGTCGGATTAGACTGCCTTTGATGTGCCAATCAGTGAGATCCTTATAGGGGGTCAAAACCTTGGTATGTTGGGACAGTCCGAGAATTCACTTGAGTAGGTGATCATAATGACAGGATTAGTCCCTTTGTCAAACAAAGTGAATGATCGGGGAAATGCACTCTCTCTTATGAAAACCTAAACTACCGGCAGTGGATTTCAAATGTGTTTGAAATTTGGTTTTGCAAAATATATTTATATAGAGATATACTTATATATTATGTTTTTAGAAATTGTTTGCAAAAGGTTTTAATTCCCAGGATCCATGTGAATAGAGAGTGCAGCATTGTACCTTGCAGCCGAGGGAGAGGTCCTCTCTTGTCGGGCAGTGCTTGATCATTAAGGGCTAAGAGGTTAAGTGTAAAACCACTAAGGGTTATACCTGATGGGCTAATCTTGCATCTACCCACAGTCCTTGGGCCTTCATAAAATGGCTAGACCCAAAGACCATTTAGTATAAATGTTGGGCCCATAAGAGCCCATGGTGATGGACTCAGGAGTTCACTGTATTCAGCAATGAATTCGGCAAGGCCTTGTAACAAAGGCTAGGCTGAACCCATGTAGCTTATGTGTAGATCAATGATTTGGTCCCACGCCATACAAAGAGCCAAGCTAGCCAGTATTATGAGGAAGTGAGCCTGAAAGCTTAATGAGACCAAGGCCCATTTCGAACTGGGTTAATTGGATTAATTAAATAGGGGCAAATCTGGGTATGGATCAGCAGATAAGGATAAGAGGATAACTCTTATCCACTTAAAGAGTCCAGATCCAAATAGAGATTTGGATCAGGAAACTTCTAATTTGATTAGGAGTAGCGATCTTGACCTGCAGATAATATAAGGGATTATCCTTATCACTTAAAGAGTTCATATCCAAAAATATTTGGATCAAGAGACTCCTAATCAGATTAGGAGATCATCTATTTAAGGCTATAAATAGAAAGCAAGGTGGATCTGAAAAACATACAACACAGAAGACAACTCAGTTTGACTATTTCTACCTTCAGTTCTTTCTCTCCCTGCTCTTTCCGCCCTACCCTGTTCGATCTCCATTTTCTTGGAACTGATCAAGATTGGATCTTGATATTGTTTCTTGCTAGAAGAAACAATTCTGAAGCTATGTTCACTACCCCATTCGATTCTTGCTGAAGAGTCAGAGGTTCTTGGTGAAGAACTACCTGCCGATCCTACCTCATCCTAAGCTGTGTCATCTTCAGTGGAGGGAGGATTTGGTACACGCTTTGGGCATGAACACCTGCATTGGGAGGAGCTTTTGCATGGATTTTGTATCAGGTTGGTCCGGTTTGGTTACAAGAACGAACCTTGAAAATGCAGTTTTCTAAATTGAGAATACGATTCCCGAATGGGAGTAAAGAAATTTTTGAAATTTCGCCGAACCTTCCTGCAAGGTTCGGCCATCCATATGATGGATTCCCTATCCCTCCATGGGGTTGGTGCATATTTGAGCTAGACCTAACTCAAAAGAAAATAGTTGCTTGACCATGGAAATTTATAGATTTAATCAGGTTAAGCCAAGCTATAAACAATTTGTTACTTTTTATTATTAATTTTAATTATCCTATCGATACAAATTTTTATTAATTTCTTAATTTTTAATAGTTGCTAGATAAAAGCTACTAAAATTTAATATTTTTTATTAACTTTAGTATTTTTTTATTAATTTTACAGCCCTACTACCTGCATTATGTGTGGGCTTTGTGTAGTTTAGAGCTAGACCTAGATTGGGCTAAGTTATAAAAGGTTATCCCTAAGTAGGAGTCTTATGACATTATTTTAATTAATTTTTATAATTTTAATATTAAATTGTATTTTAGTTTTTTAATATTGTTATTAACTTTAGTAATTTTTATTAATTATAACTATTTGGTTTCAAATTATATTATTAGGTTTCTGGACGAACCAGAATCATTTTCGAAAATGGGTCACTCAAACCCGTTTAACTTGTCTTCTTCATCTGAGTGATAAAACGAGTTCCACATTTTGGGCACTATGCACAATAAAGGTCTCAACTCATAAAAACTATTAATTTTAACAATATTATTAATTAATTAAAAATGCATTAATACAGTGTTATCTAATAAAATAAAAAGAATAAGCAAAACAAAATACAACATTAGAACATGGATTCTATTTGCAATAAATCAAATTCATATTTAAATCATAATGTTATTAAATTTATCAATTAATATTTTTTATATTTAAATTTCTTGTTTTCTTAGTGTTTACTAAGTTTGATTTTTTAAGTGGAATTGAAATGTTTTTGATTTTACTAAGTTTTGTTAATATTTATTAGTTTTAAGCAAAAATTTAGTGGATTTTTAAATTAATAATTTTTAAAATTTAGTGGAATTGAAATGTTTTATGTTTGATTATTTAACCTCAACCTATTAATATGTTACTTTATTATGTTGACTCACCATTTTTGTTATTTTATTATTTGACTTGTTAATATTTTACTTTATTATGTTGTATTACTCTCTCTCTCACACACAAATGTCTCTTTTAAATATAATAATAGCATTTTAAAATGTCTTATTTTAATAATAACATGCATTAAAATAAGAGGCCTTGAAAAACCCAAAGGCCTCTCTCTCTCTTAATTGTCTCTTTTAAATATAACATGCATTAAAATAAGAGGCCTGGGAAAACGCAAAGGTCTCCTTCTGTCTAATAGTGTAAAGCTTTATTGATCTAATCAAAATAGACAATGATTACTTTTTTATATTTTTAAGACAAAAGAAAATAGGAAAAATGCAAAAATGGAGAAAGTAGATAAATAGCTTCTCTCAAAGGAGACATTTTGACATGGACCATCCCATTTTATTATTATATTTATATATAGATAGAAAGATGGATAGATAGATAGATAGATAGATAGATAGATAGATAGATAGATAAAAAAAAGCAAATAGCATTTAGGGGTGGATTCGAGCCAAGCCAAGCTGAGCCAAATATCTGGCTATTCAAGCTCAGCTCGGCAAAAAACATGAAGCCCGAGTTTGAGCTAGAGATCCAAATTTGAATTCAGCTCAACTCAAAAGCTCATACGTTTGAGCTTGGCTTGGCTTGAGCTCGACAATGAGACAAGCTTTATATAAAAATTAAAAAATATATATACATGTAAAAAACCATATAAAAAATTAAAAATCATAAACATAAAAATTTTTTATTAATATACATACAAATAATTAAAAATATTATATACAATATAAGCTTGATTAGGCTCACAAACCGAGCTTCATTTGGCTCGAGCTAGGCTCGATTAGCAAATGAGCCTATATATTGGGCTCGACCTTAGCTCGAAGCTCGGTTTAGAACGAGCTAAATCAACCTTTTCACAAGCCAAGCTCGAATAACTTTGAAAAACTCAACTCATGTCCACCCTTATTAGCATTACAAACCTCTAATGCCCTAATACAGAAGCAAACACAAACCAAAAACAATGTTTAATTGTATTGTTTTTCTAAACTTAAATATTACAACTAGAGGAATATTTGAGACCATGCTCTAAACTAAAATMATACAAGGTTTAATTGTATTGTAATTATATTCAATAGATAGTATAGTCCAATTCAACTTTAATTATTTTAAGAACTATAATAACTAAATTATTGAAAGATATACAGATTATAGAGTTATAGATAAACAAGAAAATATATATACAAGAATTCAATAATTCAAAATACATATTAGCAGAGTACAAACCACAGTTATATACAACTAAAAAAATTAAATTCTGAGATCTTGCATGCATTTTGTGATCAGCCTTATAACAGATTACTTAGAAATAATGAGAAAAGGGAAGAGAAATCAAACTATAATAATTCTGAGATCTTGCATGTATTTTAATTTGAGTGCTATCTATATCAAGCTCCTTTTCATTACAAGTCAGACTACGGTTTTCAATCCGCACTGATTATGGGCATAAGCGAGGCGAGCCAACTCGCTAGCTACTCGGGCTCAACTCGCTAATAAATCAAACTTGGCTCGAAGATTATCAAGTCGAGTCAAGCTTGACTCGAGTTGAGTAGTTAGTCGAGCTGAGTTTGAGCTTCATAAATCATAATACCTGGCTCAAGTAGCTCGTGAGCCTAATCAAGCTTTTAATAAAATATTATTTTTTATTATTTTTATTTTTATTGATTTTTATATAGATATATTGATAATATAAATAAATAAATGTATAATCAAGTTTCATAATATATTTTTATTTATAATATTGATTTATTTATAATTTTTAATATGTAATCAATTTTTCTAATATATTTTTTATTTATAATTTTTAATAGAAATTTATTTATAATTGGCTCGAGCCAAGTCAAGCTTGAATAGCGTGAGTATCAAGTCGAGTTGAATTCGAGTATGAAACTCAAAACTCAATCGAGCTCAAGTCGAGGTTCAAGCTCCGAGTTTTTGAGTCAAGCTTGAGATCGAGCCACCCAAAACTCAACTCGACTAGGCACGACTGCACCCCTAGTGTTGATCCAGCTCTAGTATTCACCCCAGTAATCTCATTCTGAAGATCACTGCCATCAAGGAGCGCTGCCTTACCATCAAACGACAAGAGTAGTTCCTTTTCTTTGATATGGAGAACCCCCAAAATATCATCCAAGACTCCTTATCAGTCTTCAATTTTTTGGCCACTCTCATCACTTTCATTGTCTGCCATTCCTTCAGATTACCATCAAACATTAGCTTCAATACCGAAGAGCCTCCATACATACCCAAAGCTGTCTGTTCTTTCTCATGTTTTCCTTAGCTTCAATACTGAAGGGCCTCCATTCATAGCCAAATCTGGCTGTTCTTTCTCAAGTTTTCATTGTATACTGGTTTCTTGCTTGTCCCCTGAATCAACATTTAGAGCATTCGATCCCCTGTCCCCTGACATAACATTTGGAATATTCAATCCCTTGTGCCTCCTCTCCACTAGCCAATTCCTTTCTGCAGACTCTTCGATGGTTTCAACAATTTTCTTCCTACCCTGTTTACTTCTGCCTTCTTGGAAGAACACCAGCTGCCTCTCAACTTCCCATACATTTCGTACAGCTCAATGAAAACTCCCCTGAATTTTCTCTTTTTTTCCACCGTAAACTTCTTTCCTTCCACACACAGTTCAACTCTCCAGCCTGGTACAGAAACAGCAAAAATTGTGCCATTGATGAAGCCTTTAAGCCATTCCTAGCCTCTCCATTCAGAATCACCATAGACCTTTTATCCTCCCTGATTTTAAGAGATGAACTTCCTCCCGTTTCTTCAAACAGAAACCTCTTCTTCTCCACTACAATCTCTTTCTTCCACTTAGTCACCGGTGTGGAGTAACCCTCTGTCATGTTCTTCTCCCCAAGGAACGTTCATCCCATATATAGCAAGTTCAAGGTTTCCTCCAAATTCCAATCCTAATTAACCTTCACTTTTTTTATCAAAAAAAAAATGAAGCAATGTTATAGTCAAAGGCCTTACTGTCATAGCACCCATTACATCTCCCAACACTGACGGGATTAATCCAGGTTCATTTGCCATTCTGAGCTCCCTATTTCTCAGAAAACAGAGGCTCTCTTAATTTCGTCAAGATCTTTATCAATTTTTTCCGCATTTCCACAGTTTTTGTTTTTTCTTGAAATAGATCGTTCTTATCAACTTATGTAATTTTCTGCAATTCTTTTTTCTGAAAAAAAAAATTCTTATCATTTTCTGTATTTTCTCCAATTTATGCTTTTATTTAGCTCAAATATATATTATTTTCAATTTTCTATCAATTTATATATTTTTCTGCAATTTCTGCTTTTGTTTACTGAAATATATATTTTTTTATTTTTCTAGCAATATCAGTTTTGCATTTTCTTTTTTAATTTTTCCAATTATTGCATTTGAAATTGAGAAAAAATATATAAAAAATGACCCGTGTGAGTTAGGAACTTGTGTGGGTTAGCAAGTCAATATGGGTGGGTTAGGGTAGGTCAGGGTCAGGGTGGATTGTGACCCACTAACATTAACAAATAAGGGTAGCAAATGGGTAGAGAATCAAAATGGGTGGGTTGGTACTCAACCTGCACCCAACCCACCATTTGTCACCCCTAGAAAAAAAAAAAAGAAAAGAAAGAGCCAAAGCCACTATTTTTATGTTAACATGGATATCTAAATGAAAGAAACAAAAGATGGGGCAATGTTAGTGGAAAATTTTTTTTAGTATAATTTCTCACATAACATAATTCACCCAATTAGACTAATAACTGGGTTTTTTGTTATTTGAGTAATCCCCATTCGGGAAATCATGTAGATATTCCCTTAATTACATCTCTGCTAGGAGCAAAGAAAACCTTTTGATTCTGATTCAGAAGTACCAATGAATAGAGACTAAACTAAGTATGAAAATTCTGTTATATATTCCCTCTTTATTTGAGAGAAAACCAACATATAAAGAAACAAACATTGTATGCATAACAAGTAAATAGGTATCATAAAAAGCATGTTTCATCAACAAGGCTACAAATGGCCTTTAAATTATGGTTGTGTGCATTATCATGCTGTGAGGAACCATAATCAGCCAAATTTCAAGAGCAAGGTTGTAGATGGTTTTTCCCCACACATAGGCTAGTAGGTTGTAAGGAACCAAAATCAGCCAAGTTTCATGAACAAGGCTGTAGATGGTTGTCTCCTTACATGTATTTCAATATGAAACAAGGAAGAAAAAAAAAATAAAAGGAAGAAAGAAAGGAGTGAAAGGAATTGATAGAATATGGGCTTCCATCTCATGTGAGAAGCACAAGGAGTATCATATTGAAGAGGTGTAGGAAGAACACAAGATTCCCTACCTTCTTCCTTTTTCTTTTATGCTCTCCACAC
>NW_010729131.1:2871683-2892970 GCF_000365185.1 Nelumbo nucifera
TTCCTAGGGTGACATGTGTCCCCCCCACTTCAAGTGGTTAGAGGAGGGAAAACAAATCCTTCTTAGGGTGAATGTGTCCCCCCACTTAAAGTGGTTAGAGGAGGGAAGATAACTCTCTCCCCTAGGGTGACATGTGTCCCCCCACTTCAAGTGGTTAAAGGAGGGAAAATAGTCCTCTTGTTAGAATAGGACAAGTGGCATCCCCTTATAAATAAGTGGGACACCTCACAAGAAATTAATTAAAATGGATTTATTCTTCTAGGGCCTGCTGTTCCACTAAATGGGTTCTATTGCGGGCCCATAAATGCTTATTGCATCATAAATAAGCCCAAATAACTTGGGGCCTGTTGTTCACTAAACTAGACTGCAGGCCCCTTTCTTTATTAAAATGTTTCAGCCCACCAATAAGACTGGTTGGGCTTATAAGACAGCCCTTTTCTCTTCTTTATTATTATTTTTTTTAAGCTGTGACTGGGAGTATCTTAATAACCTGCTCCTACAGCAAATTTAAGGACTTAACAAGCAGGGACCTTGTTTTCATATCAAAAAGGGGAAAAATGGGTCAGAGTCATTCAAGCATAGAAACCTGATGAATGGAACAGAAAGATGTGGCAGATCCCCTGTTTCACCAAGGAAAAACAAAAGCTTCAAGCTTCAATTAATTGATTAGTGAATAGGGTTGGCAATCCCGTGTCCCTTACTAATAAAAGAAATTTTGAAAGTGGAATGATTAAAAATATTTTCAGCTTAAAATTAATATTTAGCATTTGCAAATCATATAATTTTGAAAACAATGTTAACCTGTATAAAAAAAAGATACTCTATGGCATTAACACTTAACAAATAATATGAAATTTAATTACTTTTTTTATCAATAACAGAATCGTACTCATTAATTTAAAGAGAATAAAATACACATCTAGAAAAACTCTCTTAACTCTCCTGAAAAAAGTACAAATTACAAACAAGCACAAAATAGACCATCTCTTTCCACCCCTTGGTTTGCCAAAGAATCAGCATTTCTTTCTGCCCATTGTAGAGTAGCATCCATTCCTTGTAGCAGCCACCTGATTCTTCTCTTCTCATGTATATATCCCTACAATGCCACATCCCCTTCTGCAACCAACTAATCACCAACTTAGAAATCTCCCTCAATTGAAAGCTTGTGAATATTCAATTCCTTTGCTTTTTGAATTCCTTCCATGACAACCAATATTTCAGCTCTTAAGGGACCTGGATTACCTTCATTGCTACCATCAAAATTCAGCTTTATAAAGCCTCTTGTAGGTGGGGATCAGTCTTGTCTACAGATCACCTTGTAAGGAGCAGAATCAGCAACTTCCTTCCACTTCCTCGTCAACTCACCAGCTGGAATGTCCTCAGACAGCTCCAAGGTCTTCACCCAATGAACCACTCGGATAGATATAGCTTCAATTATTGCCTCTCGACTCCTTTTTTCTAAGAATATTTTTTGATTTCTTTCTTCCCAAAGTGTCCATCAAGCAGCCACCCTCCATAAGATTCTACCTCTCTTCTTCAGCCATCTAACAAAAGTAGAGGAGAATAGGCTTTGAACAGTAGGCAAGGAGCTCCATCTACACCCAAACAGAGAGAAACCATTCCCAAATTAAAGAAACAAGAGGGCAGGAGATTAATATGTGATAGCAACACTCACCATTGGCCTTACAAAGAGGGCACCAGATAAGGGGAAAGACACCAGCTAGGTCTTTTTCTTTGCAAGAAATCACAGGTGTTAATTCTTTCCAAATACACTTCCTGTCAAAAATCACCAATCCTAGACAAAATAAGTGTGGTCCAAACCTCTTTAATAGGAAAAGGCACTCCCACACCAACACTCAGTTGTACCAATTGCGAAAAGAAAGAAGCACAAGTAGAAGAACCAAAGGGTGAAAGGGTTCATATTCAACTATCCCTTTTTAAAAGATCCAACACAACTCTTTCAAGATCTTGAAGCAAATTTGAGACACTACAAATTCTCTTCTCCCGGAGACCTCTTCTAAAGCCCAAATCCCAGTCAAAACCAAAAACTAGAATTAGAGGGAGACAGGAAAGAAGAAATGAAATCCTCCCTACAACCAGAAAGGGCATAAACAGAGGGAAACCATTCCTTTAAAGGTGAGTTGCCCAACCAAATATGCTCCCAAAACTTGACCCAACCTCCAAAGCTAGGATTATACCTGATGAATGGTATGAAGAAAGGAAAGATGGCATGAATGGATTTCCAAAGTGAAGCACTCAAGTCTCTAGCCAGAATTCCAAAGTCTCGCTCATTTGCCGCAAGCCCTGAATTCAAATTACTACCTTTGCCCACAACTTATCTTTGTCTAAAGGCAACCTCCACAGCCATTTCCCTAACAAAGCAATGCTCCTTTCCTGAATGCTCCCAAGACCTAATCCTCCAAACTTCTTACTTCTACACACTACTTCCCAATAAACTCTATGGTCCTTCTCCTCCCCTGGTTCCCACAAAAAATCCCTCATCAGCTTCTCAACCCTTCTACTTACCCCCATTGGAATCCGAAACACAAACAAAAAATACATAGGCAAATAAGCTTATGTGGACATTATTAAAGTAATCTTTTCATAATATTTCAATTACAAGGCTCCAAAAGTTGCTCCCTCTCAAATTCTCCCCCAAAGGTAATCCCAGCCTCCCAGGTAAGTCATTGGCCATTAGAAAACCATACATCCCAGAATTTCTGCTCCCTCTAAGATCTCTCTCTCCATATTTAGACCCACACTACAGCTTTATCAAGGTTGATCTTCATATTAGACATTTGTTCAAAAGTTTTCACAATCCATTTTAAATTTAGTTAAATTTGGCAAGACATAAGTCTTGGAAAATAACATTTAGCTTCAAAAACTAGATATAAATACATGATATGCTCATATCCATATTTGTTTCTTGGATTTTAGGAAATGGAGAGTCTTACTCATTTCCCATATATGTGGCCATGTCTGTATCTATATCTGGGTATCATAGCTAATCCTTGAAAATCATCTAGCATCCAACTAGTAAAGTTTTTCTCATAATTATTCTGAACAACAAAATCCCCAAATTAAGTAAAAACAACACTCACTTTGCAATTTTCTCGGGTGTGACATATAACAACTTATATCTAGAGTAATCTGAATTCAGTTCTCTAAGGATCTCTTGCTGTTCGGCCCACTCCATATTAGCACTTAAATAAGCTGCAGGGATGTTTGCCTACACATTAAGTTTAAAAGATAAAGGCATAAGTTGCTAGTGGAGAAATTAATAAGACAACCAAAAGAGTGCAAAACTACCAAATTAACTTGCTAATATAGAGAGGATTACCTGTACTAAATGCATAATCTGATCTTGAATAAGTGAGACAAGAGGCGAAACCACTAATGTTATTCCTGGACATATAAGAGCAGGAAGCTGCAAAATAGGACTCAATCTATGTAAACAGTAGAAAGTGCAATAAATCTGATCTGATTTGAAATCTGTGATAAAAAATAGAAAAAGAAAAGTTTGTACAAAGAAGAGAAGAAGAGTAAGATTGAAGAAAATGTGGAGAAGCAAAAAAAAAAGTAACCCGGCCACCCTTTCACTATCTTATATACTCAATTAAAAATGAATACAATGACAAAGTATACCCTTAGTAAGTCGGCTATTACTAAAAACACAAGTAAACAATCTTAACTAAACATAAACTAATAGGCCTTAGGCCCAATAACTCTAGCTGAACATAGAAATAAAAAACAAATATTATCAACCCAATCTCAACACTCCCCCTTCAAGTTTGGGAATAGATGTCACACAATGACCAAATCCTACAAAACACAATGACCAAGAGAAAAAATCACTAAACAACTCAAATTCCTTGTCAAACTACTAACAGATAGAAGATTAGTGCCTAGTCTAGGGACATAAAGTACAGAAGGTAGTGTAATGGTATTAGTTATCTTGACAGACCCTTTCCCAACAATGGGAACATGTGATCCATCAGTTGTGGAAACTCTGTCTCTACCAGAGTAGAGGTGGTATGAGGAGAAGATAGTGGAAACATTGGTCATATGTTATGAGTCTCTTGAGTCTATAATCGAGGGAGGTCCCCCCTTACCTATAGTGGATGCATAATTTGCAGTGGCATGTGAACTACTTGTATGTGCAAACGAGGTAGAATGACTACCTCTTGAATCCACCTGCACCTTGATGTCCACCTGATGATAAACTGAAATTGGTTGTATCCCTCTGACTCAAAAACTACATGTATCTCTCCAACTCGACCCTAACTACAACTACTACAGCAGACTCTAGAGAAGTTGTAGTAGGTGGTCCCAATAAATCACTAGTCACTGCCATATTAACATTTCCCTTCTTGTTTCTAAGTCAACTCGATATAAGGTGTGGGTAAAGTTTCCAACAAGTATCTCTAGTATGCTTAGGTTTTTTACAGTAGTCATAGATCAAGTCCTTCTTGTCCTCCTTCCTAGATTCATTGCCAACCTTATCCCGACTGGGCTTAGACTTCACTATGCTAACCATAGCTGATTGCTCAATACCTGGGTTTCTCATCATCACATTCCTCCTACTTTCCTCTCCAGACACAAAGG
This sequence comes from Nelumbo nucifera, assembly GCF_000365185.1. Next base: position 2,876,289 of record NW_010729131.1, read on the forward strand.
CATATGCCTGAGAGAGAGTTACATTGTTTCGGGAAAGAATATGCCATTGTCCAATGTCATATTCAGGGTTGAGTCCTACTAGAAACTCAAATACCCTATTTTTCTCTACTAGCTTTTGATAAGTTGTTGCATCTTAGCTACTCTCCCAAACCACAGTCTCCAAATGATCTATCTCTTATCATAAGGTTCTAAGGGCCAAAAAAATAAATTGCAACAAACTTATCTCCCTGCCTAATAGCAATAACCTAATTTCTCAACCAATAAGCTCTAGCAACATTCCCACTCTGTGAATAAGTTTCTGCTACTCCATCCCAAATCTCCTTAGTTGTGTTAGCTCATAGAATATTCTTACTTATATGGGGTAACATAGAATTGCACAGCCAGGTCATCACCGTGTAGTTCTCCTGCACCCACCGGGAGTAGTTAGTCCAGGTTTCTTCTCTTCATTGGTGACATATTCCGATTTTCCACGAGCTCTAATGGCTGTCTTTGCCTATCGTAACCATTCTAAGTAGTTTGTACTACCAACTTGACTGTCATGATGGTCCCTACCCCGAAGGGGTCACTAGCACCCCCTCCACCTAGTCCCATCTCACTTGTAGATTTATATTCAACTCCACAACCTTCCATAACTCCAAGACAGATTAGGAAATCAATTGGAGATGAAAAAAAAAATTATCCCCTTTAGAAACCTCAAACACCTTCCAAGTACCTCCAAAAGCTCCTTCCACTAAGATTCCCTTCTCCATGGGACTTGAACCACCTTCTTCAAAAAACACCTAGAAACCTAAAAAAACCGGTGCACCACTTCCAAGGTCAAAAATGAAGAGTCCACTGCAATCAGGATTCTTCCCCTTTCTCCAGTTCTTCCTGATTTTGGTGATAAACCCTAAACCTGCTACAAGGGATTGAAGATCCACCAAAACCTGGCACTCTTGAAGTCCTTGATCAGCTCTTTAACTCATGCAATCGACTGGTCTAGGGCTGCATGATGGAATAGCTTAAAAATCCCTAAAGTTGCTTTGATACCAAGTTGAAAGTGCAATAAATCTGATCTGATTTGAAATCTGTGATAAAAAGAAGAAAAAGAAAAGTTTGTGCAAAGAAGAGAAAAAGAGAGGTTGAAGAGATGGGGAGAAGCCAAAAAAAAGTAGTCTAGCCGCCCCTTTCACCATCTTATATACTCATAATTAAAAATGAATACAATGACAAGTATGCCACCTTAGTAAGTCGGCTATTACTAAAAACACAAGTAAACACTTAACTAAGCATAAACTAATGGGCCTTAGGCCCAATAAATAGTTAAAAATATTTAAAAATTTTAGAATGAAATATTTTAATTATTTAAAAAAAGTTTAAAAATATTAAAAATGTGCAAATCAAACTTATGACTTACATTAATTCAAAATTTGAAATACATTATTGTTGAATTGCATGGATTTATGATTTCTTCTATTATTTTTTACTCGAGGCAAATAATGTAAGGTTTATATTTCTCTTAATCCCTTGTCATCATATTGGATATTGGGTTTTCCCATGCATCACAAGGGGCCCTCGCTAGTAATAGATGAAGGCAGGGCCTTCATTCTAATACTTGAGCAATGTAGGACAAGGAACAACAACACACTAGTGAGTGCATGAGTTGAAGCCCTTGTCTCACATTGCTCTAGTATTAGAATGAAGGCCTTACCTTCATCTATATAAAAGAAAACACTCATGTGTTGAGGCCCATAGTTTTTGTCATAGGCCCAAAGACAAGCCAAACTTGGCCTAGCTTGGGCCCATACAATATCTGTTTTCATATCATATAACATATATGATATATTACATATAACTAAACACTGATCATAAAAAAAAAACATTATATATAAATAAATTTTATTATTTGGTGTAATAGGACCAATTCCCAGCTTGGGCCTGAGCTTATATTTTAGGCCCAGGGTCCACTCTCGGGCTACTACTCTTAGCATAAGTGCTAAGCCCAGCCCAACCAATGATCTCTCCTAGCATTCAAATGTCAAAAAAAAAAAAAACAGAAAATCACAAATTTCCACAGTACTTTTGTCAAAGGTGCTTTGCAATACATACGCCATATGTCAATGCAACTGAAAAGCACCTTAACCATACTTTTCACTACTTCTAACAAAAGGAAAGGTAAAATTACAACAGTACCCTTCTCGTAAAGAACATAAAACAAAACAATTAACGAGATTGCTTTGGATGTACAATATTTGGTACACTAAAGAAAAAAAATTCACTACTTTGTACAAAAGCAATAAATGCCAGCAACAACAATTCAAGCCTTTCTCAACCACCACTCTATTAGTTGGACCAGCAACACCACCTTGTACAAGGATGTTAAATAGTCTTTGGGACTTAGAGTCTAGAATAAGTGAGCCTTACCCTTTAATAAATGGACTCTGAAGCAAGAGTATTTCTTTAGAATGACAACAAAGTATTTAGCCTTGATAATAAAAAAACCAAAAAAAAAGTATTTAGCCTTAATAAAAAAAAACAAAAAAAAAAAGTATTTAGCCCTGTTTAGCATACAGAGGAAAAAAAATATCCTCTATACCTGGTACGTCAGACTCTTTCCACCACCAGTTGGCATCAAAACAAAAACATCACATCCACTCATTGTTGCATTGATCACCTCTCTTTGATTTGGACGAAAGGAATGGTTTCCAAACACTTTCTTGTTATTTTCCTGAAGCATGAAACAAAGTACACCATCAGAAGAAGCTGTCACATGTACTTGAAGATACATGTTAATGAAGATAAGTACCTCCAGTTTCCTGGTCCATGAGAAATCTCTGCTACTCCACCTCTTATCATTCGATCCTTCAATGTAATTAACTTCAATAATCTTAGGAACATATGCTTCCCTTTCAACAGGACCTAAGGAAGCACCAAACCCATCTATAGAAGAGAATGATATCAATGATGATATCCCTTTACCGAAGCCCCCTGGTTCACTGCTTGTATTGATCCTAGCATCAAATCCTGAATGATTCATTGTATATGCACCATGTGGAGGAGTTTCATATTGGAGACCTCTGGTTGTGGAAGCAGAGAAATTAGATTTCTGTCGTTCTTCATCCCTTTCTTTGAAATAAAGATATTTGTCCAGCTGCTGAATTTTTTTATTCAGCTGCAACCTGTCTATGGATGCACAACATGAATAAGAACAGAAAGAGAGAAAGAGAGAGAGAGAGAGAGAGAGAGAGAGAGTATTGTTTTAATTAAAAAGATCCTTTGAAAAAATGCAGTACAAAAAAAATATAACAAAATAAAAACCAAAAGGTGGACCTACCTATCTTGACGAAGGCTCTCTATTTGCACAGGACTGAGAAAATTAAAGTTGTCAAGAAGTTCATTTGATATTTCAATTAGTGTATCCTTCATCTCCTGCAAATGATTTGCAGCTTCTGGGCAAATTCCTACCTGGATCAATTTCAGGAATCAGTTGTGTCAAGTTGAAGAAGAAATGAGAAGTAGCAAATTCAAAACCAAAATTACAGACACATACCTTAAAACCATGATTACATATTGTGCATAATTCTGGTGGAAAGTATGTCTCATCAGGCACTGTATTATTATTATTGCTTAGAAATGTAGTGGATGGAAGCTTAGAAGTTGATGATTGAGGTGTGCAAGTTGCTTGATATTGAAGAACTATTTGGTCCACATCAATATTCTGAAGCATAAGGATTAGAAATGTGATATCTGCATTCAAATCATAATTTCTAAATTTACACATGAGAATATATGACAAAAAGTACCTCGAGTATGTCATCATCACCAATATCATCAGCAAAATGATCCCCAAACTCTTTTTCAGGGTTATCTTGCTTATGCAGAGTATGAATGCCAGAAGATCCACCCCTGATGTTTGCATGAGAACCATTAATTGGTGATGCTTCCTTATCTTCTGACAATCTTACACCTACACCAGTGTCCGAAGCACTATTTCGACTTTCTAGCAGAGAATCCCCAGATTCACCAACCCTCACACCACAGTAATTCAAGTTTTGGTGTGGTTGCAAATTTTGAAATGTTGAGCTCTCAGAAAATTTGCAAGTGATGTCAGATGACCTCCACAGAGTAGTTGCTTTACTGATATTCTTAGAATCTGACCTTTTTAATGGTAAGTGATCTGTGCCAATATTCTGAACTATAGGTACAGTTATCCCAGGTTTTAAATAGTTCCTACAAGCCATGTTAACACTAGAAAGAGCTTCCCAAGCCTGTCAATGGTTTGCGAATTCAATGGATATCAAGAAGTTAGAACCAAGTGTATCATGCATATTTTGCATGCACATAGTACAAGGAAAACAAGTATCATCTATGTGCCTCAACAATGAAGACTGAATTTTTTTACAACTTGCATTGGTTCATATTTTCAAAATCTTATCATACATGAATCTAATTAGAATAATAATCCATGCCTTATGAAGCATATTGATAAACTTAAAGAGCAGAAAAGAAAACAGTCTACAAAGAAATTAACTTTAATGTATAAACCCTTTTTTCTTCTTTGATTGTCTGTTTTCCATCAATACTAGATAACAACTCACATTTAGGAGATGTCTCATTCACATTTAAAATGGTAGACAATGATTGAAGCCTACCTTTTGTATATGTGAACTCTGCAGCCTTTGAATATTTTGAATTTGAAATGCCATTGACCTAAGAGACAACCATGGAGAAGGTATATGAGATAAGCATATTCCACGCCCAAATAAAGTCATCGTGCTAGTCAATTAAACATACAATTTACTGCAATCAAGAAAACTATGTTTATTGCATGAAAAAAGGTCATACATTTTTATAAATAATGGGCATATAATTTAATACAAATGAAAGCAAATAAGTATGAGATTTGTAGAACAGATTTCCATAGAAGAATCAGTCTTCAAGAGAGATGCATTCAAAAAATTCAGGAGAATCTAAGCTATATAAGTTTAAACCACACCCTTTAAGAAGCTCATGAATTTCAAAGGACCTGAACAAAGAACTGTAAAACTATGCAGGTATTGAAGCATGGTTTAAAATGTCAATGTAATTCCTAGCCCGAGCCAAGCCCAAGCGTACTAAATTTAGGCTCAGGCTGGACCTATGTTTTGGTACTTCGAGCTTTACCCCGGGCTCAGTCCTCAGTTGTAAGAGATAGGGTTAGGCCAAGGCTAACATTAAACCCAGCCCAGCCCACCTAACTTACACCTAGGGATGGCAATTTTGCGGAAATTTTCGGGTATCCAACCTGTCCTGACCCTAATAGGACCCGTTTATCAAAACCCTATAGGGTTTGGGATGGGTTTGGGATTTTAGATTAAAACCCTATAGGGTTTGAGACAGATTTGAGTTTTGACTTTAGGGTATCCAATACCTGATACCTGGGATGCATAAATATAAACCTATTATATTATATATCATGCACAAATTTATAAGTTTTAAGTACTAAGATAATTATTCTATTATTAATATTTTATTTGTATAAATTTCTTGGGATTAAAGTAATCATTTGATGTAAATTTGGATTTGATAGATTGTTTATTTCATTTAGTTATAAAATGTTAATTTAAATATTATTCCTTTTAATTTTTAGTTAGAATTGCTAATCATATATATGTACTGATTGTTTTGATGAACACAAAAGTTAATAAAATCTATTTTATTTCATTAAATAACACAAAAGGTGAGATGGCTTAGTGACTTAAAGTAGTGCTAAGAGATTTGGTGCTATCATTAATTGATCCGGGTTCAAGTCACACTATAAGCATTAAGAAACTTTTTTTAGTAGAAAACGTTTGGCCAAGGGGTTTAACGAGTGGGACAGGTTTGGGAAATTGAAAGGAAAAGTTAGACGGGTTTGGAATCAGGGATACATAGGCAGGTTTTGGAATGGGTAGGGCAATTTGCACGGGTACCCTACCCGTTGCCATTCCTACTTGCACCCCTAATAGACAGGAGATCCACCTCGGGTTACTGTTCACTGGTCTGTGAAAATTTAGTCACATGGTGCGGTAAGAAATAGTTTGCAGTTGCTATATCAAGAGTGATAGATGCTGAATTCAGAACTATGGCACATGGTGTTTGTCAACTACTGTGGCTTAGAGCTTTACTTGGAGAGTTGGGATCCACTATTGATGGACCAATGAGCTTAATCTCTAATAATACAGATGACATTAGTATAGCCCACAACCCTGCCCAAGACAATCATACCACACATATTGAGGTAGATCGCCACTTCATTAGAGAAAAACTTCTTGCTGGGTAGATTTGCAGACCATATAGCTACAATTAACTGATGTCCTTACTAAAAGAGTCAACAAGGCCCAATTACATGAGGGGGAGTGTTTAGTTACATTATGCAAGGGTAAAGTTGGCATTTGTATAATCTAATTCTATTCAGACATTTATCTTTGTAAAGGGTATAAGAGTCTTTTTCCCTCATGATTATTCTTATAATAAATTAAGTGGATGGCAAAAACAAACTAGACTGAATCCACAGAGTGTTGTAACACGGTTATTTATGCTGCAAGGGCATTTTGTCTTTTTATCTTTAATTATGTCACTCTCATGCCACCCTAATATAAATAAAGTGGACATCACCAGGCACACAACACTCTAACACTCTCAATTTCTCTCCTCTTCTCCATTCTCACTTTAATCTGCACAAGTTTACAAATAAAATTTTATTATCCAAATAAAGGGATGGTTCAGAAGATAGAAGTGTAAAAACTATTCTAATTAGATGAAAAAGAGGACAGGACATTATAACTAACACATGTCACATGGCATACATACCCAGCACACAGGGCCTCTTCAACATGAGATTTTTGTGTTGGCAAGGAGAAAAGGAAATTTGAGCTCAAAAACTGATTTTGGCATGAGAAATTATGGTGTGCATTAGCATGATGTGACCAATTGACTCGAGGAAGCTTAGCATCTAATTTAAAATCTTTACTTGAATTGTTCCCACTGCATGACCAATGAAACAATGAGAACAAGAAGCCAGAGAGAAATGAAATATTATGCTCAAAGGTAAATGAAAGGTATGCAATTTTAATGCTTACCTTGAAAACTTTCCATTAGTCATCACTTAACATAATTGAAAAATAATTAAACTCCTGGACCAAAACCCAAATCTAACCACAAACCTGCAAAGCAATATCCTATACTTTAATTGGTCATATATGAAACTAGAGTAAATACAAATTAACAGATAAAAAGCACATTAACTAACCATGACAAGTACAGATAGGGATTCAAAGACTCTTTGAGTTATATGTAGCATACATGCATGATGCACCTTGAATTGGGTTGTGGTTGGTGGACCGTTTTAGTTGAAGAGTTGGGTTCTTGGGTTTCTGTGTCCTCTTGTTTTGTTGGATCTTGTTTTGGTTTGGTGGTTTCAGTGGGGTTTGAACCTGTTTCTTTTTTTTCCCTTTCTCGGGTGATTTCTTGTCACTCTCGTAATTTATTTTTTTCTTTTAATAAACATTTATTTTATTACCAAAAAAATGTAGATGGTATTCTTTGAATACATTATTCCATTACAATTTAAAAACTAAGAGTGGTGATAATTGCTGAAATAGGTGCTGAAAACAAAATGTGGAAAAAAATTCCAAACTTACAAACAACTTAAATCCATGAAAATTATTGTACATGACAAAATTTGCAATTAATTTAATCACCTCAATATCCATGCTTCATCATTCAGCATACAAGTAGCAAATAACCAAAATGCTGTATGGAGAATTCTTAAATTTAGAATCTTTTCTAGATAGCATAGGATAAGCCCAAGTATATATAGAATAGTCATCAATCAAAGTAATGAAATACTTACATCCAGTCTCAGAAGAAAGAGTAACAGGGCCCCAAACATCATAATAGACAATATGAAACGAAAACTCAGATCTTTTATTTCTTAAAGGAAAAGAACTTCTACAATGTTTGCTTAATTGACATGTCTAACACTGTAACTCACTAACTGACAAAGACTTAAATAACTTTGAAAAAATAAGTTTTAATGACTCAAAAGAAAGATGGCCAAGACAACTATGTCATAAGTAGGCGTGACTCTCACTAAATAAACTTAAAGACTCTGTAGCATAGTTGTCAAGGCGACGCCTAGGCGACAAGGCGTCCTTGGAGGCTCACCTCGCCCAATCGCCAAGCAAATTTGTATATTGTCTTATAAAATACTTTTATATTGTTGCTTTTTTGAGATTATAACTATAAAATAGACATTATTAAACAAAAATATTCATTTTTTGTGTTTATAAACTAATTTCTTTTTATTATTTTCTTATTTGTCAGGGTTTAATCAACACAAACGTCACTAACAGCTGCATTGAACCCTCAAAGACTTCAAAATCTAAACCAATAAGCAAGGGAAAAACGTAAAATTTTGTTTAATCAACACATTTCTTCCTCCACCTTTTCTTTTCTTCTTTTCCTATAACAAAAATAGGGTTCAGTCCCCATTTTTTTTTCTTCTTTTTCTTCTCATAAATATGTTGATTTTCTAAACTTAAACATGAAGTTTATAATTTTCTTATGAAAATTATGGATAGTTATTAAAGAAAGATGGTTATGGAACCTAGGGGACTACCCTAGGATATGTATTTTTTTACTTCAAAAATCCAACGCCTAGGCGACTAGGCGACAAGCGCCCCCCTATCGCCTAGCCTCGCCTTGGCGCCTTGGAAACTATGCTCTGTAGCCACAAGACCAGCTTTATTCTCCAACACATAGAAACCATCCACCATGCTTCCTCTACCAATCGTCTTCCCTAAGGCCAAATCTTGAAAAACACACGAAGAAGGAAAGAAGGTAACTAGACAATTCAAGGAGTGAGTAATACTACTAATGGAAAGTAAATTGATAGGTAATTAAGGAACATGCAAAACATTAGAGAGTGTAAGACCGAGTGGAAGAGATATGGATCCTTGGCCGGCTATGGTGGAGAATGTATCCATCAGCCAGTCTCACCTTATCTCTCCCAGAGAGGAGGTTGTACGCCTAAAATGAAGTTGACTTACCAGTCATATGGTTTGAGGCTCCAAAGTCAATTATCCAGTGGGAATCAGAAGTATGAGATGACACATGGAAAGCAATGGTAGTGTTACCTGATGTAGACGCAAAGGAGGTAGGAGTAGGGCCAGAATCCATCTAGCGAAGTGTCCTAACATATAATTCCAAATGATCACGAAAAGAGATGATAATCTCTTCCTTGGGGTTAGAACTAGGGGCCCGCTCCTAAGGTACCATGGGACTAGTCTCTTGAGATATTTGTTGAGTTATATTTCTTCTAATTCTGTTGGATTGGCTTCTTACTCTGATCAGATGCTGATTTCTCACTCAATTCCTAAGCCCATTTAGGCTTCCCATGGAGGTCCCAACATGTGTCTCTAGTGTGTCTGGTCTTCTGACAGTGAGTGCACCAAAGTTTGTCTTTGTCATCCACTATCTTTTGTGAATCACCCTTCTTAAAAGAGCCTCCGACATTTGAGTTGTACCTCCTCGGACAACTAGAGCAATCGGCTCCCCCTCTACACAATTCATCACACTTCTTCTACTCTCTTTAGATTGAATTAAGGCATAAACTTCCTAAGCTGAGGGTAAGTCTTTACTTCCCAAGATCTGTACCCTAATAGACTCATATGTAGGATTCAACCCCGAAAGAAAAGCAAACACTCGTTACTGGGAAACAAGTGACATGTAGGCCCTTGCATCTTCATCACACTTCCAATTCACATTTTAGTAATAATCCAATTCCTTCCATATGGATGTCAGATCTGAATGGTACACTAAGAGACTTCTCTCCCCCTACTTGCAAGTGGAGGTATCAGCTTGCAATTGATATATCTTGGCAAAGTGCCTCTACTCGGAGTAGGTAGATTTCACTTGTTCCCATATTTCACAAGTTGTTTCAGCCTGCATGAATATTTTCCTTACTTGTGGCAGCATGGAAACCAAGAGACATGACATCACCATACTATTTTCTTGGTTCCACCTATCATATTCAGCACTTCCAGTCTTAGGTTCCTTCACTTTACCATTAATATATCCTATTTTCCCCCTAGCAGTAATGCAGAATTTAATTCCCCTAGACCATTCAAGGTAGTTCAGTCCATCAAAGGGGAATTACAGCCATAGAAAAACTCATATCCAACCCCCCCCCCTCACTCATTCCGTTTTGACCTCCTGAAACCCCAGAAGTTGTAGAATTCTCAAAGGACATGGTTAAGGACACTATTTAGTTTCAACACACAACTTAGGATCCCTCCTAACACCAAAAAACAAATCCTAGAAGCACCCCAAATAAGCAGTCCACATGCACAGTTCAGTTTGGACACAAACTAAACACAGACCAGCACCGATTCTCCAAAAAAATTAGGTTTAGATTGATTTCAGACCTGTACGGAATTAACAGTCCAGCCTACCAAGCTTCCAAGAGTGTCTAAGTGCATTAACCACCGGAAAGATCCTTAGAATATTGTAGTCACACCAAAAACTGGAAATAACAGGTCATCCGTGACCTACAGGCATCCCTTTCACAGGTACAGATTCACACGATCCAAGAAAAGAGGTCTAAACCTCACAATTTTTTCTGACAGCATTCAGCAGACCAGCTTCATCAAGTTTTTAGGAGAAGACTTGTATCAGTCGTAGGTCAGTTTTTTTGTTCTCAGTCTAAAGAAGACAGCAAGATGAAGGGGAAGACCTTGTTCGATCTGCTCTCAAATCCAGTAGAATTGCTTTGATACCATCTTAACAGCAATAAACAAAAGAAGAGGGGAAGGGAGAGAAAAGGGAGAAGGTAGAAGAGAAGAAAGAAGATTGGTGAACTCAAACTTCAATCTAGCAGTGCCATATTACATTAATATTTATAGGGCGACCATAATTAAAAGGGAAAAGACCCTTGTGCCCCTGCTAAGATTAAAGTACAAGAATAATAATAAAAGAACTACTTTAAACAGACCCTAACTAAGCAGAATAAGAATATAAATATAAAATAAACTATTTCAACAAAGACAAACAATCAAACAGTAATTTTGAACTCGAACTTGGATGAAGAATGGGACCCCAAATCACTCGAACTCAAAACAGGAAGGATATTGCTATGAAGATAGAGTCTTCCCAGCCAGCTGCAGTTTGAATCGATCAAGTTGATGCTTCCCAACTAGATGGAATCAATGCTTCTTGAAGTTGTTTGAATGGATGGAGTCAATGCTTCCAGCCAGCCACAATTTGAATGGACGGAGTCAAACTTAAACTTGGAGATGCTTCCAACCGGCCGCAATTTGAATGGATGGAATCAGACAAATGAAACATGAATGTTCTATAGATTCAGTGGATTCTGTTTTTAACAAAAGGGTGATTTTGTCCTAAAAACTTCATATTTCCCCCCACTCACTCAATTTTCTATTATTTTTAAAGCATAACTTTAGTTGTCAAATGACCAAACTTGGTCAATTTTTTTGCTAAAAGTCCTTTTATTAATCCAGAAAATAAGAGTTACAGGCGACCCAAGGAAAGGCACGAGATGTGACCTTTCCTTTAAGATTGATTACAGCATTACAAGATCAGACGAACATGATAAAAAGGTAGCCCAAAATAAAGTCCCGAGAAACCCCCTGTTTAGCAAGTGAATCAGCCATAGAGTTTGTTGATCTGCCTACCCAATGGACTCTGACTGTTATATTTCTTGTTAGCCATTTGACTTTTTTAAAGAGGTCTCTATAGCCCCAAATCACAGAGTCCGGATTCAGCAGCCATCCTACCACCACTTGAGATAAGCAAGTGTTCTATCCCTAACTGGTTTGCAAGCTAGATACCTTGTACCGCAGCAAGTAATTCAGCCCTTATAGAGTTTGTCTTTATTTCTCATAACTCCTCCAGTACCCAAGGGTCCAGGGTTACTTCTACTACTCCCATCAAAATTCAGCTTAACAAACTCCTCCCCAACTGGCTCCCATTGTACTAAAAGTCTGTTATTCCTAGTAGAAGTATTGGCTACTGCTAACCAATTCCTCCACAGGTCATCGAGGGAATAACTATCAAACAGGTTTAATGTTTTCAACCACTGAATTGCCCTTGTCAAAACACAGTCCTTAACTTTTGACACGCTCCTTTTCAGAAAAAATCTGGTGTTTCTTTCTTCCCAGACAGTCCACAAGATTACTGCTCTAATACCCTTCCACATAATTCTCCCTCTCTTTGTATGCCACTCAAAAGTAGACGGACTAAACAACAAACTAATATCAGATGGTAGGTTCAACCTACTCTCAAACAGCCCAAAAATCCAATCCCATAGAGCTGCAACAAAGGAACAAGAGATCAATAAGTGGTAACAGTCCTCACTTTGAGCTTTACAAAGGACACACCAATTCGGAGATAGGCACCAATTTGGTCTCTATACACTATAGTTGATTGTAAGTCCAACATTTTTTTGAGGGAGTTATGACCATTTTAGTGGTGGAATTTTGGGTCTACTTCCTAGTTGAAATTGGGGTATAAAAAGAGAAATAGAAGCCATTATGTCAAATCTACAAATAGAGTCATTGTAATTAGAATTTTATACATGAATTAATGAAATAAAAGTTTTCTTAAGAGACTGATCTTTCTCTCACTCTTCCCCCTTTTCTCTCTTTTTTATCTCCAAATGCACTATACTTCTTCTCTTTCTCTCCTCTGTTTAGATGTGAATCTTTTCCTCCTATAATTTTTTTCTTTTTGATCAGTAATATTTTCCTCCTATAATCTAGATCCTTAATTTCCATTTTGTACCACTACATGAAGATTGTAAGACTTCTCTCCTTCCCATCTTACATCAGCATCTCTACTACACATTTTTCAGAAATATTGTTCCTTAATTGCCCAATACCCTACTCAATACAGCAATGCTATCCTTGTAGCCATTTTATAAATTCTTTTTGATGGATAACAGTGAAAATATTACAACTTCTGGTTGTACCCTTTTTGAGTGGTATTCTATGATCATGCAACACTCCAAATGCATCCCTCTATTTCACCCATCCCACTATAGTTCTATTGGTAATATCCATCTAAATCTCTCCCTCTTATAAACTATTGAACCAAGGTAAGAAAGGAGGTCCCATCTCATAGCTTCAATCCTTACCGTAGCCTGTTCTAAGTCGTGTTATAATTAAGTTTACATTGCATATATTCCTTTTTTATAAATATTGCATATATTCCTTTTTTATAAATATTGCATATATTCCTTTTTTATAAATATTGCATATATTCCTTTTTAGTCCTACCCATCCTAAAACCCCTTAAATGCATCTCTTTGTAACTACAATTATGCATTTGATTCCACTCTGGTTTCATCAATCAATACTATGTCATCAGAAAACAGCATACTCCATAAGATCTCCTAAAAGTGCTTACCAACTTATGCATAATTAATGCAAACAAGGGCTAAGCACCTAGCCTTATGAACATGGATCCTGAATCTGATAACTATTTCTTAGTTTCCTATTCCTTGCTACTTTCCAATTATTGTTTTTAAACTGTTGAAATATCCTTTTTGTCCACTAGAAAAGTGTTTACTTATTTAAATGCAATTTCTTATCTGCCATGGCTTCCCATCTTACTTATTTGTGCATTTTTTCTTCCTTTTTTAATTGCAGAAGAGTAGACTTTAATACCTAAATGATGGCAAGACTATAAATACAATACCTCATAACTCAATGCAGAAACAACCATTCTGAGTCTACCGCATAGCATAGCCTCCAAAGCAAATACGAATAGCTACGTTGTTAACTGGGAGCATTGTGAACCCTAAAACTGGTTCAGAGAGAAGAAAAATAACATTCAACCCGCTACATTACATTCTACGAGGAGCCCAGGAATTTGTTTTTATGGGGTTATGAGCAGAACCATAGATTAACACGTGAAGGTACAAGCAATGAGAAATCCCACAATTAGATAGGAAGAAAACAATAGGTGCATATGCAGAAATGAACGTAGAAATAATTATAAATTTCATGTAAGGAACAAAGAATATAAATAAAGGGGTTAAATAGACAAAAGATGGACTAAAACTAACCTTGATAGTAAGTTTTCTCGTTGAATGAATAAACCAGTCGAACAAAGGAGGGAACATCTCTTGGAGGGATGGCGGGTGGGGTGGAGGTCTTTAAATTAGCGCGGGACATGGTGGCGCGAGGTTTTTCCTACTTTTCTCGATTTTGTGAGAATCATGCGACATAAGTGAGGTCAGAATTAACGAAACAGAAGAAACGCCTTGTGCATCGGTTAGGGCTAGAGATGCAATGGGTCGGGTCTGAACCGATGGACCAAGCCGATTGTTTTGATTATGGTTACAAAATTTAGATCGATGGTCACATTTCTGTAGTTACTACAAATATTAGGAAGTTGATGATTTGTAACCATAATCATAATCTATACGAGGCTTGAAACACTTAACAGAGATTGGACCTCACCATACTAGTAATCCAAATAATAAAAAATGGGATCAAGAAAAAAAGTAATTCTCTTAAACTATTAGTAAAAGTAACAATATGATTAAAAATAAAATTAAATGTTTATAGTAAATAAGTATTTGTTATAGCAAATTAAATTCTTATTTTCCAATCATCCAGCATTAAAGGGCAATTTTAATATAAGATTTTTGTTATTGGATTAAGAGTCTCATGTTGGCAATAACCACATAAGCTTCTGATGACATTGCAAGGGTTTTTATAATTTGAAATATAGAGCTGGTTGTCAAACTTGTTGCCTAATTTTAAATGTATGACCGATTCTGACTATAATTTTTCCTAATTTAAAACTAATTCAAAAGCAAAGCTATTTTCTTATCTAGATGGTGGGTCAATGATCCAACTTTTCTAAGAAACCCATGATATTATAATGAATAATAAATATTTAAAAAAGATAAAACACAAAATGAAAATGTACAAAATTTTTGTCAAAAACATTTGAGAACATTTCTAAGGTTATGTATTCATCATATTAAATAAAAATAAGGGTAAATTTCTTAAACTACCCTTATGGTTTAGTTAACTGACTAACTCTACCTTTATTGTTTGAAAATTGGCTAAGTGTACCCTTACTGTTTTTGATAATTGACTAAGTGTATCCTTAATCGTTAAACATGGATGAAAAAGGTAAAATGCCCGTTATACCCCTATGCAAAATTACATTTTTGTCCCTCTTTTTAATACAATCCCTCTAGGACACTCACCCCATTTGTCGAAAGAGAAGAGAGGAGCGCCATCCATCGATGGCTCGACGCTACTATCGCCGTTACCATCGCCACCGACGGCGGTCGTTGCAAATACCGAACGATAGAAGTCCGACGAAGGTCGGTGAGTTTTTTTCTCCTCTGCTCGCCCAACTTCGTTCTGCAACAGTGGGAGTTGTAGATCTGGGAGGGGCGAAGGAAGAGGAAAATAGGGAGAACGAAGAGGAGAGAGAGAGAGAGGCATTGCTGGAGAGGTCCGCCGCTGCTACAACAGGGACGAGAGGGAGAGAGAGAGAATGAATAGGATGGGGAGAGAGAGAGTTGCAGAGAAGTTCGGACTTTGAATGTGAACGAACTTTGAACGACTGAACGAAGACTCGGAGAGAGAGATTAGATACAGAGGTTTGATTCCAAGAAGAATCTTCGAGTTGTAGAATCTAAACAATTTGTTGCTACTGTCGAACAATACAGAGGTCCTATTCCGCCAGAATCAGGAAGCTGTGCAATTTGAGTTTATTGGATCTCAGTTTGACTAGTTTGCGGGGTCATACTGTTGGAGATATCTGGTTGCCAGAACCTAAGTCAAGGAGTTGATAGAAGGAGAGTAATCTTGGATGCTAACGTCGCTTAGCAAATTCATCCTTGGAAAGAACCAATTTTCAGGTTCAATCCCGTCACAACTCAGCTCGTGTACGAAACTATAGCTCCTTGACTTGGGTAGAAACCAATTCATAGGAGAGATTTCACCGAGCCTGGGCAAAATTCCGGCGCTAGAGATAACTTTAAACTGTAGCTGGAATGAGCTTTTTGGCAAGATCCCAGAGAAGCTCTCCGGATTAGATAAGCTCGGAATCCACTGTGCTTTCGTTCCAGTGGAGGGTCATTCAAAGAACATTTCCGAAGCAGAGCTGAAAGAATCAGCATGTAGCTATTGGATGCTCACCCAGTTAGACAGTTGTATGCCCTTAGCTTCAATCAGAATTATGTACATATGAATTTATTGTAAATGAATAAAGTACACATTTTATTTATGTTCCTGTGGTGTGTTTCTGTGTAATACCCTTAAACTGGACACTTAATGAGACTTGTGTTAGTTTAGAATGTTCACAGCCATTGGGTAAGTCTGGGGAGATTTATCCTGCCAAGGCTGACACTGGTGTGCGGCCAACTGTTGGGGTGGCTTGTCTCAGCTACCAGGGTGAGACCCGAAGCACATGCAGTGTAGGATTAATAGAACCTCTGAACTGGACCAGATTTCCAGTAGTGCCCTGGACCTTGGAGATAGATGAGCAAAACTAGAAAGTTACACCTGACCCCTAGACTCGATTATGATACTGCACTAGGTGTTGGATTGGATTGCCTTTGATGTACCAATCAGTGAGATCCTTAGCGAGGGCCAAAACCTGGGTATGTTGGGACAGTCCGAGAATTCATCTGA
>NW_010729131.1:2893841-2925680 GCF_000365185.1 Nelumbo nucifera
GTTATCCCTTATCACTTAAAGGGACTTCTAATCCAAATATGATTTGGATTAGCAACTCCTAATGGGATTAGGAGCTGATCCCTTTAAGATTATGAAAAAAAGAAAGGGGTGATACAGTTAGTGATTGATGTTCAATCCTCTTCAGAGCTGAAAATCACAAGAAGAGAGATTTCTGCACCCTGCGAATTCTCTCTTGTTGCCTCCTTCCTGCTGCCGCCATCACCCTCAGTTCGATCTCCAGTTCTTGGGAGAAGTCAAGATCTGATATTGATTCCAATCTTTTGGGAAAAGATTGGTTGGAGCTGTACTTACAAGCCATCCAGTTGATTCTTGCGAAGGGTCATGTTCTTTTGGAAGAACATTGCTGATTCTGTTCCATCCTACACTGCGCCATCTTCAGTGGGAGCAGATTTTGGATCCTTCCTTGGGCGTGAACACCTCCATTGGGAGATATTGTTTATCTGTATCAGGTACATCCTCCCTCCTACTCCTTTTGGTTCAGATCTGGTTTGGTTCTTGATTCAAGATTGATCATTGAAAAACATGTTTTTCTAAATACAGGGAATTCGATTCCTTGCAAAGATAGGAGAAATTTTTGAAATTCACCCTATCCATTCCGCAAGACTTGGGCGTCCATGTGATGGATATCCCATCCCTTCACACCCAAATGGATGTTTTGAGTTTTTTGAGGATGCACAGCTCTAAGATGGGGAATATCTTATCACGCAATGTTGGGGAATTGAAGGTCATTGCTGAAAATGTTTTTGCTTTAACTAACCGGGCAAAAGTCATAGAAGATATTAAATGCATGAAGATTGCCTCCCTTAATGATGTTCCAATTGTTGAAGCTTCAGATGCTACTGAAGAAGATCACACCCAGCTTATCGATGTATGTCTTCTCAAGCTGCTTCTTATATTAAGTTCTGCTTCACGCTGTTCTACTTCTCCAGCACCGACTTGCCATTTGCCTGTATAACTGTATTGCAGGGAAAAGGTAGGAAACTTATAGGAACGTTCTCTCCAAGTGATCTGAGGGGATGCCTAATTGCTTTACTGCTAGGAATAGCAATGGGGCGGGTTTGGGAGGGGGCACCCCCTCCCCGTCCCAGCCCCGAAGTCATGATACCTTGCCCCGTACCCACCCCATCCCCGGTGGCGGGGCAGGTTCGGGGTGGGGCATCCATTCCCCATCGGGGATAGGGAATCCCTGAATTTTCTCCGCTCCAAGGCAATTACTTAAAAATTATCTATTTTATGGACAATTTATACATAGGATATAGGAATTTGGGGGTATTTTAGAATTGAATTATAATACTTTTGGGGTAATTCAAAAATAAAATTATGGGACCCTAGGATTTTAAAAATTTAGGGAAAAAATAGATATATTTTAAATATCAATATTAAACCTAGAGATATTTTACTAATTTACCTTCGGATTCGGGGCAGGTTTGGGGAATTATATACAAAACCCATCCCCGCCCCGTACACGGTTTTGGGAAAAGTTATTTTTCCCGTCCCCACCCCGTCCTTGTTTAGAGTCGGGGAAAACTCGCCCTGTTCGGGGTAGGGTGGGGCAGGGCCCCAATTTTACGAGGGAAATTGCCATTCCTATTTACTACAGTCATGGCTGTCTATTAGTGTTGTAGAGTTCATAGAGCATATATCAATAGTCCCCAGTAATCTTGCGGGTGATTTAGGCCATTCRGCAAGAGAACTGGTAACTTGCTACGCCAATTCAAGCCTTTCTGAAGTTATTAACAAGGCTGTTGGTGCACATGTGCACCGAGTGTGGGTTGTAGACCAACAGGGTTTGCTTACATGAGTTGTATCACTAGCAGACATGATTCGAGTGATAAGGGAGTCATTGTTGTCCGAATTTGGAGCGACATGAGTGTCTGTAATGTACATACTGACTCCTGAGTAGGTTGTGAGTTGTCTGGAATTTCATGTTTCTCAGGCAAGTCTGGAAGTAAGGAATGCAGCACAGTGAAAATTTTTAGAGTTATATAATGGGACGATGTTCAGTTGTAGTATTTTGAAGTTAAAATCAAACTCTTCATCTTCCACCTACTGCACATTCTGACATGTATGGATTCCAGCTTAAACCTTCAACTGCTCCAAATAGACAGTTGGTCTAATTGCCTAGCATAAGCTAAACCCAAATTCTAATTGGACAGTCTTGATTCCCACATGCACGGGATTTGGTCTTGATTTCTTGTCTGGGTTCTCATGCTTGATTTATTATCTGGGTTCTCTTGATTTCAACTTCTGGACCACCCTTTGCTTGCTTGTAGTCTCAAAACAAACTACAACTGCAGCAACAAGAACACAGAAATAAAGAAAGAACTATAGAAAGGGAATTTGGACTTTGACATTTTCACGATTATAATCGAAGAATCTAATTCCATTTATTTTAGGAAAGGAGGAAAATAAAAGAAAAAAAGTTGGCTAAGTGATTCCAATCAGGACGAAGACTGGCGAGCAGAGGAGAAAAAACTCATCGACCTCCGTCAGACTTCCGTTGTTCAGTATTTTCAGCGATCGCCGTCGGTGGCGATGGCAGCGTCGAGCCGTCGATGGATGTCACTCCTCTCTTCTCTTTCGACAGATGGGCCAAGTGTCAGAGGGATTGAGTTAAGTTAAAAGCAGGGATAAAAATGTAATTTCGTATAGGGGTATAATGGGCATTTTACCTTTTTTGTCCATGTTTAACGGTTAAGGGTACACTTAGTCAATTGTCAGAAACAGTAAGAGTAGAGTTAGTCAATTAGCTAAACCATAAGGGTAGTTTAAGAAATTTACCCTAAAAATAACTGTTAAAATAAAAGCTATTTTTATTTATGATATAAATGGAACACAAAATTTAATAATAATAATAATAATAACAATAATAATAATAATAATGATAATTATTATTGTTATTATTATTATTATTTGGTACAAGTATTTAAGTTTATTTTTAATGATATTGTTATTTTTGTTAATTTTCAATTTTTATCTTAACTATATATCTAAAATTCAAGTAATTAATATGAAGAAAAAATTATCACGTGCAATGCATGTGCTTAATTACTAGTAATACAAATTAGAAATATAAAAAATGCTTTTGTTTATCTTCATTAAATTCCATTAATAAATCTATACACAATAATTATTAATAGAATGAAATTTTATATTTTTAAAATAAACCTAGATGCGAAATCATCAATTTCATGATGTCATAAATAAATAATACAAATTTTAAAATATAAAGAATATAGAAAAAAATTAAAATTTGAAAAAAAAATTGGACACATTTCTATTATTATATATTTGACATGTTAAAAAATAACTATGATAAAATAGACATAATTTTATTAATGATGGACATCAAATATACAACTTAAAACCAAAGGAAAATTAAACTGAGGTATATATATATATATATATATATATATATATATATATATATATATATCTAAAATTCAAGTAATTAATATGAAGAAAAAATTATCACGTGCAATGCATGTGCTTAATTACTAGTAATACTATCTAGAAATATAAAAAATGCTTTTGTTTATCTTCATTAAATTCCATTAATAAATCTATACACAATAGTTATTAATAGAATGAAATTTTATATTTTTAAAATAAACCTAGATGTGAAATCATCAATTTCATAATGTCATAAATAAATAATACAAATTTTAAAATATAAAAAATATAGAAAAAATAAATTTTGAAAAACAAATTGGACACATTTCTATTATTATATATTTGACATGTTAAAAAATAACTACGATAAAATAGACATAATTTTATTAATGATGGTCATCAAATATACAACTTAAAACCAATGGAAAATTAAACTGAGGTGTGTATATATATATAAAATTGTTTTTTCAATCCAAGTGGTGGGTTAGTGGTTAAACTGTCCATGTCAAATGGAACTTATTATTAAATAATAAAATACATAAAATTGTAGAAAATGTAGAAAATTGTTGATAATTTTGGGTACATTCTATAATATTATATATTCATCATATAAAAAAGTGTGATTAATGAAAATTATTTTCATTAATGATAGAAATGGGGTAAAAATTAGGATAAAAAAATAAAGAGCATTAATATCGAATATATGACCCGACTAACCATGTCAAATGGTTCAATAATTTAATTAGCTAGGTCATTGTTGGTAAGTGGCTTGGTAGGGACGCAAATAGATCATATTGGATTTGAATTAGAGTATATTCAAATCTAATTTAATTCAAAGATTCGATCACGTCTCATAAATATTGTTTTGAATCCAAATCTGATCATGATGCCAAATATTTGAATCTGATATGATCCGATCTAATTTTTTTAAAAAAAGTAATAAATTATTAAAAGAAAAAAATTTTATAGTTGAAATAAAAAACAAAAAATATAAGTATTTTTTCAACGATTTCTATCAGATAAAAAGTTTACAAAAATGCAATATAAATGACATATTTATAAATAAATAATAAATAACATATATATTATATATATAAATAATTTATTTGACCATAATATTGAAAACCAATATTCAAACAATATATTGGAATAGCATTTTCTCTTGGTAAATAAGTAATTTTTATTATCTCATAAATTAAATAATAAGAAATAAAAATATAGAATTTTTTTATAAATTTTTTAAAATAAATTTGAACATATATACATTAATATTATATATTCTTCATTTTAAAAAAATATGTTTGAAAAAATGAGAATTATTATTAGTGAAGATAGAAACGAGTAAAATGAATTAATGTCTTAATCATAGTCCATTTTCCTGGTTAAATAGGTTAATGGTTTAACCAATAAGGTCCTTTGGTTACTGATTATTATCATCATCATCATTTGATACCGCCACATGCAAAAATAATGCGAAAATAAGATTTACTTTTATTGACGATGAAAATGAAATACATGACTTAAAATAAATTGAAAAAGAAAAAAATGGTTTTTTCCATCCAAGTAGTGGGTTAGTGGTTCAGCTATCCATGTCAAATGGATCAACACATGATGTTATTATTAAATAATAAAATACATAAAATTCTAGAAAATGTAGAAATTTGTAGATAATATTGGATACATTCTACAATATTATATATTCATCATATAAAAAAAGTGCAATTAGTGAGATTTATTTTCATTAATGATAGAAATGGGATAAGAATTAGGATAAAAAATAAATAACATTAATGTCTAAAACATGACCCCACTAACCATGTCAAATGGTTCAATGATTTAATTAGCTAGGTCATTATACGCAAGTGGTTTGTTAGGGATGCAAACAGATTGGATCGGATTTGAATAAGGGTATATTCGAATTCGATTCAATCCAAAGATCTAATCAGATTTTATAAATATTGATTCGAATCTGAATCTGATCAAGATGTTGGATATTCGAATCTGATACGATCCGATTTAATTTAAAAAAAATAAATTATTAAAAGGAAAAGAAAATATAATAGTTGAAATTAAAAAATATATATAAGTATTTTTTCAACTATTTTCATCATATAAGAAGTTTACAAAAATGCAATATAAATAACATATTTATAAATAAATAATAAATAGCATATATATTATATATAAATGATATATATATAATTGATTTAACCATAATATTAAAAACCAATATTCAAACAATATATTGGAATTGAATTTCCTCTTGGTAAATAAGTAATTTTTATCATCTCATAAATTAAATAAAAATATAGATTTTTTTATAAATTTTGTAGAAAAATTTGAACATGCATTAATATTATATATTCTTCATATTAAACAAAAATATATTTCAAAAATAAGAATTATTGTTAGTAAAGATAAAAATGGCTAAAATACAAAGAAAAAAGTTAATTAATGTCTTAATCATAGTCCATTTTTCTGGTTAAATAGGTTAATGGTTCAACCAGTAAGGTCATTTGGTTGCTGATTATTATCATCATCATCATTTGTTATGCATACACTTTTACTAATACCTCTAAGTAGAGATTGTTTGTTGAGGGTCATTGATTAGCATAAGCAAACGATGCATTGGACTCACTTCCTAAGTACCTTCACTATTGAAATCTTGGGAGCATGAAGATGAATGCTAGCAGATTGTGGAGAAACAACTTTTGCCTTAATTGCATCGCTATTTGACTCTACACTCCAAGTTGGTGTCTATTTTTGATCTGATCAATGTATGGTTTGAGAATGTATGCCGAAGTGTTTCATAGTCAATTAGGTATGGATCTAATGGGAGGCAGCCGGTTGTAATGCATAAATCAACGAGGCAAAAGGCTTGTTTGTTGCTTGATGAGGCAACATTTTGGTTTGTTTTGTGGCTCCTATTTGGGAAAGGAAGGGAAGAATTATCATTGCCATCATCCACATCACATCTTGAGGCATGTCTGTCTATAATGACAGACCATACAACACAATTATGCCCTCTTAAATTAGAGATTAGGGTGAGAGGATGTCATGTTGGCTTTTATATGCCTAGTTCAGGAAGTTTAACATTCGGTTAAGGAGTTCAAACGTTGCTTCTACGTGGCTGGCAATAGGAGTATGTTCACAAGCCTTCTTAGGAAGATCAGATATTTGAGGAAACCTATGGGTGTTTAATATACCTCTTGACTCTTTAGCTAGACCAACATTACTTGAAATGGGGAGATCAACCAGCCCAGATTCCATTTCATTGGAGTAGTCCCAACTACATTAGAAAGCTTGAGGAAACTCATCGTATTTGGTACTGCTGCCGGTCAAAATGGGCTGAGGGCAACAATATCAATTTGCTCCAAAGCCGAGATGTGGTTTAGTAGTTCGAGGCTTGGAGTGGTCGAGGGCTAGTAGGACCGTCCTGTGAGGAGTAGGGGAAGAACATTAGAGGCCCCGAGTTGGTACTTGAGGCGGAGACTCTGACGGTCAAGTTAGTATGAGTGCGGTGCAAGGTGGACAAGGCCTGAGGTGTGAATACTCAGACAAGGCTACAAAGGACACTAAGAGTTCTCAAGTTCTTGTTCTTAATTCTCAGTTCCAGTCTTTTACCTTGAGAAGAATGCCTCCTATTTATACTTAAGGCCGCCTGGAGGTAGGTGGGCTCAGACGGTCCGGATGAGATTTGTACGTGGGGGGGCATGGTCATTCGATGTTGTCAAGTGTGTCCACGCCATTGGTTCTGGAATGCACGCTGAGCTTTGTTCCGCACGCACCGTTATCAGGTCAGCCCTAAGCACCGTCGTCTAACATGTGCAGGCCCGCTATTGGTCAAGGCCATGAGCGCCTACATCATTTGCCCCCCACTTTCAAGGCCGTGGTGGAGGTATGAGTTGAGGACCTTCGCTTCGGCCGAAGAGAGTGTGTTAACACACCTTGGCTTGGGAGCGAATTGACAGTGTTGCCCATAGCCCATTTTGACCAGCAATAATTGGTGTCGTTTGTGAGAACATCGCTAAGACTCCCTTAACACACTCGAAGAAACTTAAGCAGTACTCCTAAGATTTAGCTGACATGGCAAGAAGCACTAGGAACACTCAGAACTTGGACACCATGGACCAACTCTAAGTGGTCCTCGACTAGCTGGACAACCTCGCCCAATGGATTAACGAGGTGCACCCCCCGGTAGGAGGCTGCCCCCAGGGCGACTGCCCCGCCGGGAGCTCAGAGTACCATGGTGAACGCGCGTTAGTGGATCCATTAGCCATTGATCCAATCGACTCCCGCCGAGCCAACCCCTCAAAGTCCGACAGCGGTCGACGCACCAGCCAACCGCCGAGGGCCTCCCGACCCCTCAGTTAAAGAGGGGAAGAATCAACATAGTCTCGCGACCATTGCCGAGACCAAAAGCATCACCACCGCCGTCGACGAGAGAACTCATGGGACAAAGGCAGGCAATCAGGCCACCACAGCCCCCTTCAAGGGTTGAGGGTCGACGCTGTGCCTCTCCCTCATGCGTTTCGGACCTCTGAGACCTCCTGAACAACAGGCAGGCCAAAAGGAATGGACACGGGCCCGCATCAGAGTATTCGAGGAATTAGGCYGACCCCTACCATGTCCGAGAGGACCAGGGCGGGGCCCAGGTCCCCTTGACCAAAAAATTGTTGATTTGAAAGCACAACTTGGAGCTGTCAAGGACGAGCTCCACCAAGTCAGAGAAAGCTGAGCTGAAGCCTCGACCAGCCAGAACCCTCCGTCCAGGAAAATGGATGCCTTCATCGTGGACATCATCTCCAAACCTCTCACACCACACTTTAAAGTGCCCACACTCGAGATGTACGATGGGGCAACAAACCTAGACGACCACCTGGAAAGTTTCAAGGCGCTCATGCTCCTTTATGGATATTTTGACGCACTGATGTACCAGACTTTCCAGACGACCTTTGAGGGGGCGGCCTACTGATGGTTCTCTAGGCTCCCCCCTTGGTCCATCAGCTCATGGGAATAGTTTTCCAACCTCTTCCTTATCCACTTCATCAGTGGCAAGTGATGCCAGAAGAGAGTCGTCTCTCTTATGGCTGTCCGACAGAAGCGAGGTGAGAATCTACGGTCCTACATCGACTGCTTTAAGAAGGAAGAACTGAAGGTCTGGGATCTCGACCCCATGGTCTCTATGCACACAACTATCAATGGCTTACTAATAGGCTCGACCCTCAGGTGCTTGGTGGCCAAGACACCACCGAAGTCTAAGGCATAATTCTTGAAGAAGGCCCAGAAGTACACCGCCACGAAGGAGAGGCCGACCACGCCACCACAGAGGCCTGAAGAAAAAGAAAAGAAATGGAGACAACCACAACAACAACTACAGAGACAGCAAGAAGCCACCAGCCTCGCCCATGGCTTACAACAAGTATACGCCACTCAACTCCACCCGGACGCAGATCCTCATGCAAGTAGGGAAGGAGGAGTACATCAAGTGGCCTGAGAAGATGAAGAGGAACCCCAAGAGGGGAAATCCAAAGAAATACTGTAAGTACCACTGCAGCACCAACCACGACACTGAGGACTGCTATGAGTTAAAAAATGAAATAGAGTCCCTCATCCGCTACAACCACCTGAAGCAGTACGTAGGAGGCGAGGCTGGGGCCTTGACCTCGTAGCAACAGATAGCCAGCGTCATAGACGTCATTATCGAGGTTACGACCTTAGGAGGAGCCTAAGCATCGGCTCGCAAGGCCTACACCAAGCATTTGAACATCCAAGAGTCAGCCCCCAAGAAGCAGAAGCAGAGCGAAGCCCTCGTGTTCACAGATGAGGACTTGTGGGGACCTCAGTCCCCCATGACAACGCGCTCGTGGTATCTGCCGTTGTTGCAAACTTTATGATGAAGAGGATACTAGTGGATAGTGGCTCCTCGGTCGATATCCTCTTCTATGATGCATTTCAGAGAATGAAGATAGCGCTCGAGTGCCTGCAGCCTACTGAGGTGCCGTTCATCGGCTTCTCCAGTAACGTAGTCAGGCCGAAGGGAAGAATAACCCTACCAGTCATGGTAGGGATGGAACCTCAGCAGGTGACGAGGATGAATGTGTTCTTGGTCGTGAGGATCAGCTCCCCCATGACAACGCGCTCGTGGTATCCGCTGTTGTTGCAAACTTTATGGTGAGGAGGATACTAGTGGATAGTGGCTCCTCGATCGATATCCTCTTCTATGATGCATTTGAGAGAATGAAGATAGCGCTCGGGTGCCTGCAGCCTACTGACGTGCCATTCATCGGCTTCTCCAGTAACGTAGTCAGGCCGGAGGGAAGAATAACCCTACCAGTCATGGTAGGGGTGGAGCCTCAACAGATGACGAGGATGAACGAGTTCCTGGTCGTGAGGATGAGCTCCCCCTATAATGCCATCATCGGGAGGCCGACCCTCCACGCACTCAAGGCAGCCATCTCCTCCTACCACCTCGCCCTCAAATTCCCCATTGAGCACGACGTCAAAGTCGTTCGAGGGGATCAGCAAGTCGCTTGCTAGTGCTACGTGGCAGCACTAACTGGTAAGAACAAGGAAGCCCTGCCACTTGAGGGCCTCGACCTCAGGGAGGAACCAGCGAGCCGAAGCCAACCGGCTGAGGACCTCATCTCGGTTCCCCTAGATGAGGCTGAGCCCGAGAAAATAGTCCGCGTCGGGTCCAACCTTCCCCCAGAAAGCCTATCTGAACTGGTAAATTTCCTTAGAACTAATGCTGACGTCTTTTCTTGGTCTTCCGCTGACATGCCCAGAATTGACCCTTCGGTCATTACTCATAGGCTGAGCGTGGACCCGAGCTCTAGGCTTGTTTGGCAAAGAAATAGGAACTTTGCACCAAAGCGATGAAAGGCTATAGGAGAGGAAGTTGACAAGCTACTCGACGCCGACTTCATTTGAGAGGTACGTTACCTTGACTGGTTGTCAAATGTGGTTATGGTAAAGAAAGCTAATGGGAAATGGTGGATCTATATTGACTTCATAGACCTCAACCAAGCTTGCTCCAAAGATAGTTTTCCTTTGCCAAGGGTAGACCACCTCGTCGATGCCTCTGTAGGGTATGAGCTACTTAGCTTCATGGATGCCTTCTCTAAATACAACTTGATCAAGATCATGGCCTTCAGCTTCAAGAATGTCGGGGTCACCTATCAACTCCTCGTAAACAATGTTTTCAAGCATCATATGKGGAGAAACGTAGAAGCCTATGTGGATGATATGGTGGTGAAAAGCCTAGAAACCTTGGACCTAGCTAAGATTTTCAACACCTTGCAGAGATACAACATGAAGCTCAACCCCAGCAAGTGTGCCTTCAGCATCACATCGGGAAAATTCCTAGGCTTTGTCGTAACACAGCGACGCATAGAGGCCAACCCAAAGAAGATCTGAGCTATCTTGGATATGGCACCACCTCGGTCGATCAAGGAAACCCAAAGACTTACCGGCCGAATGGATGCACTGGGCTGCTTCATGTCGAAGTCGGCCAACCGTTGTATGCCCTTCTTTTGGGTCATCAAGAAACTGAAGAACTTTTAATGGACGAAAGAGTTCCAGCACGCTTTTGAAGAATTGGAGTCCTACCTTGCCTCGCCTCCCCTCCTCACTTGGCCACTCCCAGGAGACGTATGTACCTATATCTCCCGATTGGGGACGAGGCCATCGGCTCGGTATTGATAAGAGAAGATGGAGTATAGAGACCAATCTACTATTTCAACAAAGTTCTCTGCGATGCCGAGACCCGATATCCCGAGGTGGAGAAGCTGGCCTTCACCTTTGTGGTCTTGGCTAAGAAGCTCAGGTCGTATTTTCAAGCCCACACCGTCATGGTCCTAACCAATCAACCCCTTAAAGCCGTCCTTGCCAAGCTTGAGGCCTTAGAACGACTAACCAAGTGGGCCATCAAGCTGTCTGAGTTCGATCTCCAGTACCAGCCAAGACCTACAATCAAAGCACAAGCCTTGGCTGATTTCATGGCAGAATGCACCTTCAACCGAGCTCTCCGCTGAGCCCCTGAAGAAGAACAAGATGAAAGACATTAGCCGACTGAAGGAGCTTGGCCCACTTGGAAACTATTTGTTGATAAATCATCTAACTCCAAGGGAAGTTGAGCCGACCTCGTACTCCTCACCCCGGATAACACTGAAGTAGAATATGTGTTGAGGTTCGACTTCTCGGCCTCCAACAATGAAGTCGTGTATGAAGCCCTTCTCGCCAGATTACAGGTCGCGAAAGATCTCGGCTCCCAAGACATTGAGCTCTTCAGTGACTCCCAATTGGTGGTGAACCAAGTCAACAGTGAGTAGAAGCCAGAGAACGGAGCATGGCCAAATACCTAGTTAAGGTTCAAGAGCTCGCCCGCCACTTCCAGCACTTCTCCCTACGACAGGTTCCACGATCCGAGAGCATGAGAGCCTTTGCCCTATCAAAGTTGGCAAGCACTTCCGGTGCGGCCCTTGGATGCACCGTTTGCATGGAGAAGCTAGCTTGCCTCCCATCGAAGAAGTTCAAGTCCTCCTAGTGTAGGCCGAGCCATCCTATATGGATCCCATCATGATCTTCCTCCTGACCAAGCAGCTGCTCGACGACAGAAATCAGGCTAGACGAATCCGACGACAGACTATCTACTACACCTTGTTTGAAGGGAGGTTGTACCAAAGATCCTTTACCTTGCTCCACTTTCGATGCCTCCGCCAAGAGGAGGGCGAGTACGTGGTCTGAGAGATTCACAAAGGCATCTGCGGTAACCACCTTGGAGGTAGAGCTTTGGCCCAAAAATCAGTAAGGCAAGGGTATTTTTGGTCGATAGTATAGAAGGATGTAGTTGTGCTGGTGCGGAAGTGCGACTGGTGCCAGAGACACTCCAACATCTCCCACTAGCAAGCCACAACCCTGTCATCCCTCAGAAACCCCTGGCCCTTTGCCAAGTGGGGCATGAACCTCTTTGGTCCCTTCCCTCAAACCATAGGAAACGAAAAGTACCTCGTCATCGCCATTGTCTACTTTACCAAATGGGTCGAAGCCGAGCCCCTGGCTACCATCACAGCTAGAGTGATACAAAGTTTCTTCTGGAAGAACATCATCTGTCGCTTTGAACTCCCCCACATGCTAGTCTTTGACAATGGGAAACAGTTTGACGATGCGAGGTTCCGTGAGTGGTGTGCCTCCCTCAACATTAAGCAATAGTACACCTTGGTAGGCTACCCTCAAACTAACGACCTAGCTAAGGTCACCAACCGGATTATCCTAGAAGGATTGAAGACCGGACACAACATAGACAAAGGCCTCTAGTCCGATGAACTGAACATCGTCCTGTGGGCCTACCGAACGACAGCTCGGACAACCACGGGAGAGACCCCATTCAACCTAGCCTATGACACCGAGGCTGTCATCCCAGTAGAGATCGACTAGCCGATGCTTCGAACTGAGACGTACAACGAAGAGCTCAGACCAACCTAGACTTGCTGGAAGAAGTTCGAGAACAGGCACAAGTCAGAGTAGCAACATATTAGTAGAGAGTAGCTCGCTACTATTACTCAAGGGTGAAAGAGAGGCACTATAGAGAAGGAGACCTCATCCTCAGAAAAGTCATGGTGCCCGAGCCTGGTGTAGGCAAGCTCGGCCCCAAGTGGGAAGGTCCCTACAGAGTCAAGCAAGTTGTTGGCCCCAATACATTTTGACTCAAACACTTAGATGGAAGACTAGTCCCTAGTAGCTGAATAGTGAATGCAAGTGCAAAGTTCCTCCCCCTCGTCCCAGTGTTTTAGTGTACAAGTTCTTATTTTTGACAAGTGGCCAAGACCTGTTGGCCACACAACCGGCCGACGCGTACAACCTCCCCTGAGGCCAAAGGCTCGGACTGGACAGTTGTCAGGACACTCGGTTCTTCATGAATCATACATCCGCCATGCCTTCATGCTAAGGCAGTGAATGACATGGGCCTCGGCTACAAGCATCGACCAATAACCTCGGCCTATAATGAACAAACACACTAAAAATAATCTAAGTACCTTGCAAAGCAGGAAAAAGACGGTGACCTCGGTCAAGCACGCCTTGGTAGCTTAGGCCTCCCGAAGGATCACCATGAAGGAACTTCTAAAAAAGGTAAGCCAGCTCAGCCAAGGTATACCACTCGTCCCAACCCTTGGCGGCAACAGGCCTCCTCGGCTTCACACACCTAGCGTGTCAAAGGTCAGGTGGAGCACAACCCCGAGCACCTCGGTGGTTCACCTCGACCTCGCCCATCCTAGTTCTAAGGGGACAAAGAGTAGGCTAGGAGAGCTGACAGCAACTTCCTTTCCTCCCCGCCGAGGGAAGGGGCCCCGAGTACCTCAGTGGCACAGCTTGACCTCGGCCAAACCCCTTTAACTTTCTAGGCGAGTGACTAAATAATAGGCCACTTTGGACATTGACTTTTTGCTACTTGTGAACTCTAGAAAAGGGGGACAAACCCTCGAGCAAAAAAAAAAAAGGAGAGAAAAGCAAGCACAAGTAATGAAGGCACAAGATACGCAAAAAGAATATTTCATTAAGTATTTACGTTCAACACTAACAAAAGATGAGGCATCGGATGGGGAGACTGGGCCCCTTACAAAAAAAGATAAACAAAGATACAAGAAAGAAAGCAATAGTTGGCGACAAAAAGCAGGAAGTCAGGCCGAGGACGGTGAAGTTGTTGAAACTAGACAAGGCCACAAAGGAGAGTAAGAGTTCTCAAGTTCTCATTCTTAATTCTCAGTTCCAGTCCTTTAGATTGAGAAGGATGTCTCCTATTTATACTTGAGACCGCCTGGAGGTAGGTGGGCTCAGACAGTCCAAATGCGATCCGTACGGCGCGGTCATTCGAGGATGCCATGTGCATCCGTGCCATTGGTTCCAGAATACACATCGAGATCTATTCCGCGCGTGCACTGATTGGGCCCGCCTTGAGTGCCGCTATATAACATGCGCAGATCCGCTATTGGGCAAGGCCATGTGCAGATAAATGAAGACCCACTGATGAAAATTTCTAAAGAGATGACCATTCTGTGAAGTTTAATAAGCCTGAGTGTGGGAAGTTGCAGTTTTGAAGGACTATCTATGAACTTGGGTGAAGTCACCTTATTATTGGGTATAAGCCTTGGTGGAAGGATTCTAGAACAGCAGGGTAGTGGCAAAACTCTCAGGACTCTAGATTTGTTCTCCAACTTTTTTTTTCCTGATCCAATTCTAGAAGACCTTGTGGGGGCTAGAATAAGTATAAGGGAAATTCTTAATCAGTACCCTATACTTTGGCTCAAGTGACAATTTGGTCCTTGAACTTTAAAATGCGACAATCCAATATCTAAACTTTGAAAATGTGACAATCCAGTACCTACCTGCCATTAACCAATCCGTTAATCATCCATTAAGTGACATTTGAAAAGTCAAAAATGCCCTAAGTGAAGGAATGTGAAAACCATCATATGGTTAGCCGCTAGATGGTTCGGCGAAATTTCAAAAAAAATATTTCAGCCTTCTAGGAATCGCATTCCCTAGTTTGAGAATTGCATTTTTCTAGGATTGTTCTTGCATCGAAACCAGATCAGATTTGAAACTGAAAGGAGGGAGATGTATACCTGGTACAGATTCCACAATTGTAGCTTCCAAAGTGGTAGTTCACACCCAAATTAAATCCCACAACCAACTTCCACTGAAGATGGCACAGCTTGGAGTGAAACTGGTTCAACAATGAAGTTTTCAGCAAAACTGCAATCCAACTAAATGGATCGAACAAGGGAAGTGAATACAAAATTTCTCTGATTTTTCTTGCAAAAATTAAAGGTGAAACCGATCAAGATCAGTCCAAGAAATTGGAGATCGAACTAAGGTTCCTGGGCGGCAAGAGCAGGGAGAGAATTGAGAGCAAAAGATATGATCTAGAGCAGTTCGCCCCCTCCCTTTTATAATCCTTAAAAGAGCACCACTCCTAATTGAATTAAGAGGTTTGTAATCCAAATCTTTATTTGGATTTGGACTCTATCTGTAGATAGGTCTTATCCTCTTATGAGAATGGGTGCTTTAAACCCATATCCAAACCTATATTCGCCCATGTCACATGGCTGCTTAAACTGTCTTTTGACATCTTGATTAATCTTATTAATCATGGGCTTTTGGCCCATTAAGCAAGTGGTTCACATCCCAAGATAGTTGCTGGCCCATTTAGGTTCAATTTGTATGGCGTGAGACCCCAACAATGACCTTACATAAGCCCATATGGGTTCGGCCCTGCCTCTGTGAAAATGCCTGGCTGAATTCACTGTTAAATGCAGTGAACCCTCGAGTCCATCAGTATGGGCTCATAATGGGCCTAACATTTACAGTTAAATGATCATTGAGTCCAACCATCCTATGAAGGCCCAAGGATAATGGAGTTATATAAGATATAGCCCATCAGGTAAACAACCCTTAATGGTCTCTTACACTTAACCTCTCAGCCACAATGATCAAACACTACTCGATAGGGAATGACCTCTCCCATGACTGCAAGGTGCAGTGTTGCACTCTCTGCTCGGATGGGTCCTGGGAATTAAAACCTTTTTGCAAACATTGTTCTTGAAACATAATATATATATATTGCAAAAGAAAACTCAAATACGGTTGAAATTGATTGTCGATAGTTTTGGTTTTCATTAAAGAGAGTGCATCCCCGATCATTACCTTTGTCCGACAAAGGGCTGATCCTATCACTATAATCACTCACTAAAGTGAATTCTCAGACTGCCCCAACATACCCAGGTTTTGACCCCCAAAGGATTTCACTGATTGGCATATCAAAGACAGCCCGATCTGACACTCAGCACWGTACCATAATCAAGTATAGGGGTTATGTGTAACTTTCCAGTTTTGCCCTTCAGTCTCCAAGGTCTAGGGAATAATTGGAAAATGGTCCGGATTCAGTGGTTTAAACAAAAACACACTACATGTGCCTTGGGTCTAATCCTAATAGCTGAGACAAGCTGCCCCAACTTCTTTGGTAACACATTAGTGTCAACCTTGGCAAGATAAACTTCTCAAGTCTATCCAACAACTGAGAACATTCTAAACTAACACGAGTTTCATAAGTGTCTAGTTTATGGGGTAATTACATAGAAACACACCAATGATAACATGCAACAATTATGTATTTTTATTCATGTAGAATAGATGAATTTGTACATCAATTTGATTGGAGCTAAGGGTGTCTAACACTAAGAATGCCATCTAATTCTCTTTATCAACAATACAAACATTGACAATAAAATGAACAGTCCCAAATTCTAGATTCTTTTAAACAGTCACAAATTTTTTTGAATAGAAGAGGCTAGGATTTGAGACYGTTCAAATTTTTGTCAACATTTGGATGATTGATAAAGAGAATTAGATGACATTTAAATGGCATTTTTGACTTTTAAAATRTCACTTAATGGTTGATTAACAGACTGGTTAATAACAGGTATTGGATTGTCACATTTGAAAGTTTGGATACTATATTTTAACATTTTGAAGCTTTGGGTACTAGGTTATCACATTTTAAATTTCAGGGACCAAATTATCACTCGAGCCAAATTACAGGGTACTGATCGGGAATTTTCCCCAAGTATAATCTCACTGATTTTGAAATGTTTGTCAAATCCAATCCTAAGTCGGACTTCCAATTGGAAAAACCTGAATTCGAATGCATTAAGCAAGAACTTTATGAATTAGGCCTTTCCGTATTTAAGTCTTTAGTTCCTTGTCTGTATCTAGTGTTGGTAGCACCCCAAGCTCCATTGGAAAACTAAAATAATTTTTGACCAACCCGTCACTGCATGGGTCAGATTAACCCAACCCATCCCTAGTCTGTATTTAACATCGATGCCATCGTTGGATTTCTAGTGGGTGTCTTTGTCGGTTTTTATTTTTTCACTTCCTCTCAACATTATAGAATTTTGGGTTTGTCCTTGTTGGTTTTTAGGTTTCTTCAAAATAAATACTGGTGTGGTAATATTATCCTCTAGCAGTTTTACCAATTTTACACTTGGCCAATCTTCAAGATTTCTAGCAAAATTTGCGTTACCTCATTTCCTCGCAACATCATACCTCCGAATTCCCTTCAGTATCATAAGGTGCTAGGCGGTTCCATCTTGGCATCTTCCTCTTTTAAAAATCGCTTAGGAGTTTGTTGAGTCCTTATTTTAAATATTGACTGGGTCAGGGGACCTAGGTTGAATGAAGAAGATAGTAATAGAAATAGTAATAGTAACCCAAACTTGTCACTGCATGGGGTCAGATTAACCCAACCCGTCCTAGTCTGTGTTTAACGTTGGTGCCATCACGGATTTCTGGTGGGTGTCTTTGTTGGTTTTTGTTTTTTCGCTTCCACTCAACATTATAGAATTTTGGGTTTGTCCTTGTTGGTTTTTAGGTTTCTTCAAAATAAATACTGGTGTCGTAATATTATCCTCTAACAGTTTTGCCAATTTAACCCTTGGCCAATCTTCAAGATTTCTAACAAAGTTTGCGTTACCCCATTTCCTCTCAACATCATACCTCGGAATTCCCTTTAGTATCATAAGCCGCTAGGCAGTTCCATCTTAGCATCTTCCTCTTTCAAAAATCGCCTAGTAGTTTGTTGAGTCCTTATTTTAAATATTGACTGGGTCAGGGGACCCGGGTTGAATGAAGAAGGTTAAAAAAAGAGAAAGAAAAATGCAAAAATAAAACAAAGAAATAATAGCAATAGTAATAGTAATAGTAATGAAAATACTTAAAAGAAAAATTTCGAAAAAATGAAGAAGAGAAGAAAATTGCAAAAAGAAACAAAACAAGAGAAGAGAAGGGAATATTAAAGAAATAATAATAAAATAAAAAAGATAAATGATAAAAAATAAAAAATAAACAAAAAAATCAAGGTTAAAAGGTGTAAAAGCCTTAAAAAATATAAATAAAACAAAAATTCAAAAATTTCAAAAAATAATAAAAAAATTCAAAGAGAGAGAGAGAGAGAGAGCATAATAAAGAAAGAAGCTGTTGCTAACAAAGTCATGTTGACAGGAGAGCACCATTGGGAATCCTAAACCTCTGGCTCGACATATAAGAACCAAATTAGTCACCGAGTCGTGGCACAAAATCCTTTCCAAAATCCTACCACTTAACCAACAAATCTGAATGCTCCCTCCTAGGCCTGTAAATGGTATCTGGATGATTTTTGTACCGATTTTTTAATCGAATCGAATTTGAATATATATCGATTCGATTCGATAAATATTTTAATTCGATAATATATTATTCTAAATTTTTGGTTCTGGTTACACTCTTTTACATGATACCCAAAGTGTCCAGCTGTCCATTTCTCTTTATTACAAAAGACAAATTTGACTAACAGATAAGACTAATTGACATGTAGTTACTTTTTCAGATTTCAGCTTTTTAATTTACCCAGATAAAAGCCTCTCTTCTCCCCTGTTTCTCCTCCATCCTTTTGTCTCCTCCCGTATTCTAAGTTTCTAACTTTTGCAAGTGCACCACTTCATTTTAGTGTTCAAGTAAAGAGAATCAGTTGCTGCCTGCTATTGAAGACAACTTGTCTATGGCATTTTGAAGCTTCAACTTCTGTCGATGGCGTTTTGAATTTTAAGCTTCAACTTCTGTCATGGCATTTTGAAGTTTAAGATTCAACTTTGATTGATTGGGGCCATCTTCAAATATTTCTTGTTCTTCCTTTGTTTCTCTCTCTCTCTCTCTCTCTCTCTCTCTCTCATTTCTTTGAAAGGATGAGCTTTTTTTCTTCTATTTTCTTTCTTGTTTTAGATTTTTTAAGTTTTTTTAAGTTTTTTTTTTTTTTTTTTTTTTTTTTTTTTTGTATTTGAAACAAGTGAGTTTGTATTTTCTAAGGATTTTTGTTGTTCATTGGCGATGCTTGTTTCTATGTCTTTGTTTTGGATTTTAGATTTAGGGTTTTCTTTGTAAAATCGATTAAATCAAACTAAATCGAATATTCGACATTTTAATCCAAATCGAATTCAGTTTGGACTTTTGCATATCCAACGGATCTTGAATCGAATTCGAATCACTTATTTTATAATTGGAATCAAATTCAAATATGGCTTGATTTGATTCGAATTTGCTCCATTTACAGGCATACTCCCTCCTTAACTAAGCTAAGGGTGTCGGCCTGAGTCCGATATTTTGAACTATATACGTCTGGCCTAATCCATTTCAAAGGGGTACGTAGAGCATCCCATCTCATGGGATCAGCCACTCTCATCAATAAAATATTATTTTCCCCATTTCTCTTTCGCTTGCTTGAGATGCTTACTTGTTAGAAAGTGATTAGTCCATTCAAGGTTGTCTACCTGTAGAAGAAGGTAGGGTTTATTCCCACCTGAGGCCCTAAAAGCATGTTTGAGAAAAGTTAGTTGTTGATCAAGGGATCTATAGTCGAATTTCCTTTTAACCTCCCAACCCGTAATAAAGCCATCATCTTTGTCTAAACTAGGGCAGAATTGTAGCTACCAAAGCATAGTAAATTCCCTATGAATAATGCCTAAGCCGACATTAGAAAAAAGGCACCTTCCTAACCTAGTGCTATGTCGATTAATCAAAGAAAGGACTGGAGGCCATTCTCAGTCGTTTCTCTATCTTCAATCTTTTGAATTCGCAAAAGTTGCTAGCTAACCAGCTGAGCTTATGAATTAGACCTTTTTCGACAAACTAGCCAAATTCATAGGATGCACTTCAAGAGTCATCAAAGAGATGAAAAAGGAAAAAAAAAGGAGAAGAAAAAGGAATAAAAAAGAGAGAAGAATGAGAGTGCTTAAGGGGTTTTGCTTGGCATATATTATGTTCAACTTGTGTTTCTTCAGTATGTGACTTGCGGTTGATAATGAAATGAAGGGAGGCCATCCTTGATTGCTTGTTTGACCTTGTGCATTCAATCCCGATCATATAAAGTAAAGTCCCCTAGTTGGCCCTTTGAGCTTTTCTGTCAACATTTTCATCACAATAAACACTTTCTAGCAAGTGGGTGTTTAAATAAGTAGAATGCAATTAGGGTAATTTAGTAAGATCTCAAAGAAAGAGGACAAAAAAAAAATAGAAAAGGAGAAAAATGAAAATGAAAGGAAGAGAAGTGCGAAAAAGTGTAAAACTAAAAAACTTTGAGAGAGAAAGAAAAAAGGAAGAAGAAAGGAAAAAAAAAGGTTGAACTTTTGACAACTTTGCTGAGAATGATATAATCAAGGAAAGTTGGCAATTATCAAGGAAGATCAATGCTATAGTGAATAGGAAAATAGAGAATCAAGAAATAGTTAGAAGAAACTGGGGTAGTTAAGATGATTTTATCGCCATGGGATCTTTCATGATGACACCCATATGCTACTTATGATTTATCTACCTATTTACATTTCATTCCTGGATAAAGTCCTCTCTGATTAATAAGAAGGCACGATTCATGTTGATAAAAATATGAAGAACAATCTCCATCCATATGGCTATGAAGAGAGCCTTAATCAAAAGAAAGAGAAAAAAGTAGAAAGAGAAGAAAAAGAAGATGAAAATGTGATGATGAATGTAGACTCCTGAATTAAATTTCCCAAGTGATGATTTGAGCATCTGGTACCTATATTAATTGTTATTTAGGCCTTTTAACCCATCATTTGTAACCTCCATTCTATGCCACGTTTTATCCTAAAGAACAAGACTTCCTTGATATTTGAAAAATAGGCAAATCAGCGCTTCATAGACCTATTTGGTCTACAATGAATGACCTTCTCCCCATTGATGTATCAACTTCGTAATCTACCATTTATGTTAACAAAAAAAAAAAAAAACTAGGTCAAACCCCCTGGGATGAAGGCTTTTCCTATAGTGAATCCTTGATTAACACCTTATAATTCCATCACGCTTGCTTTTGAAGTTAACGAGTTTTAAGTGATGATCCTGAAGAGAGGGGACATGCTCTCATATGATGTGAATGAGATATAGCCCGTTTGGACATAATTACTCTTATATGAGTTAATGTTAAAGGCACTTTTTCCCTTGAGTTTTAAAGCTTTTTCTTTTTACCAATCCAATATTTCATGTCCTTATGCCAGCACCCGATTTTTGCTTGGTCTTCCACCTGCCCCCCCAACTTACCCCAAAAACCTGATCAGACCCATTCAATCTCTCTAAAACACCTAAAACCCCAAAAATCCTAGTCATCAGCCCCAAAGCCCTCAAATCCACCATTAAATATGCCTGATACCAATCCGATGGCCTCGATCAACCCCCATATACACTTCAATCCACAGATCAGATGCCACTATTAAACTCAAGACCTCCCAAAGTATCTACCCATAAAATTTCAACTCAAGATTCCTCTCTTTACCCCATTCATCAAGCAAAGATTCTATTCCGATGCCTCTCATTAGCCTAAACACTCGAAACCCAAATTTCCTTGATCTTAATGCATCCGAACCGATCAAACTACACCATTACACTTTGGATACATCAAAATACCTGCCCATAAAGTTTCAATCCCAGATTCTCCCATTTGCCTTTCCATCAATCCAAGATTCTGTTTCAGAACATTATGTTGATCCAAATTCCTACAATCACCATCAGATCCCGAACACTCCCAAATACCCAAATGAAAAATTTCACCCAAAACTGCCTTTATTTATCCTTCCATCGCACTTAGATTCTGTTTTGAGACTTTAGATTGATCAAATCACACCCCTTTTAAATTTGCTCGATTCCGACCTGTTTGGCTCAATCTGACCTTACCAATCACCTTAAGCTGTCCAAAAACCCTATCTTGCCAAATTTCAACCCAAAATACCCTTGTTTGACCATTCATCCAAAAAGATTCTGTTTCGGTCAATCCTGCAGAGCCACACACAACCCCTTTATGTAACAAAAAATAATCCCAGCCCTCCATTTTGACCCAGAATCCCCTCCGTCGATCGAAAAACTCTGGTTTGACCTCTTTATACTTGGTTAAGCCAAAATACCTAGATTCTACAAAATTACAAAAATACCCAAAACTTCCAAAATTTACAAAATTGCTACCAGCAACAAAGAGAGATGACTAAAATCTCCCACTCTGACCTCCGAGTTCCTTTCTTTTTTTTTTTCTCTCTCTCTCTTTTTTTTTTTCTCTCTCTCTCTCTCTCTCTTTCTTCTTTCCCTTTTTCTTTCTCTCTTACTCTCTTCTCTGTCATCTTCTTATTTTTTTTTAAAGTACCAAACCAAAGCTTTATTCGTCGTCTTCAACCTTGCGATGAGAATAAAGCTCAACAAGATTATTTCTCTTCTTTCCTCACAAAAGGGATCTTATACCAGCAAAAGTCATTTGTATTTCTTCTCTAATCGTTTAATCTAACTGTAGCAAACCACATTGGATTCAGGTGGAGCACACTTCAAAGGTTATTTCCTCACATTAATCTCTTGGTCTTGATTCTCTAGTCGTCCCTACTCAAAGGTTAACAAGCCAAGGTCAAAATCTAGCAAAATCTCTGTTACATTGTTCTTATCAAGGCCAAAATCCCAACCAAGGTGATCCCTAGTCTTCACTCCTGCCCGAAGACAAACAGCTCGAGGTTGACGTTAATCCGAACCCCCTGTTGCAGCACCTGGTTTCAGGCTGATATCATCTTTCCCATTTCAAACAAGATCTGAAAAATGATCCTGAACTAGCTCTCATCAAATCCGCCAACCTGGTCTTTTCTGTTTTAAAGGGGCGTGATGAGGGATGATTTGGCCCTCCACTGACATCATGACATGTGGCATCTCAAAACAGTTGAATGACACCCCGACACCACGTAGGCGATGACTTGCCTTAGCCAAAATGATGGAGACATGGAGACCTACTTCTAGAGACCTACTAGAGACCTGGAGACCTACCTTCGTTGACCTGGCGACCTACCTTTGGAGACCTAAAGACCAACCTCGAGAGACCTCCAGAGACCTACCTCGAGAGACCTACTAGAGACCTGGAGGCCTACCTCTAGAGACCCATGGCATCGAAGTAACACCTCGACATTGAGTAAGCAGATCACCCCAGTAGGTTGGCTAGTAGCACCTTGCCTATGGCCGACCTAAAGTACCTCGGCCTGGCCGACCTAATGAAGGGATGGGAGATCCATCATATGGATGACCGAACTCTACAGGAAGGTTAGGCGAAATTTCAAAAATTTCTTTACTCTCATCCGGGAATCCTATTCCTAATTTAGAAAACTGCACTTTCAAGGTTCGTTCTTGTAACCAAACCAGACCAAATCTAAAACCAAATTAAGGGAGGGATATACCTGATACAGAATCCACGCAAGAATGCTCCTCCCAACGTAGGTGTTCACGCCCAAAGAGAGTACCAAATCCTCCATCCACTAACGATGACACAACTTAGGGTGAGGCGGGATCAGCAGGTAGTTCTTCACCAAGAACTAGTGATTTTTCAGCAAGAACTGAATAGGACAGTGAGCACAGGTTATAGATTGTTGTTTCTGGCAAGAAACAATATCAGGATCCAATCTTGATCCAATCCAAGAACTGGAGATCGAACAGGGTGGGGCGGCAAGAGCAAGAAGAAATAGAGCAGAAGGCAAGGGCAATCTAACAGTGTTGTCTCCTCTCTGTATTCAGCGAATGTGTCTTTGGAGGTTCGCTCTGCTCTCTTATTTATAACCTTAAAGAGAAAATTTCCTAATCCATTAGGAGTTTCCTAATCCAAATATTTTATTTGGATTTGGACTCTTTAAGTGATAAGGATAATCCCTTATCTTATCTACAGATAAAGATCAGCCTTCCTAATCAAATTAGAAGTTCCTTTGATCCAAATCTTTATTTGGATCTGGACTCTTTAAGTGGATAAGGATAATCCTTTATCTTATCTACTTATCCAAATCCCAGATCCACCTCTATTTAATTAATCTAGTTAACCCAATTCGAAATGGGCTTTTAGGCTCACTTCCACTTTAATGCTGGTTAGTTTGGCTCTCTTTGTTTGGCGTGGGACCTTATCATTGATCTACACATCAGCCACATGGGTTTAACATAGGCTCTATTACAAGGTTTGGCCGAATTCACTGCTGAATACAATGAACCTCTGAGTCCATCACTATGGGCTCTTAATGGGCCCAACATTTATACTAAATGATCATTGGGTCCAACCATCTTATGAAGGCCCAATGACTGTGGGCAGATGCAAGATTAGCCCATCAAGTATAACCCTCAATGGTCTTACACTTGTCCTCTTAGCCCATRATGATCAAACACTACCCGACAAGAGATGACCTTTCCCTCGGCTGCAAGGTGCAATGCTACACTCTCTACTCATATGGATCCCGGGAATTAAAACCTTTTTGCAAATATTTTGAAACCATAATATATATATGTATATCTCTATATAAATATATTTTGCAAAACAAATTTCAACGGTTGAAATCAACTGCCGGTAGTTTAGGTTTCCATCAGAGAGTGCATCCCCGATCATTCACTTTGTTTGACAAAGGAGCTAATCCTGTCACTATGATCATCCTCTCAGATGAATTCTCGGACTGTCCCAACATACCCAGGTTTTGACCCCTTCTAAGGATCTCACTTATTGGCATATCAAAGACAGCCCAAACCAACACCTAGTGCAGTATTATAATCGAGTCTAGGGGTCAGGTGTAACATTCCAGTTTTGCCCATCTATCTCCAAGGTCCAGGGCAATACTGGAACTTTGGTCCGGTTCAGGGTTTCAAGAAAACCCACATTGCATGTACCTCAGGCCGCACCCTAGCAGCTGAGACAAGCCACCCCAACCAACTTGGCAGTACATCAGTGTCAGCCTTGGCAGGATAAATCTCCCCAGATCTATCCAATGGCTGTGAAAATTCTAAATTAACACGAGTCTCATATTTGTCTAGTTTAAGGGTATTACACAGAAAAACACCACAATGACATGAATCAATTATGTACTTTATTCATTTACAATAAATGTCATACTGTACATCATGCTGATTGGAGCTAAGGGCATACACTGTCTAACACCTAAAGGACCTCCGCTTAAGGAGCAACCTCATTTGGAGATCGGTTGAGCTAAGTAGGGTATAAGTGACGACCTATAGGCATGTTCGTTGACCTATTACACAGATCTGTTATCAAGACCAAGCTC
Organism: Nelumbo nucifera; assembly: GCF_000365185.1. The sequence continues at coordinate 2,919,404 of NW_010729131.1, forward strand.
TCCAGAGTAATAACACTCGACCATTAGGCCGACTTACCCGCACCAGAGTTATTTTGGCGAGAAGTAACACCCGCGCAGATCACGTAACCAACATAATAACTCAACTAACTATGGGGAAATGGCTTTGCGAGAAGATGAGATCTGTTACAGGAGGTCTCTAATCCCTCACACTTATATAAAGGCACCATTTTCCTAAGAGAGGGTATGCGCGATTACAAGCTTTCAAGCTCTCTCACTTTCTAAAATACTTTCAAAACACTCTCTAACTTAAGAACCGGAGTGCCCTCCCCGGGTAAAGACACCCGGGCACTCTAACTCTATCTCCCTTGCAGAATAAAACAACTCGGCCATCTCCAGTTCGGTCCAGCACAGCTCGACTAATATTGTTTCCCTACAGGTCTCTAAGAAAATTACACAACTCTCCATTATATAGTTCGACCATCTCCAGCTCGGCTAATATCGTTTCCCTACAGGTCTCTGAGAAAATTACACAGATCTCCATTATATAGCTTGGACATCTCCAGCTCGGCCTAGAGAAGGGAACCATCCAAATCAGCTTCTGAGTCATCAGCCAACAGGGGAGCTGCTAGATTGCGCATCATTAATTGGCGCCGTCTGTGGGAAACCTACACAAAATCTAAGTTCTCACCCATTTTCTGAGCCTTAAGTAATGGCATCCTCAAGGAAAAAACAATGATTAGCCCAGACAAGTTCTCACAGTTTTGCCCAGACAGAATCTCCATAACTGCGAGGCCACCCCCATAGGTCGAGCCTTACATGCTCTTTGCAAGAGTTGATGGACAAAAGAATGTGAGGCCACCCCCACATGTCGAGCCCTCTGCTGTTCCCGTGGGAGTTGATAGCCAACAAACTGTGAGACCACCCCGCAGGTCGAGCCCTCCATGCTCTACGTGGGATTTGATGGTCAGCAAGTTATGGAGCTGCCCTCGTAGGTCAGCCCTACCGAGGTGACGAGGTGTCTATAGGTCGGGGTGCTGAGAGAAAACTGGATTGTTAAAATTTTGACGACCTGATGAAGACTCACTTTGGAAACCTGAATGAGCAAGCCTGGACGAGYCTCATCAGCTCTGTTCGCGAGGTCTCCCCTATAGGTCGTGCCCTTCGCGGCTCCTGTGGGAGTTAGCGGACAACAAATTCCAGTCGCCCTTGCAGGTCGAGCCTTTCAAGGTTCCCATGTGAGTTGGAAACCTACAGTTAGTAGAGCTGCCCCTCAGGTTGAGCTCCCTGTGGCTTATCGTAGGAGTAGACGACCAACACCTCTGGGGACTGACGTAGTGCARCCCTGGCACCGACTATCTATTCAAATGCCAACAACGATGCATGTATCACAAGGAGAAGCCAAACTGCTTTTAGCATCAAGACCCCCTAAGCCAACCTCACAATGTCTTTGTAATAGGTAGGCTGACCTATGCAGGTCGGCCCCCATCTATCCAGCTCCGCATCATTTTGATAGTTGAAATTATAACTGCTTTGGCGACTTGGGCTGATACTTATGAGCTCATTGAACTAGTCACTTTGGGCCAAAGGACCTACAACAAACTACTCCCACCGCTGAGCTAACCTCAGCTCGGGAGTAGAGGGCAATTGATGAGGGCAGATTTGGCCCTCCACTGACATCATGACATGTGGCATCTCAAAATAGCTAGATGACACCCCGACACCACGTAGGCGATGACTTGCCTTAGCCAAAATGATGGAGACCTGTGGACCTACCTCCAAAGACTTACTAGAGACCTGAAGACCTACCTCCAGAGACCTACTAGAGACCTACCTTGAGAGACCTACTAGAGACCTGGAGACCTACCTCCAGAGACCCATGGCATCCAAGTAACACCTCAACATTGAGTAAGCAGATCACCCCAGCAGGTCGGCTAGTAGCACCTCGCCTATGGCTGACCTAAAGTACCTCCACTTAAGGAGCGACCTCCTTTGGAGATTGATTGAGCTAAGTAGGGTATAAGTGAAAACCTACAAGGCATGCTTGCTGACCTGTTACACAGATCTGTTATCAAGACCAAGTTCTCCATAGTAATAACGCTCGACCGTTAGGCCGACCCACCCGCGCTAGAGTTATTCGGGCGAGAAGAAATACCCGCACAGATCACGTGACTGACGTAATAACTCAACTAACTATGTGCAAACGGCTCCACGAGAAGATGGGACCCATTACAAGAGGTCTCTAATCCCTCACACCTATATAAAGGCACCATTTTCCCGAGAGAAGTATGCACGATTACAAGCTTTCAAGCTCTCTCACTTTCTAAAATACTTTCAAAAAACTCTCTGACTTAAGCATCGGAGTGCCCTCCACGAGTAAAGACACCCGGGCACTCTAACTCTGTCTCTCTTGCAGAACAAAACAACTCGGCCATCTCTAGCTCGGCTAATATTGTTTCCCTGTAGGTCTCTGAGAAAATTACACAGCTCTCCGTTATATAGCTCGGCCATCTCTAGCTCAAACCAGACAAGGGAACCATCCAGACAAGGGAGCTGTTAGACACTGTATGCCCTTAGCTCCAATCAGATTGATGTATAGATCCATTTATTGTAAATGAATAAAAGGGCATATTTGATTCATGTTATATGGTGTGTTTCTATGTAATCGCTTAAACTGGACACTAATGAGACTTGTGTTAGTTTAGAACCTTCACAGCCATTGGATAGACCTGGGGAGGTATATCCTGGCAAGGCTGACACTGATGTGCTGCCAAGTGGGTTGGGGTGGCTTGTCTCAGCTGCCAGGGTGAGACCTGACGCAGATGTTATGTGGGTTTTCTAGACAAATGGGCAAAACTGGAATGTTACACCTGACCCCTAGACTTGATTATGATACTGCACTATGTGTCAGATTGGGCTGTCTTTGATATGCCAATCAGTGAGATCCTTAGAGGGGGTCAAAACCTTGGTATGTGGTGTATCCTGATGTGGCTCATTGTGACACTAGCAAGTGCACTAGCCGTTCAAGTAGTAAAGTAGTGAATAAAGTATCGCTCCCACAAGGATTTAAGAAACAATTACCAATACTAAATTGGGCACTTCTTATCTGATTGACAATAAATCAAAACTTTATTCAAGAGCTAAATATCCTAAACTAAAATCTACCTAAATTATTGGCCCAATTGCCTTCAATTTAGGTTAGAAGAGTAAGCAGTAAATGTTAATCTCAGAATTCAACAATCAATCAAATTGAATCATTCGAATAKATCATGATTGAGCCTTGGTTTGGTATAACCCCAAGGTCATGAACAACCTCTCTCAAGCGCATGTTCATCCTATGCATGAGTGACAGTTCTTCTATTGTAGCAAGAATCTAATCCTCATGTATGCATTTCTTCAAACACTTTTAAGGTATCAATTCAAATCTGAATTGATCACCAACTGAATTATGCAAGTTATCTCTAAATTTGCATGCAATTCAATTCTTGAATAGTAGATCTGAATTCCTAGAGTCTTTGTTAAGCACTCTAAGAATTCCAAGCTCAGACCTATTCAGCCAATCTGAAAATTTGCAGATCTGAATTCCCTTTTAAGCAATTCAGGTCTTGCAATCTCAGATCTGAGAATTCGGATCTGAGTTTTAAAAGTTAATTGGCCGAATTAATCTACAATTTAACCCCTATTCAAGAAACTTCAAGAACAATTCACACCCATTCGAATGAATCAAAAAGAATTTGATTGCTGATCTGAAATTTTACAAACTTAATTACATCAAGAAAGAATGGAAGAGGGAGAAAGAAAATTACAACAAGGAAGCTGAATTCGAATCAAAGGAAAATGAAACTAGAATGAAATTATTACAATAAATATTTGAATAAAAAACCCTCAATTTCGAACTCACATTCTCTTCTTGGTAGCTTGACTTGAACTCCTTCAACCCTTCTTCTTCTCCTCCTTGCGCCTAGCCCTGTTTCTCTTCTCTTCTCTTCATGGTGTTCGAACCTCTAGGAGTGAGCCTTTCTCTTATGCAATTGAATACCTTCCCCCCTTCTAGAGGCCTCCTTATATAGATTTTCAAGGGGGCTCTTGCCCTTTTTTGAAGCCTCTAGAATGGGGTGTCTTACACCCCCTTCTTGAACTTTCTAGAGTTCTCTTGAAAGATTTCTAAGAATTGTCGCCCCTAGCTCTTTGAGCTGCACTTGGGCTCCCTCTTAGCACATGATAGCTACACAAATGGTTGCTCAATTGGGCTGAGAATGGGCCTCTAGGCTAGGCCGAATTTGACCCTTTGCTAGGCTTTCTTTTCTTGGATTTTCTCAAGGAATTATCTTGTACTTCTTGGGCCGAAGTGCTCTTTCTTTCTTCCACAACCGGGATGGGCTGAAATTGGTCTTTTTGAACCTTCTTTTCTTGCCTTTTTCCTTTTTTTTTTGATTAATTACCCCTGAAATCTTTTCTTAGCATTAATCTAAATTAGGGCAAAATTAAATAAAACTAGCACAATAATCCATGCAAAGTCCTCATAAATTATAGATAAATTGTATGTTCATCATGTCCAGAAGCATGTCGTTAAACACTTTGGAACACCAATTTAAGCATTTATAATTTTTACCATTTCTCAGCAACTACTAACGTAGTAAATCGGTGAGAACGGGTCGTATCCATAGGGAAGCAAGTGAAAAATTAATATATACTTAGATTCGGACAAGAGAATAAATTCGGGAATGGCAGAAAATACGAAAATAAAATCTATTATTGCTGAAAGTAAATGTTTCAAATTTAAACAAGACAATAAATAAAAGTCAGAATTTAATAAAGTGTGGGAATAAACAAGGGATATAAAAGAAAAAAAAATGATCCAGAATCCGGATCTGGTAACGATAGCTACAGATTGGCCAGATAGCTTGTAGAAACCCCTCTTGACAAGAACCGAGCGTCTGTCCTTTCTACAACCCTCGAACCCCTTGAGACACCTTTGCCTTGAACCGAATGAATTCAGCTCTGCAAAACAGAGAAACAAACAAGAATTAAATCTAAAAGATTGCAGAAATAAAAATAACAGAAAAGAAAATAAAGAAAAGAAAAGAATGGTTGATAAGATCCAATGGCGATATTTGCATAATGGTTGAATAGCTTGCAGGAACCCCTCCTGACAAGATCTGGGCATCCTCCCCTTCTACAACCCTTGAATTCCTCAAGAAACTTTAGCCTTGTTAACTAGGTGAATTGACCAACCCCTTCTTTAGGGCCCTTGGGACCCTTTTTATAGAGAATGGTGGACACAATTGGAAATAGGGGGAAAGATGGGGGGTGTAGATTAGAACATCTAGGGTGATGCTATGGCTGAAAATGGAAGGAAAGGGCACCCAATATTATGTAGGGTTGAGATTTGGATGCCCGGAAATGGAGGGTGTAGATTAGAACATCTAGGGTTGAAGGGTGATGAGGATAAAATTTGTCATATCTTTATCCCTCAATATTCAGTATTTTACACTTAATTGGTACTTAATTGGACTCATTATTCTTGTATTTTGATTCAGGGCAAGCAAGAAGGTGATTGGAAGAAAACAAGACTAATCGGATGATTTTGCACAGTTTCGGCACCGATCAGTGATCTGGGCATAACTCTCAATTCCAGACTCCGATTTGGACGAACATCTAGGGTTGAAGGGTGATGAGGATAAAATTTGTCATATCTTTATCCCTCAATATTCAGTATTTTACACTTAATTGGTACCTAATTGTACTCATTACTCTTGTATTTTGATTCAGGGCAAGCAAGAAGGCGATTGGAAGAAAACAAGACTAATCGGATGATTTTGCACAGTTTCGGCACCGATAAGTGATCGGGGCATAACTCTCAATTCCAGACTCCGATTTGGACAATTCAAGAAGCAATGGAAAGATAAGAAAAATGCCCACAACGTTTATGTTTTGGGTTTTGGCAGAATCGATCCGAATCAAAGACGAATTCAGGCCTAAAGTTGGAGCAATTTTGCAGCAAGGCCCATTCCACAAGCTGAAGCCCATTTCGCAGAAGAGTCTTGAAGCAAGCCCGAATTTTTAAAGAAGCCCAGTTCGAATTCAAGATCCAAGAGTCCCATTAGAATAGAAGTTGAATGTAATCTTAATAAAATAGTTTTATCAGATTTAAATTCTCAATCTGTAATCCTAAAAAGATAAGAGATAAGAGTTAGGTAGGATAAGTTCAAATTAGACTAGTACCTTCCAGTTTGAGGATAATCTCCTTAAGGGAGTTGGAGAGCAGCCCTCTCCCCAAATCTATATAAAGGGGGGGTGGACCAGCACCCAAGGCATC
>NW_010729131.1:2937133-2990132 GCF_000365185.1 Nelumbo nucifera
GGGTTGGTACACTGAAATATTCTTAAGAAATAATGAGACAAGAATTAGCAAAATACATTGTACATGTTGAACAACCATTTTTGTTAGCTGAAGATACTAAACTTGAAAAATGGTTACGTAATTCTATAAGTCCACAATATAAACAAGTTTCTAGGAGTACTATTAGATTAGATGCTGTATTTTTTTTTATTCATATAAACAATTTTATTTATATGTTATCAAATCTTAATTCTAAAGTTGCAATTACTTCTGATGTTTATTTATATGTTTGGCCTAGCTATTGCTGCAAGCATTTTAAATACCTTACATGCTTATGAAATTGAGAATAAATTATTTTCTATTAGTTTTGATAATGATAGTAATAATGATTCCGCAATAAATATTTTAAAATCTTAATTAAAACCATGTTAAATGGTAAATTGTTTCATATTAGATTTTGTGACATCTTAAATTTATGTATTCAGGATGCTTTAAATATTATTTCTACTCATATTTCTAAAATTAGAAATTATATTATATATATTAAAAGTTCTGGAGCAAAAAAACAAGAATTTAAATATTTATGTCAAAATTATGGTTTAAAATATAAACATTTTATATTAGATGTTAAACATATATGGAATTCTACCTATGTTATGTTAGTAAGTTGTATTTCTTATAAACAAATTCTTAGTGATTTTTATAATGAAAAAATGCCTAATGATATTATATTTGAGGAAGATTGGGAAATGACAATTTGTATAAGAGATTTTTTAAAACATTTTTATGATGCAACTAATGATTTATCGGGTATTTATTATCCAACTAGTTGTAATTTAGCTTATCAATTAATGGTGATTAGTGATTGTTTTGCAAAATATAGAAATAATCCACAATTTAAAAGTATTGTTGAAATAATAAAAAATAAATTTAAAAAATATTGAGAGAACATTTTTCCTCGTTATTACATAGGTACAATATTAGATCCTCGGATTAGGAAAGATGGTTTAGATATTTTACTTGAAACATATTGTGAAAATATGAATATTGAAATTGGGAATAAAAAAGAAGAAATTAATAATTTATTTTTTGAAATGTATAGTTTATATGAATTGAAGTAATGGGAAATAATTCTACAAGTTGTGTAGTTGCATCTTCTACTTTTGAATCTGAACTTGAGCCTAGTAGTAGAAAAGAAAAACTTTTTTATTTAATAAGTAGAAGGCAGAAATCTACTACCTCAACAACAAGTTCATTTACTGAACTTAATTTTTTTTTACAAGCAAATTTTTCTTCTTTAGGTGGGGGAACAAATAATTATGAATGATGTATCTAATTCAAAAAATATCTAGTTCTCGCCGCCATGGCACGCGATCTACTAATGCCTCCGGTGTCTACAATTCCACTGGAGTCTTGTTTTAGTGCTGGTAATAGGGTGTTGGACGACAAGAAAAGCTGTATGAATGATGAAAGTGTAAAGATGTGCATCTGCTTTAAAGATTGGTTGGATGCTGAAGACAAATTGCAAGACAAATAAGGGCATGACACAACACCCGATATTTCACCTGAAGTAGATGATGAAAGTCTTGATTCATGAACAATAGTTGTATAACATTTTTTCAAATTATTATAAAATTAGTTTTAATTTTATTTAATTTATTTGCTATTTTTTTAACAATGTAATTTTGTACTTTCAATTGTAACTATATTGTATTTTTTATATTTTATTAATTTATTCTATTTTCCAATTTTCATATTTCATTCATCCAAGTATTCAACCATTGTATGCTTTGTAATTTGTATCATTTAAATTTAAATGAAGTAAAATTCCTATTTTTCCTCCAATTTGTTATTTCGTTCTTATTTGGTTATGTATTTTTTTTCATTTATTTGTTAGATTTATCATTTCTTATTTTTCAAATAGTTCCCAAAGCCCAAAGGAAAGTTAAATATTTTAGTTTTACACTTTTACTTAGCAAAGAAATAAAAAAACAAAAATTAAAGAAAAAACAAAAAACAGTAAATAAACCAGTCGAGCCCGGTTCGATCCATGCCCAAGGCCTGGCCAATGGCATGGCCAAGGCCCAACCCACGCCCAAGGCACGACTTGTAGCATGACCCAAGACCGGCCCACGCCCATAACACAACTTGTGGCACGACCCAGGACCGGCCCACGCCCAAGGCACGACCTAGGCCCAGCACGGCACGGTACGGCCCGAGCCTCCACGGGCTTGAACCGTGGGCCATGCTGGGCCGACCCCCCATGTTATCCCTTGGGGGGGGGGGGCGGCACGACCCAGGATGGCCTGCACTTTGTGCGGGACGTGCCGTCCGTTTGACTCCTCAAGGAAAGAATGGCGAACGGTTGGGATGCACTGACTGTAAACCGACGGTTGAGACGATGCCATCGTGTGCGGGCTATTTTGAATTTATATTTTGCGCGCTCACTATGCATGCCCTCCTTTTGAATTCAAAATTTGAAATCTGCTATGGTCCCGCCCAGTCTCAAACTGGATCAGGTGAGCAAGCCGAGCGACCTACGAACTAGTCGGACTAATTACCTTGTTGAGAACTACTCCCATCGCCGTGCTGACGATGGCTCGGGAGTGGGGGACAATTGATGAGGGGTAATTTGGTCCTCCGAATTAAATCACGACACGTGGCCTTCAAGCGACACCCCGACGCTGAGCAAGCAAACCAGCTTGGTAAGTTGGCCTAAAAACACCTTGCCCAAGCCGACCTCAACTACCTCGGTCGGGCTGGGATAACAGGTCTCCCAGCATATGGCTACTTGCCTCAGAGATTGATCGAGCTGTAATAACCTGTGGCGACCTACAAGGCAAACCTGTTGACTTGTCTCATAGATAAGTTACCAGCCCGAGATCTCCGGAGTACTAATGAATTGACCATTAGGCTATCCTACTGCACTGCATGCATAAGATTTAATCAGATGGACCATAACCCCTGCATAGATTACGTAATTGATGTAATTACTCTCCTGAGCGAGTGGAAACAGTTTTGCGAGAACATGAGACTCATTGTGAGAAGACTCAGGTCACTCACATCTATATAAAGCCCTCATTTTTACTAGCGAAAGTACGCGTGATTAAGCTCTTAGACTCTCTTATCTCCAAAAAGAACTCTCAAACAACTCTCTGACTTAAGCATCATAGTGCCCACCCCGGGTAAAGACAACCCGGGCACTCTAATTCTACTTCTCTTGCAGAACATAACAGCTCGGTCCCTGACAAGGCAAGCTTCCGAATCAGCGTCCGAGTCATTAGACATGCGATAGTGGCCAGGTCGTTCTAGATCTGGCTATGTAATTACACAACTCTACGTTATCGTGCTACATCTTCAACAACCGGATCAAGATTCAGGGCTGAGCCGCGACCAGTAATCAAGGCGTAGGTCCTGGTCGACTTCATTGCCGAGTGCACCTTCAACTCACCGACCACTGAAGTTGCCGAGCTAGCAACCACTTCGGAGGCTTCAACCAGCGTGGCACCTACCCTAGTTCGGGAAAACTCGACCTGGGACAAGGATCCCTAAATCCTCCATGTGGACGGCTTGTCCAACCAGAGTGGAAGCGGAGTTGGGTTAATCCTCTATGGACCTTGCGAAGTAAAGCTGGAATACATGCTCCGGTTCTTATTCCGAGTTTCGAACAATGAAGTCGAGTATGAGACACTCATAGCCAGGCTATCACTAACAAAGGAAGTCGGGACTAAACACATTGTAGTATGTAGTGACTCACAACTCATGGTCAAACAAGTGAATGGACAGTACGAGGCTCCGGAGCTTGCCATGTCGGCCTATTTGGCCAAGGTAAAGAAGCTCTTGCTTGGCTTCCACTCTTGGTACATCCAACAAATCCCAAGATCGGAAAACACTGAGGCCAACACACTCTCTAAGTTGGCTAGTGCAATTGGTTCGATGAGAAGGACGGCCTACACATAAGACCTACCACGCCCATCTATAGAAAGGGTGACAGAAGAGGTCACCCAAGTGATGACAGCAAAACCGAGCTAGATAGGCCTACTCATTGATTATCTATGCCATGGAATATTACTGAAGGAGCGCAACGGGACATGAAGGATAGAACGACCAGCATCTTGCTATGTGATTGTAGGTGAGCAGCTATATAGAAGGTCATTCACACTTCCCTACCTACTTTGCCTGCGTCGAGCTGAAGCGGACCAAGTGTTACATGAGATTCACGAAGGACTCTATGGAGGACACTTGGGGTGCAGGGAACTCACCCAAAAGGCCTTATGACAAGGGTATTATTGGCCCACAGTGAAGGTGGACGCAATCGAGCTGGTGYGGAAGTGCGACAAATGTCTGCGACATGCCAACATCTTGCACCACCCTGCTGCCGACCTGAAATACCTTACTAGTCCATGGCCGTTTGCACAATGGGGAATTGACATACTGGGCCCCTTCCAACCAGCGAACGGGTAGAGAAGATTTTTAGTAGTAGCAGTAGACTATTTCACGAAGTGGGTAGAGGCCAAGTTGTTAGTGACCATCACAGCTCGGAATGTTCATAACTTCTTTTGGAGGAGTATTGTATGCAGATTCGGACTATCGAGGATATTGATCTCAGAAAATGACAAGCGGTTTGAAGGCATCAAATTTCAGAATTGGTGTGCGGAGATGGGCATAAAGCAAAACTTCACCTCAGTCACTCATCCTCAATCTAACGGTTAGGATGAGGTAACAAACCGGGCAATCCTTTGTGGCCTTAAAGCTTGGCTTTCCTGACCTAAAGGTTTGTGGGTGGACGAGCTGCTGAGTGTGTTATGGGCCTACTGAACAACCATCAAGATGGTGACAGGTGAAGCACCCTTCAACTTGATGTATGGAACTGAAGCCGTGATACCAATAGAGATGGAAGTATCGACCWTGCGATTTGAGACATTCGACGAAGAGACTAACGAGGAAGACCTATGAACCAACCTTGACTTAATAGAAGAAGTTCGAAGCCTCACTTACATTTGGACTGCAGCATACCAATAGTGAGTGGCTCAGTACTATAACGCCCGAGTGAAGAGATGCCAATTCAGGGTTGGCGACCTAGTACTCAGGAAGGTTATGGTGCTTGAGCCCGGTTTGGGAAAGTTAGGACCGAACTGGGAAGACCCTTACAGAAAATCTTTAGAGTGATAGGCAAAAATGTGTACAAGCTTGAAACACTGGAGGGGAAGATGGTACCTCGTGTGTGGAATATAGACAACCTAAAGAGATACTATCTCTAAAAAGAATTCTAAGCTACACCTGTAGATTTGCAAAAAATTGCTAAGGCACCCAGGCCAACCTCTCAATAGCTTGGCTAAAAGAAAGCCTAAAGGGATACAACGCTTTTTGCACTAAGGCACCCAATCGAGCTAATGATAGTTCGACCAACTTGCGTGACAGTTAAACAAAAAGAAACTTCATTTGAAGAAGATATAAGATACGAGAAAACTAAATTTCATTAAGCAGTTAAGGCCAAAGGCCGAGGTACATATATATAAAAAAAAGATCAGGCCTAAGGCCAAGCTACATTTAAAAAAAGAAAAAAACCTTAGCAGCAGAAAGTTCAACATTGTGGGCATAAAGGCCCAAGAATCATCAACTTTATAGGAGCTCGCAGCCTCCCGAAAACATCAAAAGAAAAGAAACCAACAAGGAGGACCTACTCCTCGTCATCGCCCTACAACTCATCATCGACGTCGTTGCCCTCCTTGCCCTCTTCTGTGCCACCTAGTTCCGAAGTCAAAATCAAGATGCAACGTCTTCAAGTAGCGGCGACAAAGCTTAAATTCCTTTTGCATCGCAAGGATTGCATACTCCACCTTTTCCTGGGCGTACTCAACGGATATCTTCTATATACTTGGTCCGCCTCTCTTCCAGTCAATGCTCCTGGGTGGCAAGTCTCTCAGGCCTCATCCAGCTCATGCTGCATCTTTCTGCTTAGCTTGATGAATCACAGACGGTCCCTCACATCTGAGACTGCGGCGTGTCAATGCTAGAACTCGGCCTTCTCTCTCCGACCTGAGGTGACCTGATCCAGCAGGTTCTTGACCAGAATAACAACCAGCCCCCGGTTGAGAATGCAACCCCCAAGTACAACCATAATCAGCTTCTAGTGGAAAGCTGAGTAGAGGTGTAAAGTGGGCCATGCTGGGCCGGCACGACACAACCCGTGGGCGGCCTGCGCTAAAGGCGGGCCGTGCCGCCCTCCCTAGAGGAAATTTTGGGGGTCAGCCCGGCATAGCCCATGGCCCAGGCCTAGGTGGGCCCATACTGTGCTATGGGCCTGGGCCGAACTAGGCTGCAGGCCATGTCGTGGGCTTGGGTCGTGTTGGGCTAGGCCATAGGGCGGGCCTTGGGCCTAGGCTGAACCGGGCTAGACTCACTGAATGGATTAGTGTCATATAAGGATCACTGGATCAGGATTCAAGACATGATACGAATAATAAATTAATAATGAATTTACGATTACCCAAAGAATAAATAAATCAAAGTATAAAACAATTCAAATAGGAATTTAAGAATTTTATTTCATTTAAATTTGAATGAATAATGATACAAATTACAAAGCATACAATTATATAAATATTGAACTTATGAAATATACAATGGTTGGATACTTCATAAACTTCATACTTGGATGAATGAAATATGAAAATGGAATAAATTAATAAAATATAAAAAATAAAATATAGAATTATAGACTATATAGTTACAAATTGAAAATACAAAATTACATTAATAGCAAATAAATTAAATAAAATTAAAACAAAATTTACAACAATTTGACAAAATAAAAAATTGTGGGTAATTTGTTAAAATTTACAATTTAAACAAAATTTACATATATATTTTGGTGAAAGCATTCACACACACTTTCATCATCTGCTTAAGGTGAAAAGCCAAATATCCAGTGTATGTAGTACTGTAGTAGTTTATAGTATCATGCCTTCCTTTGTCTTGTAATTGTAAAGTTGTAATCTATATTCTCCATCATGATTCATGGCTGCATCTAGCCAAGCTTGGTAGGATGGTATAGTGGTAGTGTCGTAGTGTGGTACCTGCAGGTCCTGCACTAAAACAACTAAACAAGACTCCAATGGAACTATAGCCTGTAGACACCAGAGGGGTTACTAGATCAAGGATCACGTGCCATGGCGGAATTGATAGCGAGAAATGTTCTCCTAGACTCCGACTTCTCCCAATATTTTTAAAATTTATTTTCCATTAAGATTATTTCAAAAATTCATTTAAATTGTGGGTAATTTCTTCTTCCTTCTAATGTGTGAGAAAATGTCTAGTCAAATGGCCAATACCACCTTTGCTACAATAGCTAAAGTCTTTTCTACATTTTTGGCAAACTTCTTTTTTCCCCTTCCCCTCAACATCCTCTATTTTAAATATTCTCCAAATCGGGCTACAAACTTGGGGTTTTGGGAAGAGCTGGCCATTTTTTTCAAATTCTAAAAAACTAAAATTAATTTAATTGGACTTACCCCAGAATCCTGGATTGCCGGTTCAGAATCCCGTATTCCTAACTTGATTTCAATGGTTAAAGCCTTTCAACGTGACAACGTCCAAGGCTCCAAGCCTCCCAAATTGCTAACTTGGATAATCAGACAATCAACCAATCAGACTATGAGACTATCAGAGTTCACTCAGATTGTAGAGAATGTATGAGAGACTGATAGAGGAAAGACTGAAGAGATTAAGACAATAAGTAATAACTTAATAGGAGAATTGTTGAATGTTGATTGTTGAATTGGTGTGATGAGAATGGTGGAGGATAGCTGGATAGGGCTAATTGGCTATTATAGAAATTGAACATAATTCAATTGCCAAAAATACCCAAAAAACTATCTGTTATTTAGTTGTTGGGTGGGKTATTTTGGTCGTTGTAAAGTTACTTATAACTTTACACAAAATGCCCCCCTAAACTAGTTGTTATATAGGCTATAGCTATTAGGGGGGCATTTATGTCATTTTTCAACCCCCATAAGCAAAATACATAAATACCCCCCTAATATGTCTGTTTATAGCTGTTGGAGGGGGTATTTCTGTAAGCCCCCCCCAAAAGCTGAAACTAGTTGTTGGGCCCCTTTGGGGGGGCCCAATGGCTATATTCCCGGGAGGGTCGTGCCGACCCATGGGCCTCGAACCCCCAGCCCAGCACGGCACGGACCTCCGTGCCGGGCTTAGCACGGTACGTGGGCCTTCGTGCCATGCCGTGCCGATCGAAAATTGTGCCAGGCCGATTTACACCTCTAAAGCTGAGCTACTGCTCCCATTGGAACTGAGTCCGCTAGGTCTTCCGAAGGCTCTAAGAGGAGGCACCAAAGACGTGCTCATCGTGCCTTGAAGAAAAGTCAGCTCGCTCTGGCCATGAGCATGATGGACAAGGAGGAGAGTAAAGCGACAAGCCAGGTAGGTGTCTCGTTAGAATGTCCTATAACTCTTGAATCACCACTAGCCCCTGAAGTCCTCAAGGCCCCGAGACCAAAGAATTTCAGGGCACCCAGTTTTGAAACCTATAACAGCTTGACAGACCCTGCTGATCATGCTGACAGCTTCCAAGCATTGATGTTGCTCCATGGAGCCAATGATGCAAGTATGTGCATCGCCTTCCCTACAACTCTCCGAGATGAAGCTCGGCTGTGGTACTCAGGGTTGGCCCCTGGTTCCATACAAAACTGGAACTAGCTCGCCAACCTGTGTATCACCCATTTTGTAACCAGTAAAAGTCACTCAAAATCTGTGACCTGCTTATTAAACGTTGTGCTACAACCTAATGAAACGGTTTGGGAATATATTATAAGATTTAACATGGAGCACCTGCAAATCCCAGACTTAGACCTAGTAGTACAACTCATCGCGGACAAGAACGGTGTACATCACCCCGACCTACGTTGGGAAATGAAACTGAACCCCCCAACTACCATGGAAAAATTCCTTGTGGTAGTAGATAAATTCATAAAAGCAGAAGAAGCCTTGGGGTCGCAGTCAGAATTGTTCGGAAAGAGAAAACGAGCAGAAGAAGAAGCAGGAAGCAGTAAGTCAAAGCGGAGAAGCAAGTCACCAAAGAGAAGTCGGTCACTGAGAAGCCAGCGAAGCAGCTCGCAAAAAAGAAGAGAAAGCTTCCTCGTCGGAGTTCTGGTTTAGGTTGACGATTCGGAACTCCCCCTTTGTACAATAAAACATATACCACCCTGAATGCTAAAAGGGCTGAAATATTAATGCAAATAAAATCGATAGAATATGTAAAGTGGCCACCCAGGATGAAGGGCGACCCAGCTAATAGGAACCCTAACAAATACTGCCACTTCCATCGTGATGTTGGTCACAACACAAAGAACTATTGGAACCTAAAGAATGAAATTGAGGAACTAATCCACCACGGGTACCTTAAACAGTTCGTGAAGAGAGAAGAAGGCCTACCTACCGAGCAACGCAAGGAAGCACCTCAGACGAGTAGGGAACAAGAAAGAGACCCAACTCCCCAAAACCAATAAAATATCCACACGATGATGCCTTGGTAGTGAGGCTGACAATCAACGACTTTGAAGTAAAGAGAATCCTAGTCAACTCGGGGAGCTCGGCTGACATTATTTTCCAGGAGGCGTTCAAGCGCATGAAGCTCGGTTAAAAAGATCTACAACTAGCTGATGTACCCTGGTCGGCTTCAGCGGTGAAGTAGTTCGAACCCTTGGTCGGGTGAGGGTACTAGTTGTGGCGGGCTCACCCCCAACATAGTACGGTTTGATCATGATTTGCTTATGGTTACCATGCCCTCCCCGTACAATGCTATCCTAGGCCGACCTAACCTGCATGCCCTCCAGGCAGTTGTATCAACATACCATCTGGCTGTAAAGTTCCCCATTACTGGAGGTATTGGAGTTTTGCGAGGTGACCGACTAGAGTCTTGCAAATGTTTTGTAGCAACCCTGAAGGCAAAAGACAAGATTGTTGTCGACATAGACCTGGAGCCACCACCTGAGAACATGGACGAGCAAGCTCAGCCCATGGAAGACACCGTCCTAGTGCTAGTTTGAAAGACCAATTCGGAGAAAATGGTACATGTAGGGGCTCGCCTAACCAAACCGGTGCGCTCCAACTTGGTAAGCTTCTTAGTTAATAACTTAGATTTTTTCGCTTGGTTGGCAGCAAAAGTGCTAGCACAGACCCTAAAATAATAACTCACAAGTTAAATGTTGACCCTTCAGTCAGACCAGTCCGACAAAGGAAAATGAACCTTGCCTCGGAAAGATGGAAAGTAGTGGGCGAGGAAGTAGGGAAGCTGCTCACAGTGGACTTCATGAGAGAAGTCCAATACCTGAGCTGGATTGCAAATCTAGTACTTGTAAGGAAGGCCAACGACAAGTGGCAAATGTGTGTTGACTATACCGACCTGAACCGAGTCTGCCCAAAAGACAGCTTCCCTCTCCTACGAATCCACTGCCTGGTAGATGTGACCTCAGGGTTTGAGCCGCTGAGCTTCATGGATGCATACTCTGGCTACTACCAGATTTCTATGGACCTTGCCAATGAAGAAAAGACTACGTTCATAACCGAGATGGGCTTGTACTGTTACAAGGTCTTGCCTTTTGGCCTTAAAAAACACTGGAGCGACCTTCTAGCGACTTGTAAACCATGTTTTTTTGGACTTGACTGGAAATAAAATAGAATGCTATGTAGATGATATGGTTATCAAAACTAAGTTTTCAAACTCTTTGTTTCCCAACCTGGAATGTGTTTTCAACATTTTAAGAAAATACGACATGAAAGTCAACCCAAACAAATGTGTCTTCATTGTGACGTCAGGAAAGTTCCTCGAATACATAGTTAGCCGACATGGCATCGAGAAGAACCCAAAAAAAATCCAAGCAATACTAGATATGCGACCCTCTAGATTGATTAAAGTAGTACGAAAACTAACTAGCCAAATAGTAGCCTTGAACTAATTTATGTCTAAGTCGGATGGGCAATGCTTACCATTTTTTAAAGCAATCAAAAAAGAACCAGGACTTTGAGTGGACCAAAGAGTGTCAGCTCACCTTTGACGAGCTGAAAAAGTACGTAAGTTTGCCACCTTTATTGATCAAACCTGAGACCGGGGACGAGTTCAAGCTCTGCCACTCCGTGAGTGATGAGGTAGTCAACTCGGTCCTAATTAGAGAAGTAGAAAAAGTTTAGCGACCTGTTTACAACGTAAGTGAAGTGCTACATGCTGTTGAGACTAGATACCCAGACATCGATATCCGAAAGCCCGAAAGCTAAGACCTTACTTCCAGGCTCACACTATCGTAGTTTTGATCGACCGACCTCTCGGGGAGACTTACGAAGTGGGCAATCGAGCTCAGTAAGTATGACATCCGGTACGAGCCACGACCAATAATCAAGGCGCAGGTCTTGGTTGAGCTAGCAACCACTTCGGAGGGTTCAACCAGCGTGGCACTTGCCCCAGCTCAAGAAAACCCGGCCTGGGATGAGGAGCCCTGGATCCTCCACATGGACAACTCGTCTAACTAAAGCAGAAGCAGAGTTGGGTTAATCCTCTATGGACCTAGCGAAGTAAAGCTGGAATACGCGCTCCAGTTCTTATTCCGATCTTCGAACAATGAAGCCGGGTATGAGGCACTCATAGCCGGGTTATCACTAGCAAAGGAAGTCGAGGCTAAACACCTTGTAGTTTGCAATGACTCGTAACTCATGGTCAACCAAGTGAATGGACAATATGAGGCTTGGGAGTCCGCCATGTTGGACACTGCTCGCGCGTGCCTGATGACTCAGACGCTGATTCGGAAACTTGCCTTGTCAGGGGCCGAGCAGTTATGTTCTGCAAGAGAAGTAGAATTAGAGTGCCCGGGTTGTCTTTACCCGGGGTGGGTACTCCGATGCTTAAGTTAGAGAGTTGTTTAAGAGTTTTTTTTGGAGATAAGAGAGTCTGAGAGTTTAATTGTGCATACCCTCGTTGGTAAGAATGAAGGCTTTATATAGATGTGAGTGACTTGAGTCTTCTCACAATGGGTCTCATGTTCTAACGGAGCCGTTTCCGCTCGCTCAGGAGAGTAATTATGTCGGTTACATAATCTGCGTGGGGGTTATGGTCCGTTTGATTAACTCTGATGCGTGCGGTGCAGTAGGCCGTCCTAACGGTCGATTCATTAGTACTCCGAAGATCTTGGGATGGTAACGTATCTATGAGACAAGTCAGTAGGCTCGCCTTGTAGGTCGCCACAGGTTCTTATAGCTCGACCGGTCTTTGAGGAAGGTCACCGTATGCTGTTGGGAGACCTGTTAGCTCGGGCAAGGTGTTTTTAGGCCAACTTGTTGAGCTGGTTTTCTTGCTTAGATCCGAGGTGTCGCTTGAAGGCCACGTGTCATAATGTAATTCGGAGGACCAAATTACCCCTCATCAGAGCCCTTCCCCAATTCTCATTCGAACGTATCATTGCCCGAATCCTTTGCTCTTAGTTCGTTCCTTGTTTGAATGGATCGTTGGTTCAGATAGAGACATACACAGTCACACTACCTATTGATGTGTGCACAATTTACATATAAATTCTGGTGTTTATGCATGGTTTTGATGCTGATTTGTGTGAATTCTTACCCCAATTTAGCTTGATTTCAGGAAATTATCAAAGGGGACAAGTCTAGGGGAAAAAGAACATAAAACCAAGCTAAAAGAGGCCAAATTGGAGGTAATACAACCCAGTTGGGAGCAAGGCCCAGCCGAGAGGTCAAAAGAGGGCTATTTGGCCCTCAAAGCCCATGCAACAATCTTTGGGGGAGCCCAAAGAGAGAGCCTAGCCATAGCATTCCAAGGGAGCCAATTCGGCCCAACAAGGAGGAGGCCCATTTGCAGCTCAAGAGCAGCCCAAAAGAAGCTAGGGGCGGCAACTTCTAGAAGGTTCAAGAGAAGCTAAAGGCGCCAAACTTTCTTGATGATAGAACTTCCTAGATGAGAGAACTTTCTAGATGAGAGAAAGGGGCTGAAGAGAAGGCTATAAAAGGAGAAGAGAAAGAGGGGAAAGGGGGTTGAATACCTTTTGGGGTCAAAAACCATTTGGGGCGAAATCATTTTGGGGAGAAGAGAAAGATAGGCGCAAGAGAGGAGAAGAAAGTAGAAGATTCAATAATATTCAAGAGAAGAAGAAGCTAATTTCGAATTTGGAGAAGAAGCCATTGGAAGACATCAATCTAGGTTGTCTTCTTCCTTGATTTCTGCACAAGTGGTAATCGAATTCAGCTAGGGCTTTCATGTTTATTTTCTCCATTAATTCAATCTTTCTTGCTGTAATTGAATGATGTTTCATGTAATTTCAGATCTGTAATTAGTTCTCTAGGGTTATTCGAATGGATTAGATTCAATTTTGATGTTTCTTGATTAGAAATTTAATTGTTAGAACTGCTAGCCGAATTGATCTTAATCTTTGTAATGTCTGAATTGCTTGAGAAAGAATTTAGGCAATCTCGATTCTGTTTGGCCAAACTATTCTTTTTTCTTGGAGTTTTTAGATTGTTTGAGAAGGAGTCTAGAAATTCGGATCTGCTAATCAAGAACCGAATTGAGTGCAAGGTTAGAGATAACTTGCACAATTCGGTTGGTGATCATTCAATCTGAAATGATGCCCTAGAATTTCTAGATCTTAATGCATACATGGGGATTAGATTCTTGCTAGAGATAGAAGAATCATCACTTATGCATAGAATGAACATGTGCTTGAGAGAGGTTGTTCATTGCCGTGGGGTTTCACCAAACTAAGGCTGAATCCTAATATAATCGAATGACCTAGAGATCTAATTACTGAATCAATTCTGTGCATAGTTAGCTTGTCTTCTCAATTTGCTTGCAAGGTGTTTGATCCAACATTTTAGAGGTAGTTTGCTAGTTAGGATTTCAGATTTGCATTAGATTTACAATTCGGCTAATCAGATAAGAGTAGGCTGATATACTACTAGTAGTTGCTGCATAAGTCCTCGTAGGAAATGATATTCTATTCATCACTCTATTAGTTGTGCGGTTAGTGCACTTGCTAGTGTAGCAAATACGCATCACCT
The DNA here is from genome assembly GCF_000365185.1 of Nelumbo nucifera. Next base: position 2,951,189 of record NW_010729131.1, read on the forward strand.
ATCATCGTAACTATTTGGATCTCCCGGTTGCAATTTCTCACACCAATTCTCATCTCCCTATTGCCACATAATTTCAGGCCGAAACCCCAAATTTAGGTAAGTTCTCATCTGCCTTATGTAGTTAGTCTTCATTTTTCCTTTTGTTTTTTTTCTTGTACCATAATAGCATTTGGGATATGGGGAGAGGGAAGGCCGACTGAGCAGGTGATTAGGCTCCGCCGAACTGGCTCCGGTAAGCTCTGGACTTTCATTCAATCCCCTTATAGTTTTTCTTCCTGTGTTGCTATTATCTTGTAGGCTTGTTCCTAAATTGCTAGCTGTTTAGAGATTTGAATTGTTGTTTTCCTTAGATATGTAGCAATTTGTTCTCCTTCTCTAATACTGTTTGCTATATAGTTGATAGGTTAGATTCTGATTATGTTAAAATTTATGAAACCTCTCAGTATATAATTAGAATACATGATGGGTTTTGGGATTGTTTGATTCAGGCCCGGTTGATGAAGTGATGACAGAAATAAATATAATCATAAAAAATAATAATAAAAAGATGAAGAAAAATAGAAAGTTGAAAATATGTGATGATGGGTTTTGGGATCAATAAATTAGAATACATGTGACAAATGGAACAATAATTAAAAGTAAAAAAATATAATAATAAAAAACTTAAAAACAATTTAGGAAAGAGAAAAAAATAAAAATAAAAATGAAAAATACAAAGGACTCCAAAATTTAGAAAACAAAAAAGAATAAAAAATAAATAGTCCCATAAAATAATTGAAGAAAGCAAAAATAAGTAAATAATTATAACAAATAATAAGTAAAATAAAAAAATAAGAAAAAAGTAATAATATTTAAAAAACAAAAAAAAACAAAAAATATATAGATAAATAAATGTAGGGAAAAGTTTTCTTCCTGGCTTGTTCTTGTGGTTCTCTTTCTCATTCTTTACCTTATTAGTTGATTTTTTATGTTCATGCTTGTTCAGGATTACCATGTGGGCCCCACCTATTGGACTCGGGAGAGGGGTTCCTAACCCCTTCCCTCTCCCATCCAAGTCTTACCTGGACTGGTTTAGCCAGTGCCTCGAGCTTTGGAGTCACTATTGAACCAAAACGCGTTTTAATGCGATTCTCGGAGGTTTCATCACCTCCACTTCCAAATTTGATGGGTGGTGACTTCATTTCCATCCCAAATGAGTTGTTTCCTTGATGCTCGCACTTGATAATTGATTATTTCATTGTACCACAACTTGAGGAGATGTTTTAACATTTTCAGTGCATACTCAACTTTTATCTTGGCTCTACCAAGTCATCATATCCTTTGCTTGCTTATAAGTTGGTTATTCCAAGCTCTTTCGTGCAAACCATTGCCTTATTTTCCAAAAATCCTTTCGGTTGTTTATCTCACACTTAGGTGTTCTACTTCTTGGGTTCATAGCTTGATTGGAGATTTGTCAGTTAAAGCATTTAAATCCCAATTTCATTGATGATATTCACATTGGTTTTCTATTGGTCATATCAACTTCTATGCCTTGACCCACATTTATCTTCTGTTGGTCATATCATATCAGCCTCTATGCTTTGACCTGCGTTTATATTCCGTTGGTCATATCAGCCTCTATGCTTTGACCTGTGTTAGTATTTCGTTGGTTATATTAGCCTCTATAACTCCTTGACCCACGTCGGTTTTCCGTTTGTCATATCAGATTCTATGCCTTGACCCATGTCTATCTTCCGTTGGCCATACCAGCCTCTATGCTTTGACCTACGTTAGTATTCTGTTGGTCATATAAGCTTCTATGCCTTGACCCGCGTCTGTATTCCGTTGGTCATATCAACCTCTATGCTTAAGACTTTGTAATGGTTATTTCACATTGTGTTGTGTCAAAAGAGCAATTATGCTATATTAACCCGAAACCTTTGACAAAGTTTTCAAAATGTTTTACGAAAGTTTTAAAATGTTTTCAGAAGAACTCATATGCTTGTTTTTGGTGATTTTTCTTTGCGGTGAGCTTAAATATCCTGTTCTTGAATTGTTTTCAGTGGAGGGGTCACTTTGCCAAAAGTAAATTTTCACATTACAAGTTGCTTTTAGTGTCTTATTTTACGACAATTGTACCCTGATTCTGAAGGTTCTTGATACCTAGGAGAGGTCACTTTGCCAAAAATAAAATGGCCTATACATGATGGAATGATGCTGCATAGGAACCTTTCTCCTTCACCTCGATCATTCTTCCTTCTTTTTTTTGCCCCTTTTCCGATCCTACCCTTCGTAAAAATCTCTGTGTGCTTCTTTTGGTCTTTATTGTTTCGTAGTTTCCTAACTCACAACAAAGAGGGGTAGTTGTCAGCACTCGATTTTTGCTCGGTCTACCACCTAAACCTCTAATTTACCCCAAACACTCGATCAAGCCCTTCGATCCCTCCAAAATGCCAAAAAAACCAAAAGAACCTAAATTTTGTCCTAAAAACCCTTAAATCCACTACTAAATCTACCCAATACCAACCCGATGGCTCCGATCAACCCCCATCTACACTTTGGCCCTCAAATTAGACACCATCACAAGACTTAAGACCTCCCAAAATACCTACTCTGCAAATCTTAACTCAAAATTCTCCTGTTTACCCTTCTATCAAACTAAGATTCCATTTCGGATCCTATCGTTGACTCAAATTCCTATGATCTTAACACCCCTGGACCGATCAAACACTACAACCAAATCCCTGATACTCTAAAATACCCTCTTGTAAAATTTTAAACCAAAATACCCTCGTTTACCCCTTCATCACAACAAGATTCCATTTAAAAGCTCAAGATTAATTGAATCAAGCCCTTTTTGGATCCATCGAATCCGAGCCCAGTTGGGCCACCATGACCTTACCAATCAACCTAGAATGTCCAAAAACCCCCATCTTGCCAAATTTCAGCCCAAAATACCCTGGTTACCATTCATCTAAAAAATTTCATTTCGGCTAATCCTATATTAGCCTGTACATGCAAAACCTCTATTTGTACCCAAAACCCTTCTCAACCCTTTGATCATAAACCCAAAACCCCTCATCATTGAACCAAAAACCCTAGTTTGACCCCTAGACCCGGTTTGGCCCAAATATCCCAGAATTACAAAAAAAAAACACTAACCTTTTAAAAAATTACAAAAATGCCCCTAGCACCCTATATAAATTAAATCCATTGTTTTTTGTTCACCTAATCTGAAGAATTTGCTGAAATCCATTAAAATCCATTGTTTCACACTATTCACCATCCTCTTCCTTGTGGCGACGAAACTCAAACCGATGGCGACCGATCTCCCCATTCTCTCCCTCTCTCTAATTCTGACTAGGATAAAGCGTGGCCTAGGTTAAGGGTTTTGATACAAATAATAAAGGGCTCAAGAAACATAAACTACAATGAGTATCGGATGGTTGGATCAATTTATAGGGCTTTATTTAAGATTATGCTCTTATACTCTTATTTTTCCTCAATTGAACACTCCTGTAGTCATAAATAAAACAAATTGCTTTTCATGTCTTTAAATACTATGGGTTATGCACCTGAGTGATCAAGGATGACTTTATTGTATGATGAAATGCAAATAGGTAAAGTAAAAAAATAAAAAAACCGAGAACGAATGTCACTACTAGACAAAATCTTATCGATTTGATTATCATATCTTCCCCAGTTGCTCTTACTTTCTCTTATCTTCTTTTTTCGCAACAGTTGGGCTGCCCCAGTTTATCTTTGCAACTTAATTTCTTTTTTTTTTAATTTGCGCATTTGCCCCAATTTTCATATTCATTTCTTTTTTTTTGTTTCTTCTTAATTGATTAAGTTTCACACGTAGAACTGAACATTTGACATCCACCTCTTGGGAGGGCTTATTTGAAGGGATGGTTTCTACAAAGGCTCAAAGGGACAACTAGTGGAATGATCAATATAGATGTTTGGTAAAAACGGATAAAGCAAACGACCAAAAAAGGGCCTTCCATCATCTCTCCATTAAATGCATAATACATAGAAAAGAAATACATGTCAAACACAACTCGCTTTTAAGTAACTCAAGGGTATTTATGTCACTTAACAACTTTTATACTTGTGAATGAGAGTGATTCTATTCCATTTTTCCTTTCTTTTTTTTTTTTCTTTCAAAAACCTTTTCTAGCCTTTGGAAAGAAGCATCCTTGGAATTTGATTGGTTTAACAAAGAAGAAAGTCCAATGAATAAGCTCAAATGGCTAACTAGCGGTGTTAACAATGGCAAGGGGTTTGGGGGAATAAAAACGACCAATAAGGGTCTTTAGTCCCTCCCCTGATTAATCAACAATGCACTAAGTTAATATGACACCTTCATTCTATGCTAGCTCAAGGAACGATACAAAGGAGTCCATACCCTATTGCAATGACTTTGAGCTATCAGTGATGGATTCATCTATAGACACACTTGGGAATGGACATTGCTGTTTTGGTCCGATATGATTGCCCTCCCTCCTTAGACATTTCCCAAGAAAGTCATGCTCGTACAATCTTCCTAAGGGAAATGGCAACTTTATCTCTTTCCTAGGCTAAAAAGTCCCCTTATTAAAATTCATTGTGTTATTCAATGTAAAAAGGCCAAACAATAAAATGAAACAACTAAGTAAAAACTTCCATTAATACAAAATATGAGTTGTACAATGATTAAGTTTATTTCCAAATTACCAAAAGTAAAATCAAAATAGAAATGAATAACTAAAAAATAAGGTCCTAATGCAGCAAAACAAAATTGATGAGATTTTCTAATGAATCAACTTTTTAGGCATTAGTGGTGCTATGTTTGGAGTTTCCTTCGTGGGATCAAATACACCCTCATCGCTGAAACTTGAATAGCAAACTTCAGTGGCCAGCAATGATTAGTAGTATGCCCAGGTCCCTGGTGATAAGCGCAGAATGCACTTGTATCATATTTTCTTTGCTTCGGTTCTAAGGGTGATTTCCATTTTAATGGTTAAAGATATCCCTTCAAAACAAGAAAATGTAACAATTGGGCATGAAAACATGATAATTGGGTGAGTACCCTTCTTTCTTTCTTTTGCGATGGCTAGTCATGCTGTGTTGCTTAGGCTGGAGCAAGTAGTGGAGCTTGTGGTGCTGGCTTAGATAATGAAAATACATGAGACAAAGTTTCCAAAAATGAGCGATATGACTAATGGTTTCTTAGCAAATGTAAAAAAACCAGGTGAACATCCTTGAATAGCTGATTTAGAAGATGAGGATGCTAGTTGAAGTGGTGCTTTAAAGGTTGTGAGAGCGGGCATGGGTGATGCAAGGGCTGACAAGGAGAAAGACATATTAGATGAGGGTATGTGAAATGAATTTGCCTTGGTTTGAGATATTAGCCAATCCATCTTGAAACCCAAAGCAAGATTGTTAGATGAGCTCCTATACCTAATCATTCCATCTTTCTTAACTTCTTAAGTGGAAAGTCCCATCTTGTCTCCTCTGGTTAGTGACCAAGTATTGTTAGATGAGCTCCATAAATAATCATTCCTACTAAATGTCGGCCAGAAGAATAAAAGTCATAAAGATGATTAGAGGAGACTCATTAAGAGAGCCAGCTAGATTGAGTTCAAGTGAGGAGCTTCGTTAATATCAGAAATAACACAAGTAGGCAGATGACTTGGGGCCTTTGGGTAAGAGGTTCAGATGTCATCAAATGACAACAGGAACTAACGGGGATGAGCCCATCCCATTAGTCCTGAACATGTAGGAATTGCATCTTGTGTTAGACAGGTGGCACACACTCAACGTGGGGAGGGTTGTGCGCAGAAGATCATCAACATTGTCTGATTTGTCTCTACGAAACCATGTCAGCATTGCCACTACCAAACAACATTGTATTTGTGCATTGCTGAAGAAAAAGAAAAGCAAAGAAAGCCGAACACCATCAAATTTTAATTGGAAACTATGAGCATATGATCAAAATGGTTAGACGGTAGAAACCTTAGCACAGTTGAAACAATTGAACATAGACATTCACATCAGATGAAAATACTAGAAGAAAGCTTTTCTTAGAAGGGAGAGAACGTTATAAAACTGCCTTGACATTTTTCTTGTTTATTCTGTTCTCATCAGTCGGTACTTGAAGCATTCTCGAAGACATTTAACAATATCTCCCCCCCTCCCTTCTATTGATACACGAGAAGAATATTTCTTATGCCTACATCAATCATTAGAAAGAAAATGAAGAAAAAGATGAGAAAATAATTAAATAATTAAGAAAACCTTCCAGGAACAGCACTCCAACACATTCCCACAAATAAAGAGAAAGATGCAAAACAGCAAAGTATTACAAAGGATATATGCAGAAATATCAAGAATATACAAAAGCTCACTCTCTCAAATCACATTTCCATTTCAGGTATCATCCCTTTTAATTCCATGAAGGGGATGACGGTTTGTACAGCAAGCCCGGTGGAGAAGTCGCCCCATAGCCCAAGTCAAGATTGTGGAGTTGTTCCATGAGCTGGGAGTGCCGCTCCTTGAAGAAGTCAAGACGTGTCGTCAATTCCACCAAGGCGGAAGATGCTACAGATGGCTGCCTCAAATATTCCATCCCCTGTGAATTGCAGCCCAAATGACAGTCCATTTTATAAAGCACCAAGTTTCTAGAAGTGGTGGCAACTGATTTCTTTTTGATCAATAACGAGTAAACTTTAGTTGCCAAATTCTCCTGTTAGTTTCAAGTTCAACAAGCCCGGGATTGATTCCCACCCTCTTCAAGGTTGTTCGAGGCCTTGAGGTTGTGGGACAGGCTACTCCCCGTTGTGTAGCCCATTGGAATTTTAAAAAGATTTAGAATGAATTTCATACACAAGTTTTAACAGCCATGGCATTTCATGGTGTCACTGGACATGGAATGTCAATCTTACCTCTGCTGTCCGTGACGAGGGCAGGATGCAGGAATCAATTCTACAGAGCTCATCAATATTAATACTTGTAGATGCCTCTGTACTTAAATCGCTCAGGCTTGTAGGGTTCATACACTGCTTACGTGAAAACTGCCAGCTACCACTGGGAGACGGTAATACTTGACCTTCGATGGTCCTCCAGTCCCCACCAGATGAGCTCTCCTAAAACAAAGTATTTTGACAATTTAAGGACGAGTCAGAAAGATCTCGTATGGTAATCCAGAAATAAATGGGGTCACCTTCACCCACAAAGGTGTATCACATCATGCTCTTACAATAAAATTCAATCACAACAACAGTATTAAAAACAACATTTTTTTTTTATGAATAATCACAACAACAAATTTGTTCCAAAAAAAATGCATTCATTGCACAAAACTTGGGTCAGGAGTGCATCCTCTCGATGTTCTTTTTGCTTCAAAATTTGATGAATGAGATCTAGATCGTGTAAACGTGTTATAGTTATTAGATGGCATGAAACAGTAATATCAGCAATTAGAGAAATTTTATACATACTTCACTTCTTTGCTTCCTTTCATGGTTGCAGACGGCAAGGGTCGTATCAAAATCTTGTTGAAGAAACTTCCTGCAGACATAAATTCTTGATCAAATGCAGAAACAATATACTTATAGTAAAAAAAAAAAAAAAAAAAATGGACATGGAAGTGATATGATCCAAAATGAGGCTACTTGTTCTTCATGGGATCCTCTTTCAATGTAATAATAAAAATGAGGCTACTTAATCTTTTATTTAATCTTACTTAACTAAGACTAATTACATCTCTGCCCTTTAAGTGGGTGGCCAGCACATAAAACACTTAAAAAGAAAATAAAACAAGTTAACAGGCCCATAATGAAAAGGCCCATTAACACAAAATATAAACAGGACACTACTTAAAATATAAACAAGTACTAGGGCCCACTCGGCCCAGTCCCTCTACTTAAAATATAATAATAATAATAATAACAATAACAACAATAACAACATTAACAATAATTGTACTATAAGCAATGCATCTTACCCCTTAAAGTACATACATCCTACACCATTTACCAGGAAGATTGTCTTAATTAAGATGGATCCAAAAACTGTCGATCAACGTGGTCCAACTCACAATTTCCAGATGCATGGTGTAAAATACATCTATAGAGAGCACAACTGTGCGCATTTTCACATCAAGAAGAGAACAAAAAATTGGCATGACCCACAGGACCCATAGAATTTGAGGTAGTGAAACCCCAGCACTAATGACATGTGGGTGGAGAGTGGAACAGACAGTGGAGCCCACAGGGTAGCAGGTGGGGTTAGTTTAAGAGAGAGAGAGAGAGAGAGATTAACTAGCTGGTTCGCCTTTGATATTCACATGGGCGAGACAATTAAACAGGAATTCTTTAAAGCATCAAGAAAATGGAGGGAAAAAGGAATCTTGCCTGMTGTTTAAACATACTTAGTAGATAGCTGGAACATCATCATCTAAGCCCTGTCCCAACTATATGGGGTCTGCTACTTATTGGAGCTGCTCCTAGGTTTTAAGGAATAAATTCATTTCTAATCTTATCCTTTCTACTTATTGGAGCTGCTCCCTTGTTATGGATATTATCAAACCAGGGTAATGGAAGACATTGCATTGAGATACCTATTGGTCTCCAATCCCAAGTTTACCCTGATTCCACTCCTTATTTTAAAACCTCTTGCTTCTAAGATATTTTCCATAAACTTAACTTTGCAATTAATCATTCTTTGGATTCATCAATCTATACCATATCATCAGCAAACAACATGTACCATGGGAACTCCCGCCTGAAAAATGTTTAGTCAATTTCATGACTATTGCAAATAAACAAGGGCCAAGTGCTGAGCCATGGTTATGTCCCGACATAATTGAAATATCTAATGTCTCTCCTACATCCGTTCAGACATTGGTTGTTGCACTCTCTACATCTCCTTAGTGGATAGGTCGATGTAGATTGAAAATGGGGTAAACTCATTTTTCCATATTTTTAAACTTCTACTATATATATATATATTTGACAAGCTTATAAAAAATAGACAATCTTATGAATTATGACAGATGACATGATTCTATTTAACCTCTATACAATTTAACGATACAACTATAATTTTCAGAACATTACTTAAGATAAGGCACAACCAAGTTTCTAAATACAGTGTGCCTACAAGATTCCATCTATGCAAGAAAAATTCTTGTTCACAAACAAGTTATAATAACACTGAAAGCTATGAACAAATCAGAATAAAATAATTAAAACTCACTGCTGTGGATGAAGATTTTGGATGTGCTGATAACAGTCACATGCATCTGAAAGAGAGCCATAGTGATGCTGGCACTGCTGGTTAAGTTGAAGATGGAGCTCTGCAACTTTCTGCTTTAACCTGGCCACATCGGCCTCAGCAAGGGCAATCTCTTCCAGCTCTGCTCTAGTCTTCACAATAGTCATATGCCATAAGCATGTAAATCAATAAAGACATTCTTATGTAAAATCAAAATACTGTAACAGAACAAGAACAGACCTTGGAATCCATTCCACAGGAGCTAGAAAGCTGTCCAGAAGACAAGTTCAAACCAACCTCTAAGGCAGCTCTAAGATCTCTCTCAGCTTGCAACTGCTCTTGTAGCCTTAAACCTACAATAGTAGTATGGATAATATAATTAGTCCATAAATGAGTTAAAGCAACCGAACTATCTTCACACACTATATTTTTGAATTAGAAGTAGATGATTGGAGCCTTAGTCTGTACACAACTCAGTTAGATATTCAAATCTGGAGAAACATTCAAACAGGGGTGAACTCTACAACTGATTGTAAAAGAACTAGACTAAAAATTAATCTTTTTATTCTTTTAGCTTACTTCTTCAGTGAGTAACATTATCAGATCCCAAGGACTTGAGATTTAAAAAAAATGTGATATGATCTTTCTCCACATCCAAATCGAGAAAGTAGATATAGGTCCATATAATATGACAACTATCATGCATAGTGAGAGAAGAATATAGTTTCCTACCAGGTTGATCTATACCAACAACTAGGTGACAGACCACTACTATGAGCAGTGAACATTTGAATACATGCTTCAAATTGTATATTATCTTTTATCAGACAGCACTACCTCAAATATTTTGACCAAATTATTATATCTTCTAGTACAAAGTAAAAAAAAAAAAAGAAGCACACAACAAGTGAATTAAAAAAAATTGAGTTCTTGACAATAAAGAATTGAATACATCTTGTTCGAGTGCCAAATGCCGTTCATGCAAGGCTTGCTTTCTTCTCTCCAAACTTGCTTGTAAGATTGCATTCCCTTTGGCCTGATAGAAGAGATAGTCAACTATGTTAGCAGAAAGTCATTTTTTGTTTTACCCTGTACACAGCCTACAAGTTGAAAGAGGTTATCTACTTGTTTTACCTCTTTTGCAATCCTGTTGCGTAAGTCATTTTTTGTGATCTCAAGCCTCTGAATAGCAAGCCTGTGTACCAACCACAGTATTAGTTGGTAGGAACAGATTGAAAAATGGCGTTCCCAAAAATGGGAACAGATCGAACAATAGAACATGTAATGATTTTTCCAATTAAAAGAGTTGTGAATACAATTAAATGAAGAAAGGGAAGGAGGAAGAAAGACAATCAAATCTCTCTCAAGCCCCTAAAATATCTTTTATTCTTTGATTGTAATGTGAATACAATTACATGAATACCCTTAGTAGCACGGCCGACACAATAAAGGTAATAATAAAAGTGAAACAGGCCTATAACAACAACCGTAAGTCATAAATAGTGGTTTAAATAAAAAAAAAGAAGCTATAGCCCATTCAGCTCGTCATCTCTATACTCCTCCTCAAGCTGATCATAGGTATCAATCATGTCCATCTTGCTTACATAGTGCTGTAACCTTGCCTTAGGGACACCCTTGGTCAAAACATATGCTAACTGTAGCTCTGAGGCAATGAAAGGAAGACAAACTTCTCCTGATGCCATTCTTTCTCTTATGAAATATCTGTTTACTTCAATGTGTTTTGTTTTATCATGCTAAAATAGGTTGTAAGCAATGCTAATTGCACCCTGGTTATCATAATACAACACAAAGGCTTATCATATGCAATGCCCATCTCCTCTAGAAGTGATCTAATCCATAAAACTTTAAAACTCCAAGAGTCATGGCCCTATATTCCGCCTCAGCTGAAGATCTAGCTACCACTATCTGCTTCTTACTTCTCCAAGAGACAATATTCCATACAACCAAAGCACAATAACCAGATGTAGATCTTCTATAATAAATATTACCATTCCAATCGACATCTATAAAAACCTCTAGCTTCAGGTGTCCATGCTTAGAGAAGAGAGTGCCCTTTCCTGGAGTTCCCTTCAAGTAAGACAACCTGTTCTGCAACAGCCGTATATGTCTCTTTGGGGGCATGCATAAATTGATTAATTGCACTGACAACACAAGAAATATTTGGTCGTGTCATACAAAAATATAATAACTTCCCCAAAAGTCTCAGGAAAACTCCCTTGCCCGCCAAGAGCTCACCACCATTGGCTGAAAGCTTATGGTTGGCATCAGGTGTAGAGGTAGGTTTGGGACCAAGTTTCCCAATCACAATGAAAAGATCTAACACATACTTCCAATGGGAGATGAAGATACCATCTGTAGACCTAACAACTTCAATTCCCAAGAAATATCTCAACTCCCCTAATCCTTAATATCAAATTCTGAATTAAGGAAGCTCTTGAGTACTTGAACTTCTTCTATACCACTGTTTGTAACTATAATATCATCAACATAAACAATAAGGTAACCTGAGTACTTCTCCTCTTAACAAATAGGGTATGGTTAGATTGTGTCTAAACATATCCAAACTCAAGAAACACAGTCCAAAATCTGCCAAACCAAGCTCAAGGGGATTGCTTGAGGCCATAAAGGGATTTCTTCAATTTGCACACCTTGCCTTGTATTTCCTTACCATATATGCCTGAAAGAAGAGACATACAAACCTCTTAAGTCCCCATTTAAAAGGCATTATTAATATCAAATTGATGTAACAACCAAACATAACTCACTGCCAAGGACAACAAAACTCTCATTGAGGTCATTTTAGCTACTGGGGAGGTCTTCATATAACTAACTCTATACACCTGTGTACAACCCTTGGCAACCATTCAAGCCTTATACCTCCCAATTGTACCATCAGCATTATACTTTGTAGAGAAGATGGGCCGAATGGCCCGTAGGTTGTTTATTCTTTCTTGTTATTTATGTTTTTCTGTAATGAGCCTTATTCTGGGCCCATCCTGTCTATATTAAGTTCTTTGTAAATTCTTGCCCAACTAAGGGCCTCCTTGTAATTATTCAAATATATCTTAATAAAATAGTGTTAGGGTGCTGAGAGAGAGAAGGTTCGAAACTCTCATTCTCAGCCCCTTATTGCCGAACTCTCAAGCTCTCCTCTCTTCAGTTTTCTTCATACTTGATGGTGAACATCCATTTACATTCCATTGTTCCTTCCCAATAGGCAAGTCTACAATATCCCATGTAGTATTTTTGCAAAGTGCTTCTATTTTAGTTCTCGCAGCCTCCTTCCATTTTGGCTTGGATAAGGCCTCTATAACCAACTTGGGTATAGGTTGAGAGGAAATAGAGGCTAAGAAGGAATAGTATTAAGGTGACAACAGACTATAAGAAGGGTGTTTTGATACACAGTGAGCTATACATTTTCTCTTGGCTTTCCTCGTAGCAATAGGTAGGTCAAGGTCTAGGAAGGTAATAGAAAAGGTGGTAAAGGACATGTCCTCTCTTCAAGAAATAGGAATGCCCAAGGTTCATTTGTAGATGGGAGAACAACTTGTTCATGTTGTAGCCTTTTCCTTTGGTACCACTTCTAAACAATAGGATGAATAATGAAAACAGGACTAATAGGTGGTGGAGTAGGGGTGCAATAGAAGAATAAAGGGTGTTGTAGAGGATTCAACACTAGAGTCAACAGGAGATGGTAGAGGATATGGATAAGCAAAAAACTCAACGGAATGCTTCCCCTAAAGAGAATGACCAAAACAACAGAAACCTTTATATGTGGAGGCATACCCTTAAGTTATGTTTGGTTTGAAGGAAAATGCAGGGAAAGGTAGGGAAACCTTTACAAACCTTATATAGATTTCCCTGTCTTTCCCTTCCTTTCCCTACTTTTTCCTTCAAACCAAACATAGCCTTAGAAAATACATTTTCAAGCCATGGGTTCAAATTTATGTCTCTAAGAGCAGGGAATATGGACATAATATGTGTAACCAAAGGCACACAAAAGAATAGGATAAACATCACTAGTGGTTTAAAAGCACAAGGCGCTAAAAAAGCACAAAGGCAATTTTGCACCCAAGGTGAGGCACAAGGCAAGGCATTCGCCATCACTAGACCTTTTCCCAACCTCAGAAAAGGTGGCTACATTGGCATTTCCACCTTTCCCACTTCCATTCTTCTTACCATTATTATTATTATTCTTGAATTTAAGAGGTATAAACTCTGGATGTAACTTCCAATAGTATCCGTCATGTGTTTTTTCTTGCAATAATCACCCACCACATCTTTTTCTCATTGGTAACCCTTAGCTTCTTATGAGTCTCAACATTTTTATTGCACCCCCACACGACAATTTCCATCAAACCAATCTCCTACCGTTCAACATATAAAATTAAACGGCTAAAGGCTTCTCCCCCGGTCTAAGATTATTGACAACATTTTTTGAGCCCTAGCAACATTCAATTTCTGGGAATAGGTCTTTGTGACACCATCACACACCTCCTTTGCAATATCCATGCACAAATAATGTTGACTGATATGAAGTTGCATGGAACTCACTAACCAACCTACAACTGTATAGTTTTCCTACATCCACCTTTCATAGGTAGGGTCATCCTCCATAGGTTGTTTCTTATTGCTAGTGATGTACCCCCATTGCCCTCCACTATAGACATGGATCTTAATTGATTGAGATCACACCAAAGAATTAGTTCCATCTAATCTCACCTCTAGCTTGTTTTATTGGCTAAATAGAAACAAACTAAAATAAAGATAAAATTAGGGTGTTTCTTGTCTGGATCACTGCCCTAGGCCAAAACTGCCTTTCTTTTAGACAAAAATAGGATTTCACCGAACCCGGCAACCCAGGAGAATGAGAGATATTTTAGCCGCTTCTACCTTAGGCTCGAGAAACTTCTCCAAGTATAATCAAACTGCACCTATACATTGTGTATGGGTCTAGAAGAGAGAAAAAAAAGGAAGAAGGTAGAAACCTTTCTCTACTACCAACTTGTGAATCCCACCTGTATAAATCTGAAAATAAAGCAGAAAAAGGAAGAAGATGGACGAAAGAAAGTTTAGAAGAAGATGGAAGAGTGTAGAGAGACTGGGCACAATGGCCCTAATATTTCTTTCATGTTTAAGTTATGCTATATCTGTTTTATGTGTTAATGGGCCTTTTCTTAATGGGCATGTTAACCTCTTTTTAAGTTATTTTAAGTTACTGCTTTGCTGGCCGCCCACTTAAAGGGCAGACTTGTAATTAGCATGATTAATTAAGTTTAATAAAAGACTAGTGAAGGGAGAGAGATATCCGTTGAACTCTCTTCTTTCTCTTCTCCATCTTCTTCTTCTATTCTGCTGTAACCTTTCTTTCTCTACCACTTTTCCTTATTTCTTTTATCATTTTATATCAGATTTGAAGGACAGACTCACATCTTGGTATCAGAGCAATTCTTCCTCCGCTTTTCTTTTTCTTTTTTTTTCCCATGCACCCTTCAATTAGAAGAGTGTATGGAGAGATAAGTTGCTGATCAGTCAAAGGACTATTTGCCTAGTTGGTAGAGGATTTAGAGAGTTATAATCTAGCCGAAAATTGCCAGGAATTGAAGCTGTATTTTTTTATGCCCAAACCCCTAGCCGACTAGAGAGATTTCAAGTTACAGGTTAAGGAGAAGGATTGGGTGAGGTGCTTAGGGCTTGGGAGGTGTATTTTGATCCCTAGAAGTGTGCGGTTGAGATTTGAAGGAGGTTGGGAAGCTCTGGTAAGAGCGGCTGCTTCTTCTCTCATCCTCCCCGATAGCTGGGTGCAGTGAAACCCTAGTTTTTTAATCTCCGGGTACTGTACTGACCTCGATTAGGTCCATAGAGATTGAAAAACTAGTTTTTTGATTTTCGTTTGATCAATGGAGCAATCTGGAAATGTAATGAAACAGATGCCGATATCCGAGGTTGGTCCCATAGATTACTTTTTGACTGGTGTGGCCACAATTAAATTAGATGGAATCAATTATCTAGCCTAGGTGCAATTCATACGGAATCATGTTTGCAGTAGAGGTAAACTAGGGTATCTCACAGGTAGTAAGGTGAAACCTGCAAAGACAAACCTTGCACTTAAGAAATGGATGCAGGAGAACTACATAGTGGTTGGGTGGTTGGTCAACTCTATGCAGACTCATATAAGTTAGCATTAACTCTGGATGACCTCAACCAAAGAGATTTGGGACAATGTTACATAAACTTATTCACAAAAGTTAAATGTTGCAAGAGCCTATAAGTTGAAGAGTGATGTGAGAGTGTAGCAATTTACTACTCCATGCTGAAATGTGAAATCACTATGGCAGGAAATTGATATTATGAAGACAGTTGTGTGGGAGACACTAAAGATGCAGAGACATTTAGAAAACTGGTGGAATGAAACAGGGTGTTTGCGTTTCTCACATGACTTAACCCTGAGTTCGACATTACTAGGCAGAACATCCTGACCAAAGATGAGGTCACTTTGGCTCAAGCATATGCCATGGTAAGTAGTGAAGAGAGTAGGCGAAGTGCAGTTACAGGGACCATCTACATAACAGTTTGCACATGCTAGAATAAAGCCAAAGGGGCTGATTGAGAAGAAGGAAGTGATATGTGAATATTGCAAGAAGCTAAAGCATATGCCATGGTAAGTAGTGAAGAGAGTAGGCGAAGTGTAGTTACAGGAACCATCTACGTAACAGTTTGCACATGCTGGAATAAAGCCAAAGGGGCCGACTGAGAAGAAGAAAGTGATATGTGAATATTGCAAGAAGCTAAAGCATACTAAGGACACTTGTTGGAAACTTCATCCAGATCTTCTCCCAGACAGGTCTTGGAACAACAACAATAACAACTTTAAGAAGAATGGTCAGATTGGGAAGCCTAAGAATGCTAATGTTGCCACAATGTTTGAGAGTGGAAACAAGGAAAGTGAAGAAAGATCAGCTATGGAGCAGCTGGCAGTAGTAAAGGCAGAGTTTGAAAAGTAGAGAGGTTCCTTAATCACTTGGAGACCACTGTTTCAGCATCCAACCCTTCAGGCAACACCTCATCATCCTCATTTGCTCACTCAGGTACTCGTGCTTCTGCAAATCATGCTACAATTTCAGGTAATCATAAAATCCCTTGGATTATCTAATCTCTTTTGTTCATATCAGCTCCTCTCTAGTAGAGAGGACATCCATTGAAGATGGGTCTCTTGCTCCCATCTATGGCAAAGAAGATATCAAGGCCTCTGACACCCTTGTTTTATCCTTTGTCCTTCATGTCCCCAAGCTTAATACCAACCTTTTATCTGTTGGTAGCTTGACTAAATCCATGAACTGTAGCATAACCTTTTTTCCTACCCATTGTGTTTTTCAGGACCTGAAATCCCAGAGGACGATTGGGAGTGGCCATGAGGCGAATGGAATATACTTGTTGGACACACCTGATAGGAGCCTTGGACCACCTAATGGAATTGCTTTGGAGTCTGTTTTGTCAGAATCTATTGATAGAGTCGTGTTATGTCATTTACGGTTTGGTCATGTACCTTTTCCTGCTTTGAGTCATTTGTTTCCTGATATGTTTAAGAAAATATCTTTATCGAGTCTTCATTGTGAGTCTTGTGAGCTTGTGAAGCATTGTAGACATTCTTATTCAGTAAGCAATAAAAGATCTAATTCTCCTTTATATATTGTACACTCTGATGTGTGAGGGCCATATCATTTGCCTACTATGGGGGGGTTATAAATATTTTATTCTCTTTATTGATGATTATTCTCGCTATACTTGAATTTATCTCATGAGATCCCGGGATGAAGTACCAACTATTATGCAAAAATTTAATGAACTTATCCTTTCCCAGTTTAACACCTAGATCAAAATATTCCGATCTGATAATAATAAGGAATATTTTGAGAAGAACCTCTCATCCTACTTTGAGACCTTTGGGGTTATTCATCAGAGTTCTTGTTCCTACACTTCACAACAGAATGGAGTAGCGGAAAGGAAGAACCGCCATGTGGTTGAGGTTGCTAGATGCCTCCTTTTTGCATCTCATGTTCCTATTAAATTTTAGGGGGATGTTGTCCTTACTACCACTTTTTTGATTAATCGTATGCCTTCCCAAGTTCTGGGTTTCAAGACCCCGTTTAGCCTTCTCTTTTCGGATGAGGATCTCTTTTCTCCTCCTCTTAGAGTTTTTGGGTGCACTTGCTATGTACATGTTCATAATCATTAGAGACAAATTTAAGCCCAAGGCACATAAGTGCATTTTTCTAGGATATGTCTCCACACAGAAGGGATATTGCTGTTTTGATCCAGTTCATGGCACCTGCTTTGTCTCTAGGGATGTCACTTTTGCTGAGTCTATTCCTTTCTTTGGTATTCCTCCTAAGGGGGAGCATTCTGAGGAATCATTTGCTATGTCTCCAATTGTTCCTCTTCTAGTTCCTTTTGAGTCTTCTGTCAAGTCATCTTCTTCTATTGCCTCTCCTTCCACTGTGTCTACCTCACATTTTCCTGCTCCCCCTCCTCCCCCAACTCATCCTCCTATATTTTCTTCACATCCTATTCTCCAAAGGTGGTCTCAAAGATAGATTCAAGCATGGGCATGTTGTTTCCACTCCTTCCTCAGAGCTTCTTGCACCTCCCATCACTACTGAGGTAACGGGTCAGCCTTCCTTTGACCCACCTACTACCTTCCTAGACCTTGACCTTCTTATTGCCCTTCGCAAAGGCAAACAGAAGTGTACATCACATTGTATCTCTAAACATTTGTCCTACAACCTTCTATCTCCTACTTATTATTCTTTTCTTGCCTCTGTTTCTACCTATGTGATTCCTACGACTGTACCAAAAGCCTTGTCCAAACTTGAATGGAGGAATGCTATGATGACTGAGCTAGATGCTTTGCATAAGAACCATACCTGGAATATCCTAGACTTGCCTGAAGTGAAGGAACTAGTGGGTTGTAAATGGGTATTCACTATTAAATATCATTCTGATGGCACTATTGAGAGGTTAAGGCTCGATTGGTTACTAAGGGTTACACTCAGATGTATGGTATTGATTACCTTGAGACTTTTGCTCCTGTGGCTAAAATGACTTCAGTTCAAGTTTTATTGTCTCTAGTTGCTACTTTTGATTGGCCCCTTCACTGGATTGATGTTAAAAATGCCTTCTTGAATGGAGACCTACATGAAGAGGTCTATATGTCTTTGCCTCCAGGGGCAGTTTGATGTTAAAAATGCCTTCTTGAATGGAGACCTACATGAAGAGGTCTATATGTCTTTACCTACAAGAGTGTATGGAAAGGAAAGGTGTGCAAATTGAAGAAGTCTCTTTGTGGTCTCAAACAACCCCCTAGAGCCCGATTTGAGAGATCCAGAGTTGCCCTTGTTTCTTTTGGTTATACACAGACTCAATCTGACCATACTTTGTTTGTGAAGAGAACTCTTTGGTGACTTTTTCTAATTGTTTATATTGATGACATTGTGGTTATTGGTAATGACACTCAGGAAGTGATTAAGCTCAAAAGATTTCTTAACACTGAATTTGAGATAAAAGATTTGGGGGATCTCAGATACTTCTTGGGAATTGAAGTTGCTAGATCTAAGGATGGTATCTTTTCTCAACACAAGTATGTTCTTGATCTCCCTGTAGAGACCAGTAAATTTGGTGCTAAACCGACTTTCACCCCTATAGACCTAAACCATAAGCTTTCTGCTATTGATGGTGAATTGTTTGATTGATAGGGGAGTGTTCTAAATACTGCTTGGGAAGTTGTTATAACTTTGCATGACTCGACCAGATATTTCCTATGCAGTAAGTGTTATTAGTCAGTTTATGCATTCTCCTAGAGATACACATTTAGCAGCTACAAAAAGAGTTTTGTGCTACTTGAAAGGCATTCCAGGGAAAGGTATTTTGTTTGCCAAGCATGGATACATGAAGCTAAAGGCATACATTGATGCTAACTGGGCCGGATGTATTGATGATAGGAGATCCACCTAAGGACATTGTGCTTTGGTGGCAGGGAACATTGTCTCATGGAGAAGTTAGAAATAGTCTGTAGTTGCCAAATCCTCAATTGAAGTAGAGTACAGGGCAATGGCATATAGAGTGTCAGAATTATTGTGGTTGAGATCACTTTTGGGAGAGTTGGGTATTGACTATGAAAAGCCGATGATGCTCTATTACGACAGCCAGACAACTATCAACATTGCGCATAATCCTGTTCAACATGACAGAACTAAGCACATWGAGGTTGATAGGCATTTCATAAGGGAGAAAGTTGCTTTAGGGGAAGTCTGCTTGCCATTTATTGCTTCAGAAGAGCAGTTGGCTGATATTTTGACCAAAGGTGTTCCAAAAGGAAAGCTGACAGACTATATAAGCAAGCTGGGCATGATTGACATCTATGCTCAACTTGAGGAGGAGTGTAGAGAGACTGGGCCAAATGAGTCCTAATATTCTTTTACGTTTAAATAATGTTATATCTATTTTATGTGTTAATGGGCCTTTTCTTAATGGGCCAGTTAACCTCTTTTTAAGTTCTTTTAAGTTACTGCTTTGCTGGTCGCCCACTTAAAGGGCAGACTTGTAATTAGCATGATTAATTAATTTTAATAAAAGATTAGTGAAGGGAGAGAGATCCATCAAACTCTCTTCTTCTTTCTCTTCTATTCTGCTGTAACCTTTCTTTCTCTCTTACTTTTCCTTATTTCTTTTATCAGTTTTATATCAGATTTGAAGGACAAACTCACATCTAAGAGAAAGGAAGAAAAGGAAGAAAAGGAAGAAGAGAGACAATCAAATCTCTCTTCAGCCCCTTAAAATATCTTTTATTATAATGTGAATACAATTAATTACATGAATACCCTTAGTAGGGTGGCCAGCACATGAAAGGTAATAATAAAAATGAAACATGCCCATAACTAAGGCCCACTAATAACAAACTAAGTCATGAACAGTGCTTTAAATAAAAGAAAGAAACTATGCCAATTCGGCCCATCATCTCTACAAAAAGTAATGTCCAGAGTTGAAATCCATTGATGATAATGGAAAAATGAACAGAATATAAGCAACAAAACCACTATGTAGCTTGCAGAGTAAAGCTTGGTTGAAATGACAAGCATGGTCAATGTTGACCGTTGCAGTTCCCAAAAAACTGCAGTATAGCTGACTGTTATGAAATGGTAAATGAGAAAGTGATGACGGTTCCCAAGTTGAAAAGTATTTTTTTAAACGGGAGCTGCAAGATGTGGGAGACTTGCTTGCAAGAGTGAAAGCCCAATCTGGAAATGGGAGAAATCTGGTGTTTTCTATGAGGTATTATTGTGTTAAAAATCTGCCTATTGGTCTGCATCCAAATCATCCTTGCAAGATAGTTTGGGTTCCAGGTGTTCCTACCAATGTAGCCTTCATTTGTTGGACATCAGTGCATGGTTAAATGTCATATCAAGCATAACCAGAGTAGAAGAGGGTTTAGCTTGGAAGCTTGAGCTGTGTGATGTTCAATCATAAGGTGAGGGACACCTCTTGCCACCCATTGCCCTGCTGTATGGAGGAGTTGGTGTTTCTTTGAAAGGCTGGTGAGCATTAGCTGGGTGTGCCCCCATTCCTTGTTAGATTGGCTGGATGGGTTGGTGCTCAAGGGCCTCAGAAGATGGGGAAAGAAGATTTAGAGGTGCATCCTTGCAGCAATTATATGGCATGTCTGGCAGTAGAGAAATGGAAACATTGCATGGAAAACATCAAGATGCGGACTGATTTTTAGTACCATGTTTTACTGGGAATCTCATGTCACTAGTTTCCTCAGAACTATTATGTCTGATCAAGTGCCAAAGTTCAGAAGTCTTAAACACTTCATTAACCACATGATATATCTCATATATATTAGAGGATACAAGACAGTGGTCATGCCACAACTCCTAGTTTCTAGACAATGCTATCTGCATAATAAGGACCTTCCAAAATGTTAATGAAGTGGTCATGCCACACTTCATTAACCACATGATATATCTCATATATATTAGAGGATACAATACAGTGGTCATGCCACAACTCCTAGTTTCTAGAAAATGCTATCTGCATAATAAGGACCTTCCAAAATGTTGCCAAACCATTACCCCATATTAGTTAAATAAGCATATAAATGTTACACATTTTCAGGGCAACAGTTGTCAGAGTGTGATAACATACTCTTCTTCACCAGAAGAGTCAATTGACTCCATGGACAGGTTCTTCCTAGCCTGCAAGAACAGAATAGTATATCAGAGATTTAATATTTACGATTGCAAGATATAGAAGATAACAAATTCAGAATGAAGCATCTAATATCCTATTGGCTATCATAAGGAAAATGTAATATCTAATTCAAGTAATAAAATTATCACTTCAATAC
The DNA here is from genome assembly GCF_000365185.1 of Nelumbo nucifera. Next base: position 2,972,853 of record NW_010729131.1, read on the forward strand.
AATCGCAGGGAAGAAAGCAATACACAATATAATGATATCTTCAGCCAAATACTAAAAAGCCTCAGGCAACCAACAAAAACTGTTTTATCATAAACATAATCAGATCTATGTACTAACTGTTCAGTTAGAGAAGGTGGAGGCTGTTTGCAGTGAATTTCCTTTTTTCAATAAGCAACAGTACTATATTAATATTATTTAGAAAAGAAACCAAAATAACAAAAACTGGCCAACAAAGTACTTATCAAAAAAATGGTTGACAAAGTACAATATAATAACATTAAGTTGTCCAAAGCAGATAGAAAGAAAAAAAAAGAAAAAAAATTGTAAATCAGACCTAGGTCCTGGAATTCCCCAACCAATAACATTTCTGTTGACTACTGTTCTCACCAGATGATGGCTAAGCTGCTTGCTATCTTTGGGGCGCACCTGACCAAGGCATTTAGGTCTTCAGCCTTAAATTTGAAGATCCATGGGACTTATTTCTCTGATCTCAGCCAGTTGTTGACCACTTGACAGTCCCCTTCAGCAATGGTAACCCTTTAATTAAAATCAATATTTTTGCTCTTACCAAGTTTCCAACACACACCGGATTTGAGAAGCTGAGAAGAATCTTCACATTACCATCTCTAATAGCTAGGAGTGTTATAAGTAGAAAGAACAGTATCAGAAATGAAGTCATACAAAGGAACCAAGGAGTAGCTCCAATAGGTAACAAAATGAGAGAAAGTTGACTGAGATGGTTTGGTCATGTGCATTGAAGACCAACTACAGAATCCGTTAAGAAGCAATCTGTTACAAGTTCAAGGGGCTAGAAGAGCAAGGGGCAGAACAAAGACGGCATGCGTGCAAGTGCTAAGAAATGATTTAAGCATCCATAATTTAATTATGGATATAGCACAGAACAGATTGAAATGGCAAGATATGATTCATCTAACCAACTCCATATAGATGGGACAAGGGTTTAAAGGATAGAAGAAAGGGGGCCAAAATTCTTTTGTCTTAACCATTGGATAGAAGAAATACCCACATGAGTTCATCCAACAGATTTAATACAAAAGGAGTGTCAGCATCCCCCAAAGAAAGTCCCTCACTTATGGGTGGCACAAATCAGGTTTGTTTTTAAAGGTGAAAGAGAAAATTGGCCCAACAAAAACGTACATCTCCCCACTACAGATCTCCCAAAATTTCACCCATAATACCACAATAGACTCATCAGAAGGATGGTCATAACTAGAGGTGCTCAAGTTCAGTCACTGAACTGATAACCAAACCTAACCAGACCAAATAAGCTATTTCAGTTTGGTTTGTTTGGTTCTTGGTTCGGTATGGTCAAAATTTTCAACTGAACTCAACCAAAAGCCAAATTATAAATAATGATATAAAAAATAAAATATATGTTAATATATTTACTATAAATATTAATATTATAAGTAAGAATGCTTATATAGTAAGGATGAGAGAAAGTAGACTGAGATGGTTTGGTCATCTGCATCGAAGGCCATCTATAGAACCCAATAAAAGCGATCTGTTACAAGTTGAAGGGGCTAGAAGAGCTAGGGGCAGAACAAAAAGGACATGCATGGAAGTGCTAAGAAATGATTTAAGCACCCACCAATTCGAATAATGCTCTTGTTGAGAAAGAACAACGAACTATCTGAACTCTGAAGAATCAGAAAAAGAAAGCCACCCACAAGCATAAATTGAAAGAAAAACCAAAAAATTAAAACAAAACCAACAGAGATGAAGAAACCGAAAGTGAGGAGGGGGAAAAAGGAAAAGGTGAAACCTGTCATACTTGGTTAAACCTTGTGCTAGTACAAAGCAAAAGAAGGTGCAAAATCTTAAACCCATACATGTTTTTCTTCCAAACAGAAGAACTAAGAAAACAGAATCGACATAAACGCAGAGAAAAAAAATATATAAAAAAACAGTAAGCAGCTATGGAATAAAAAGAAGTCAAAAGTACACCTTTTGCAAATCAAAGATCTTAATACCCAAATTGAAAACCCATGACCATTTTCACACTTTGAGAAAGGTGTGGAAATGCTTAATCCAGAAAATCAAGAAAGCAGAAAAAGAAAATCCTTAATCCAGAAAATTATACATTTTTCAAAAAAAAAGCAGTACAATAAGAAGAAATGACCTTACTATTAGGATTTTCTCCTTTCTTGTTCCTGAACAGATACTCGGTACTACAGCTGGAGACAATGGAGATAAAGATAGTGAACTCCATGTTATTCTTTTTCTTTTATCAATAACAGAAAATTTTATTAAGGGATTAATAGAAAGGTACAGAGGAAGCAAGGGGAGAGGTAAAATCTCTTAACCCTCAATCCTCCCCAAGAAATAAAAAAAAAAAACAGAATTACAATACAGCCCAGAACTACATTTGATCCCTTCCCACCCCCTGTTTAGCAAGCAAAGGGATTAGCACTTCTCTTAACCCATTGCAGCTGAATCTCTACATAATCCATTTTCCTCTTGCAACCAGCCTATAACCAATTTTGAGTCTCCAACAATTAACTTTTTAATATTCAATTCATTAGCCTTCTTTAACCCTTCTATCACTGCCATAACCTCAGCTCTAAGTGACTCCCCTACACCAATTGGTCCTCAAAACATAACAATAGCTTTCCCTTCCTCATCTCTGAACGTTCCTCTAATGCCCGAGGGTCCTGGATTACCTTCACTACTTCCAACAAAGTTCAAGTTTATAAACTAGAAGCTGGCGGAGACCACAAAGGACTAATCTTCATTTGAAATGGGGATGAATTAGTTACTTCCTTCCAACTCCTTGACAACAAATCTGTAGTGACACCCTCAAATAACTTTTTTGAAGAGTAAAGAAGAAATTTATTAAAATAAGAAGAGAAGTACAATCTGACTTGGTGCCAAGATGACACACCATACCATTAATCACTAAGAAACAAGTTTACATTATAAGTTTGAATTTCAGGAATTTCCCAGAAATTTTCCACCTAATCTGCACTGTTAAATTGCTCAAAATCTGGAAGGACCAGTGACCAGCTTGAAACCAGCTTTCCTACTGAGGCCACCAAAGCTTCAATGCCTTTTGATTTGTCTTCAAACAGCCTCCTATTCCTTTCCTTCAATAATGTTCAATACACAGCAAAGGGGATACAGCTCCAGACAATTCTTGCTTTATTCCTTTCTCTGAATTTTGGCCAAGAGGAAAATATTTCTGCAGGTTAGGAAGGTTGAAAATCCAGAATGCCAAACAGGAAAGAGTAGTACTGCCAAATGAAGTTAGCCACTTCACAACACTGCACTTTAGATGGTCTGTTGTTACGATGCTGTCTAAGGCAACCAGCCAGGAAAAAGCCTCCACTATTGGGGGAATAGGGCTATCCCACACTCCTACTTGGTCAGAAGTCAAATTCTCTTTGATCAGAGCCAAATAGGACTTCACCAAGAACTTTCCATCCGTACATTCCTTCCACCACAAACCATCACTAGTGGATGCTGATAATCTGCGCTGTTCTAGTTTGTCTAATAATAAGATGCACTCCTCCACCTCTTGATCCAACAAAGATCTTATGAATTTAGGACACCTGACCAAATTCCCAAAACCATCTGTTGTTCAGTCAGCCTGTATAGTCTCGAACAAAGCTCACATTTCCACAAACCACACCAATCATCTCCCTAGAACCTTACTCTAGCCCCATCCCCCACCCTAAAGCTCTCCAAACCCCCGACGTGATTAAACTTCATAATGCCTTTCCATACACAAGCCCCATAAGAACTGTTAGACAGTGTATGCCCTTAACTCCAATCAGATTGATGTATTGATACATTTATTGTAAATGAGTGATAGTACATAATTGTTTCATATTATCATTGGTGTGTTTCTGTGTAATTACCCCTTAAACTGGACACTTATGAGACTCGTGTTAGTTTAGAATGTTCTCAGTAGTTGGATAGATTTAGAGAGTTTATCCTGCAAAGGCTGACACTAATGTGCTGCCAAAGAAGTTGGGGCAGCTTGTCTCAGCTACTAGGGTTAGACCTGAAGCACATGTAGTGTGTGTTTGTTTGAAGCACTGAACCCAAACCATTTTCTAATTATGCCCTGGACCTTGGAGACTGATGGGCAAAATTGGAAAGTTACACATATAACCCCTAGACTTGATTATGGTATTGCACTGGGTGTCGAATCGAGCTGTCTTTGATATGCCAATTAGTGAGATCCTTTGGGGGTCAAAACTTGGGTATGTTGGGACAGCCTGAGAATTCACTCAAGTGGGTGATCATAGTGATAGGATCAGCCCCTTTGTCGGACAAAGTGAATGATTGAGAATGCATTCTCTTTGATGGAAACCAAAACTGTCGGCGGTCAATTTCAATCGTGTTTGAGATTTGTTTTGCAAAATATATTTATATGATAATATATATATTATGTTTTAAGAAAAAGGGTTTGCAAAAGGTTTTAATTCCCGGGACCCATCAGAGCAGAGAGTGCAACACTACACCTTGCAATCAGGGGAGAGGTCCTTCCCAGTCGGCCAATGATTGATCATTATGGGCTAAGAGGTTGAGTGTAAGAGACCATTAAGGGTTGTTTACCTGATGGGTTATATCTTACTTAAAGTCTATTATCCTTGGGCCTTCATAGGATGGCTAGACTCAAGGATCTTTTAATTGTAAATGTTGGGCCCATTAAGAGCCCATACTGATGGACTCGAGAGTTCACTGTACTTGACAGTGAATTCAGCTAGGTCTTTTCACAGAGGCTGGGCCGCACCCATATGGTCTTATGTGAGGTCATTGTTGGGGTCCCATGCCATACAAATTGAACCTAAATGGGCCAACAAATATCTTGGGACGTGAGCCACTTAATGGGCCTAAAGCCCATGATTAATGAGATTAATCAAGTGGTCACATGACTTGACTACTTAAGTTGTCATGTGACTTGGGCGAATATGGGTCTGGAGCACCCATTCTCATAAGAGGATAAGACCTATCTTAAGGTAGAGTCCAAATCCAAATAAAGATTTGGATTACAAACCTCCTAATTCGATTAGGAGTGGTGCTTCTTAAGGATTAAGAAAAGAGAGATCAATCTGCTTTCAGCTCTCTTTGCTCTTACCACCCCAGAAACCTTAATTCGATCTCCCCTTCTTGTGACTGATCTTGATTAGTTGGATCTCTGAATTTTGCAAGAAAATATAAGAGAAAAACCGTGGTCACCTCCCTTGTTCGATCCAAAGAGTTGGATTTCAGTTATTATAAACCTAATCTGCACTAGAATTCTGTTAGAATGAGAGTTGAAGAAGTAATAGAAAGACTAGAAGAAGAAGTAGAAGAAGAGAGGAGAAGAATTCTGGTTCGAACAAGAGAGATCAATCTCCTCTCTAGTCGCCCAGATTTAATTTATACATTTCTATTCAAAAGACAAAAGACTCCTTTGCCCCTACTTAAGTATGGGACATAACAACTAACAAATCATTACACATCAGCAGCTTTAAACATGAATATAAAGACCAAAATACCCCTACACAGTTGACATTAACACTCCCCCTCAAGCTGGTGAGTATATATCATATAGTCCCAGCTTGTTACATATGTAGTCCACTCTCCCCCGACTCAACCCTTTGGTGAACAGGTCTGCCCATTGATTTCCTGTGTTAACATGTGCAGCATCTATCACTCGACTCAACACCTTCTCTCTCACAAAGTGAGTTAACTTCTATATGCTTTGTTCTCTCATGAAACAACGAATTAGAAGAGATGTGGACTACAACTTGGTTGTCACAATAGAGCTTCATTGGAGTGAATAGAATATCTAAGCTTCATTAGAGTGAATAGAATATCCCATCTCTTGTAGAAGATTTCTCAGCCACACTAATTCACAAGTGGTATGTGCCATAGCTCTATATTCTGCTACAGCATTGCTTCTTGCCACAACTATCTGTTTCTTACTTTTCCATTTCACCAGATTACCCCCAAGAAATGTTCAATTGCCTGTAGTGGATCTCCTGACAGATATAGAGCCAGCCCAATCAGCATCAGTATCCTCCACTCTTATATATCAAGCCACGACCAGGAGCCCCCTTTAAATACCTTACAATCCTTAGAACTGCATCCAAATGTGGAACCCGAGATTTCTACATGAACTAACTCACGACACTAATTGCAAATGAAATATCTGGTTGGGTAATGGTTAGGTAGTTTAGTTTACCCACCAACTGCTTGTACCTTCCAGGATCTTCAAACTCTTCACCCATATCACTGCTCAACTTAGTATTTGATTCCATAGGTGTTTCAGCTGGTTTGACACCTAATAATCGTGTTTCTTCCAACAAATCAAGAACATATTTCCTCTGACACAAATTAATACCATGCTTAGACCTTGCTACTTCTATCCCCAAGAAGTATTTTAGTTTACCAAGGTCCTTTGTTTGAAAGTGTTCCTGCAGGAAGATCTTCAACCTAGCAATTCCCAATCTATCACTCCTGGTAATGACAATATCATCTACATATACCACCAATAAGGTCTTTCCAGCCTGCAAGTCATGATTAAAGATTGAGTGATCAACCTGACATTGTTTCATACCTAACTTCTTTACCACCTCACTAAACCTACCAAACAACGCACAAGGAGAATGTTTAAGTCCATAAATGGTCTTATTTAGTCTGCACACCTTACCATCCTCCCCCTGAGCAACAAACCTCGGTGGTTGCTCCATAAGAAGCAAAAGGATAACTTGCTAGTAATAGACTACCATAGGTGTCAACACCTTGCTTATTTTCCTCTCCAGATGACTTCATCTATCATCAACACAATGAATTTCAACAAACAACCAACAAGAAGGCCAAAGATCAATTACAAATGTAATCAATTGTGATAAGTCCGAAGCTCTCAACAGCCATGACATTACAGGAGCAAAGGAATCAACCCAGAAATGGCATGGTTTCCTATTTAGACTCAAATGAGTCTTAAAAGTTCAAAAAGAATCAACTCTAAGCAAGGATCAAAATTCCAATACCTACCGGGCCGTATTGGGAGGCCACCAATACACCTCTGCAGGGGATGTGACCTGGTTCAGAGGGTAGATGGGCCTTAAACCAACCCCTCTGATCCAGGTTGAAAAAGAAACAAAAGAAATAAAATAAAAGCGAACAAAGATAAACCAGCATATCAGCCTGTATCAATATTTTGAACCTTCACTCTAAGCACAAACTTCGATCACAGGGTTACTTCCAAGATCCTAGGAAGTGAAAGAATACCTTGTTGATCTCTCTAGACTCTTGCAAAAAGGGACCAGCAACAAACAGCTCTGAGTACCACAAAAATCCAAGGTATTCTACTCAAAATAGAACATCCTTACTGTGGAAAGTATTGATGTATTCTAATATAGTAGCCCCTACTGTATCTTTTATTACTTTATTTTTTCTCTTTCAGCCCTAATGTATCTTTTTCTCTCTAGCCCCTGCTGAATGTGTCAAATACCTTCAGAAACACTTTGAGAAGTGAAAGGTAAATCAGTTTCTGATGAGACTCAGACCTGAGTACGAAATAATCAGGTCTCACATCTTGAGTAGAGGRACTCTACCAGACCTAGACTCAATAATGGGTAACTCCTTAGGGAGGAGACTAGACTCTTGACTATTGCAGGACTTGATGGAAAGCGAGCTGATACTGCTTTCATTACCCATGGAAATAAGAAACCAACCAATAAGGATGCCTCTAAGATTCAATGCTATGGATGTAAAGGGTTCAGCCATATTGCTTCACATTGTAAGAAGAAAAATGTGTGTACTTATTGTAAGCAACGAGGTCATATCATTCTAGAGTGTCCTATTCGACCAGCTAAAGGTGTTCAGAAAAAGAACCAACATCATGCTTACCAAGTGACTGAGAGCCAGACTTATGCTTAGGTGAATCATTTGCTTCTATGGATAAGAAGGAAATTCAGCAATAGGTATCTTCTGCTTTCTCTGCTATTGGCTTATCTAGTGAATTTTCTGGTTATTGTTCTTCCTCATCTCCTATTTGGATTATTGATTCAGGAGCTATCAATCATATGACCAAAGCCTACACAGATCTCTCAAATAACAACACTGAAACCCATCACAAACATATTGTTACTGCCAATGGTGAAAAATTGGACATCATTGGTAGTAATGATTTGTCCCTTAAGCTTTCTCCCTCTTCTTCCCTCTCCCTTACCAAGACCTTTCTTGTCCCATATCTCATTGCAAAACCTAATTTCAGTTGGACAACTTGTTGATGAAGGTCATATTCTGACTTTTTCTTCTAATGGCAGCTTGATTCAGGACCAATGCAATGGAAAGGGGCGTAGGTTGGGCTGACTATTTGCATTGGAGTTTGAGAAGCTGCACACAACCAAGTCATCTGCTTATTTCAGCCCATAGTTGTCAAGGTGACGCCTAGGCGTGTAGGTGCTTTTTGGGTCTCGCCTCGCCCAAATGCCATATGATATTTTTTTATATTTTAAGTCTACAATATATATAGACATGATACACCGAAGCACTATTTTTATTTCTTTCATATTATAATAAGTTTTTTTATTAATTTCTTATCTTTTTAAGGTTTATGATAGATAAAACATTCGAAGATGAGTTGAAGGGATATCCTCCAAGGTTCCGAGTTGTATGTCTTTCAAGAAGAAAGGGAAATCGAATGTAGAAGGTATGCTTTTCATTCTTCTTCTTCTTCTTTTGGAACAACAAACAGGGGCTCCACCCCTTCTTTTTCTTTTTTTGGAACAAAAACAGGGGCTCTGCCCCTTCTTTCCCACTCCACCCCTTCTTTTTTTGTTTTTGGGACAAAAACAGGGGCTCTGCCCCTTCTTCTTTCCTCTTCCTCTCTTCTTCTTCTGGAACAAAAAACAGGGACTCTATCCCTTCTTATTTTTCTTTGTTTGGATCAAAAACAGGGGCTCCGCCCCTTCTAGAAGCAGGGGGCTGTTTCTTTTTCTGGAAGAAAGACAGTGGCTCTACTCTTTTGTTATTTCTATTTCAATAGCAAAAATAGAGGTTCATCCCCTTTTTATTTTATTTTATTTTTAGACATTAAGTGACGTCGAGGCTCCTGCCTAGGCGACCAGGCAACTAAGCGCTCCCCTGTCGCCTAGGTTCACCTTGGTGCCTTGAAAACTATGTTTCAGCCCCTCATCTGATTCCTTTTTTAGTCAAAGAAACAGTGTCTAGGACTTATGGCATAAACGTTTGTGTCATCCACATTTTGAAAAATTAAAGTTTTTATTTGACTCTGGTTTATAAGTAACAAAATTCCCTCTTTGCAAACTTTTGATACTTCATGTGTTTCTTCTTAATTGAGTAAGAGCCGCACTTTGCCTTTTTCTCATAAGTCTGAGCATGCTACTTCTCCATTCGAAATTATACATACTGATGTTTGGACTTCTTCTATTACTTCCTGATTGGGATACGAGTATTTTGTACTATTCATTGATGATTGTACTAGGTACACATGGATTTATTCTCTTTGGCACAAATCAGAAGTCTTCCCAACATTTCGGTTATTTCACGCCATGGTACGAATTTGATTTCAGTCTTGTGTGCTTATCCTCCGCTTAGATTCAGGGGGAGAGTACACTGATGAAGATCTCCTATCTTACTTGAAGACTAATGGGATACAAGTTCAACAAAGTTGTCTAGATAATCCCCAGCAAAATGGAGTGGCTGAGAGCAAGAATGGAAATGCCCTTAGTGTGGTGAGGACCTTATTACAGGAGTCACATTCTCCCTCTTCCTTTGGGTGGAGGCAGCTAGTATGACTGTTCTTGATCAACTAAATTCCTTCTTTTGTTCTTTTTAATGTCTATCATTTTCAATAAATTGTTTGGTCGTCCACCAAACTTTTCTTCTCTTCATGTGTTTGGTTATCTATGTTTTGTTCATTTCCCCTCTCATGAGTGCTCCAAATTATCTGCACAATTTGCTATTTGTGCCTTTGTGGGTTATAGTCCTGACCATAAGGGATTTTTATGCTATGATTCATCTGTCCAACATATCCGTATCTCCCGTAATGTTATTTTTCCTGAACATATTTCTTTCTTTGCTAGTGTTGCTAACTTACCTGCTCCTTCAGTTTCTATCTTGTATGACTTTGATTCACAAGACAATTCCTCTTCGATGGCTGTGAAGGATATTCTTGTCTTCTCTCACAAGTGTTTGCACGCACCAGACCCTACTCCTACCTGTTAAGAAACTCCCTAATGTACCATTTTATTGTAGTCCTTATTGTATTGTTTTCTTATTTATTATTATTTTCACTTTAGCCCTACAAGGGCCTCTTTGTAATTTTGTAATTTCATTTTCTATATAAAGGACCCTTGGGGTAGGGTCGAATCGTCCATTCTTCATCCCCAGAATTTTGTATTCTGCTCTGGGTCTGTTGACATGGTATCAGAGTAGGTTGTTCTTTCCTTGCTCATTCGTTGGGCATATTAGAGTTCTGTTCTCAGGTTGCTTTTGGCTAGTGTTTAGGGTTCTTCTAACCCATGTTCCTCTTGAAGGCTTCTGTCTGGAAGGATTTCTGATCAGCTGTGTCGCCCAGAACCTTCTTCTTTCCCTAAGAAAATCAGCAGAAACTGACAAATCTTGGAGGAGTTCCGGTCTTCTCTCCTGGGCGGCAGCAGTTTTGTTTTCTTCCCCAGACTGTATACTGGTTTCTCCTGGGCGGCAGCAGCCTTTCTCTCTATGGTTCAGTTTTGAACAGTCACAGATTAAAGAGTCTCATCAGCAGTAGTATTCGAACCTAGTGTTAGGGTTCTTCTAACCCATGTTCCTCTTGAAGGCTTCTGTCTGGAAGGATTTCTGATCAGCTGTGTCGCCCAGAACCTTCTTCTTTCCCTAAGAAAATCAGCAGAAACTGACAAATCTTGGAGGAGTTCCGGTYTTCTCTCCTGGGCGGCAGCAGTTTTGTTTTCTTCCCCAGACTGTATACTGATTTCTCCTGGGCAGCAGCAGCCTTTCTCTCTATGGTTCAGTTTTGAACAGTCACAGATTAAAGAGTCATCAGCAGCAGTATTCGAACCTGGTTTCTCCTTCTAACTGAGGAACTTCAACAGACATCAGGTCCTCTCTTCAAAACTGATCTGGAAAACCTCTCATCTCAGGTTGGTGCATCACACTATTGTCATAATCGACTGTTACCAGTCCTTGGAACCCTAGTTTTTGTGCTGCCCTAGGGTATTTTCTTCTCTTGGTTATCAGTCCTTGGAACCCTAGTTTGTGCTGCCCTAATTCCGTGGAGCTATTGGAGGATTTTTCATTCTTCTCTAAAGTTTCCTGCTGAAGTTACCTTGGATTTGTCTGTGTTTCATGCCTCAGCCCTCACTTTACTTTTCTGAAGAATACTATGTTCAGCTTAAGTAATTTTTTTTTCTGCCTTGTTCATTGTTGTTTTGAGTTATTTTCCAACTTCAGTACTGCTATTCTGGGCTGTTTTATAGCTCGTTTATGATGAATGAAAATGTTGATTTTCTCCCTGTAAAATTTGATGGAACTAACTACAATATGTGGAAGTTCCATTTTGATTTCTATGTTGAGGGAAAGGGACTTGAAGGTTACTTGAATGGGATTGTAAGTAAACCTGATGACGATGAGGCTAAATAGTAAAGCCTATACACAATGGAAGCTTGACAATGGAAAGTTAGTCTCTTGGATTTTGAGCTCCATTGTGCCTCACATTAGTGTTCCTATGAGAAGACTGAGGACTGCCTATGAGATGTATGCCTACTTGAAAAAGGTTTATCATCAGTCCAATATGTCACGGCAATACCAGATTGAATCTGAAATCTTTGCTTATTGCCAGGGAACAAAAAGATACAAGAATACTATTCAGGCTTTATTGATCTTTGGGCTGAATATGAACTTGTTCATATTGAACCCTCTGATCCCATTGAATGTGTCAAGTATTTGCAGAAACATTTTGAAAATAGGAAAGTTAACTAATTTCTCATTAGGCTGAGACCTGAGTATGAAATAATCAGGTCAAATATTTTGAGTAGAGGAACTCTTCCAGACTTGAACTCTGTAATGGGAGAGTTGTTGAGGGAAGAAACTAGACTCCTAACTGCTACAAACATAGAAGGGAAACATCCTGATTCAGGGATGGATACTATTTTTCTTGCACGAGAAAATAAGAAATCTGGTGGAAAGGACCCTTCTAAAACTCAATGCTATGAATGTAAAGGATATGGACATATCATTGCAAAAAGAAGAATGTATGCACATATTGCAAACAACATGGACATATCATTCCGGATTGTCCAATTCGTCCACCCAAGGGACCCATGAAGAAGAATCAGCCACGAGCTTATCAAGAGTTTGATGGACGAGTGTCCGATACCCCTATTGCCAAGGGAGAATCCTCTGCTTCCATGAATAAAGAAGAGATACAACAATTGGTATCTTCAGCCATCTCATCTACCTTTTCTGTTATCGGCCTATCTGGTGAGTTCTTCGGTTATTGCTCTTCTTCTATTTGGATAATTGATTCTGGTGCTACATATCATATGATTGGGGCCTATCCTGAACCTTCAAACATATTGTCTGAAACCAACCATAGACACATTGTCACTGCTAATGGTGAGAAACTTGACATCATCGGGAGTGATGACTTGTGTATCAAACTTTCTCCCTCAAATTCCTTGTCCCTTGCTAAAACCTTCCTTGTTCCTAATCTTACTGCTAACCTTATTTCAGTTGGTCAATTAGTTGATGAAGGTCATATTCTAACATTTTCTTCTGATGGTTGTTTGATTCAGAACCAGTGCACTGGGAAGGTGAAAGGGAAGGGGAGTAGGATGGGCCGCTTGTTTGTATTGGAGTTTAAGAAATCTCCATCAGCATCATCCTCTACTTTTTTTAGCTCTTCTACATTGAGTCCTGTTTTGAGCCAAAGAAACAATGTTTGGGATCTATGGCATAAACACTTGGGCCACCCAAATTCTAATAAACTTAAATACTTGTTTGAGTCTGGTTTTATTAAAACTAAAATTCCTTCTATGAAATCCTTTGATACATCTTGTGTTTCTTGTTGTTTGAGTAAGAGTCATATTTTACCGTTCACTCACCGAGCTGAAATGCTACTTTGCCTTTTGAAATTATTCATAGTGATGTTGGACTTCTTTTGTTGTCTCTCGGATGGGATACAAGTATTCTATGCTATTTATTGATGACTGTACCAGGTACACTTGGATCTACTTTCTCAAACACAAATCAGAAGTTTTTCCAACCTGTAGGTTGTTTCATCTTACGCACAAACTCAAGGGGAGAATACAGTAATGGAGATTTTTTGGCTTAGTTGAAACATCATGGCATACAAGTCCAATAATGCTGCCCAGACATTCCTCAGCAAAATGGTGTGGCGGAAAGAAAGAATGGTCGCATTCTTAGTGTTTTAAGGACTCTCCTACAAGAACCACATGTGCCTCCCACATTTTGGGTTGAGGCCGCTAGCACTATAGTATATTTGATCAATTGTATCCCATCTTCTGTGCTTGCTAACATTTCTCCTCATCAAAAGATGTTTGGATCCCCCAAGATGTTTCCCATCTTCATGTCTTTGGGTGTCTATGCTCTGTTCATCTTCCTCCTCATGAACGTTCAAAGCTTTCGACTCAGTCTGTCATGTGTGCTTTTGTGGGGTATAGCCCGAACCACAAGGGATTCATTTGTTAAGATCCCTCGGCACATTGAATTTGTATCTCTCAAAATGTGATAAGAAGGAACTTCTCGTCTTCTCTCGCAAGCGGGTTCATGGTCCAACTCCTACACCTATGACCCCTCTTCCTCCTCGTCCGGATCTCTCGCCCATCACAGACAACTCAGTAAGTGATGCCCAGTTTTAGATTCCTCAATTATTCCTCCTATTCCTTTACGTCGTTCTGCTCGTATATTTAGACCACCTGACCGCTATGGTTTTCCTTCAAACCATAGCTCCTTCTCTGCTGTTTTGACCTCTACAGATATTCCCCGTTCTTACCAGCAAGCAAGTAGCAGCTCTCAGTGGCAAGAAGCCATGGATGCAGAGATTCAAGCTTTGCATGAGAATGACATCTGGGTCCTTGTCCCAACACCTCTAGATGGCTTTATTATTGTGAGCAAATGGGTCTATTCCATCAAGCTGAAATCTGAAGGGTCTTTGGACCATTACAAAGCCAGGCTTGTGGCACAGGGATATAAGCAGGAGTATGGCATTGACTATGAAGAGACTTTCGCTCCAGTAGCCAAGGTTACTACAGTTCGTGTTCTTTTAGCCCTCTTTGTTGCTCACTCTTGGACAATCTTTCAACTGGATGTGAAAAAATGCCTTTTTACACGGGCATCTCAAGGAAACAGTATATATGAAACCTCCTCCAGGGTACTGTAGTGATCCCTCCCTCATTTGTCGACTAAAGAAGTCCCTCTATGGGCTCAAACAAGCCCCTCGAGCTTGGTTTGAAAAATTCAGAGATATTGTCGTGCAAGCCGGATATAGCCAAAGTGCATCGGATGACCATCTCTAAAGACCCCAGGGCCTTACCATTCTATTATTGTATGTGGATGACATACTATTGACTGAGATGATATAGAAGGAACCCAGGACCTCAAGTCTCTTTTCCATAGTTCCTTCCACATGATGGATCTCGGCCCTCTTAACTATTTCTTAGGACTTGATGTCCAACAGAGCTCCCGAGGTTATTTTGTCTGCCAACACAAGTATGCCTCTAATCTTGTTAAGTTGGCCAACCTCAGCGATAATAAACAGGTTGATACTCCCTTGGAGTTGAATGTCAAATTATCCAAATCAGAAGGCTCCCTGCTTCCTGATGCTTCCCTCTATCGACAACTTGTAGGGTCTCTCATCTATCTGACCATGACTCAGCCTAACATCTGACATGCAGTTCAAGTTGTTAGTCAGTTTGTCTCTACACCTCGTCAACCTCATTTGACTGTGGTGCATCAAATCATCCGCTATATTCGAGGTTCTTTATCACAGGGTCTTTTCTTCTCTTCATCTTCTTCTCTCCAACTAAAGGCCTATGCTGATGCAAATTGGGCTGGATGCCCCGACACATGACCCTCCACTACCAGGTGGTGTGTCTTCATGGGTGACTCTAATATCATGGAAGTGCAAGAAACAACAAACTGTTTCCAAGTCCTCTACAGAAGCAGAGTATAAGGCAATGTCATTTGTTTGTAGTGAAATTGTTTGGCTTCAATCTTTATTTCAGGAGTTAGGACATTCCTCTCCTACGCCCATTCCTCTGTATGCGGATAACACTAGTGCTATTAAAATTGCTTCTAATCCTGTCTTTCATGAAAGGACAAAGCATATTGAGGTGGACTGCCACTTTATCCGTGATCTGCTTCTTGCAAACTCTATCTCTCTCCCTCATGTTACCTCTAATACACAAGTTGCTGACATCTTCACAAAGGCCATGACGAGATCCAAACACTTATTTCTAGTAAGCAAACTAATGCTAATGCCTCTGCATCAGTTTGAGGGGGAGTGTGAAGAAACTCCCTGATGTACCATTTTATTGTAGTCCTTATTGTATTGTTTTCTTATTTATTATTATTTTCACTTCATCCCTACAAGGGCCTCTTTGTAATTTTTGTAGTTTCACTTTCTATATAAAGGACCCTTGGGGTAGGGTCGTATCATCCATTCTTCATCCTCAGAATTTTGTATTCTACTCTGGGTCTGTTGACACTGCCCCCCCCCCCCTTCCTACCGGTTCAAATCATCCTAGTAAAGTGATACTCCTCTTGTTTTAGATAATCCTCTTACTTTTGTTCTTCTTCGTCAGTCTACTCCATTTCTAAACCTCCTGACCACCATGGTTTTCCTTCAAACCATAGTTCCTTTTCTGCAGTCCTATCCTCTACAAATATTCCTCGAGCCTACCAACAAGCTAGAAGCAGTCCTCATTGGAAAGCARCTATGGATGCAAGATCAATGCCTTACACGAGAATGGCAGTTGGATCTTGTCCCTGCACCCTTAGATGCTTCTGTTATTGGGAGTCAATGGGTCTACACTATAAAATTGAAATATGATGGCTCTTAAGAAAAATATAAGGCTCACCTTGTTGCCCAAGGGTTCACATAAGAATATGGTTTAGATTATGAAGAGACATTTGCCCTAGTTGCTAAGATTACTGCAAGTTGTGTTCTTCTAGCTCTATCAACTGTACACTCTTGGTCTATTCATCAGTTGGATGTGAAGAATGCCTTTCTTCATGGCCAGCTCAAGGAGATAATGTATATGAAACCTCCTCCAGGGTACTATAGTGATCCCTTGCTTGTTTGCAAATAGAAGTCTCTCTATGGTTTGAAACAGGCTCCTTGGGCCTGGTTTGAGAAATTCTATGATGTTGTTGCTGCAAGCTATAGCCAAAGTTCCTCTAACTATTCTCTATTTGTTTGTAGAAGATCTCAAGGCATCACAATCCTCCTTCTGTATGTTAATGGTATGTTGTTGACAGGGGACGATGATGAGGGAATTAGAGAACTTAAATCCCTACTTCATAGTTCATTGAATATGAAGGATTTGGGTGCCCTCACCTACTTCCTACTTCCTAGGACTTTGAGGTTCAACGAAGTGATCGCGGATGCTTCATCCATCAACAAAAGTATGCATCTGATCTTATTAAGTTGGCTGATCTCACTAATGACAAGCAAGTTGATACTCACTAGGAATTGAATGTCAAGTTATCCAAAATAGAGGGTCCATTACTTCTTGATGCCACACTCAATCGACAACTTGTGGGTTCTTTCATTTATCTTATGATGACTAGTCCTAACATCTCCCATGCGGTTTAGATTCAATTTGTTTTTGCCCCTTGTCAACCTCATTTAACTATTGCTCATCGGATTATTYGATATATTCGTGGCATGTTATCCCAGGGCCTATTCTTTTCAGCCTCCTCTTTTATTCAGTTGTGGGCCTATGCTGATGCTAATTGGGTAGGTTGCCCCRACACCATACGCTCTACTACAGGTTGGTGCATCTTCATGGGTAATTTCCTTATTTCCTGGAAATGCAAGAAACAATAGTCTCCAAGTCCTCTACAAAAGCTATGTCATCTGTCTGTAGTGAAATTGTTTGGCTACAATACCTCTTTGATGATCTTGGTGTCCATCTTCCAACTCCGATTACTCTTTATGCTGACAACACCAGTGCTATCA
Source organism: Nelumbo nucifera (assembly GCF_000365185.1). Next base: position 2,990,041 of record NW_010729131.1, read on the forward strand.
AGATTGTCTCRTTTTTCATGAGAGGACTAAACACATTGAGGTGGATTATCACTTTATCCGAGACATGTTTCTTGATGGATCTATTTCTCTTC
>NW_010729131.1:2995559-3010451 GCF_000365185.1 Nelumbo nucifera
CCTATAGCCCACAGTTGTTACTTATCTTTATATTTCTGTTCTATTTTTTTTAATGGGCCTTCTCTTATGGGCCTGTTAAACTCTTTTATTTTGTTTAATTAGCTAGCCGCCCAATTAAGGGCCTACTTGTAATTTCAGAAAATAGTGATTAATTCTTAATGAAAAGATTAGGGAAAGGAGGGGATGTACGAATAACTCTTCTCCTCGCCCTTCTCACGACCAAACTCTTCTTCTTCTTCTTCTTGCTGCTGCTATCTCCTCTGTTTTTTCCCCTTTTTTAATCAGTTCTCTTATTCCTTTTAGATTGTTTTCTTCTTGGTACCAGAGCAGGTTCCTTTTCTTTCTTTACCCTTTTTTTCTTTTTTTTTCCCATACACTGTGTATGGAGAGTTGAATCGAATGATTGATTGAAGAAGATATTCAGCCCAGTTGGTAGTGGTTTTTTGGAGAAAAGAAAGATATCCTATTCAACGTTTTGACAGTCTTTGGAATTTGTGCCCAAAACCCTAATCAACTAGAGAGTTCTGATTGCAGGTTCCACAGGAAGATTCACCTTGGCGCTCAGTGGCTGAAGGGGTTCATTTTGTTAACCTTGAAGATCAATCCAAGCTTTGTGGAGTTCTGTGAAGCCTACAGGGAGCGGCTGTCTTTTTTCTATTTCTCTCGGGTTCTGGGTGAGACACAGTTGGCCGTTAGGGATCTGTAAAGGTTGGAACTTGGTGTTTTCTATTTCCTGTCATCATTATTTGTCATCTGAAATTGTTTTTGGAGTTGTTCGAGGAAGATAGATGTCTCTGGAGTTGAAAGTAAGTTGGGCTCAGAGTCCGGACAGGTCCCGGGAGCACTTGTAGACTCTTTAATGGCTGTGACCAAAGTCAAGCTTGATGGGACTAACTATCTAGCATGGTCACAATCAATAAAGAACATGTTTGTAGTAGAGGCAAATGGGGGTATATTTCCGGGAGCAAGAAAGCACCAAAGGAAGATGACCCATCTTATGAGAAATGGTTGCAAGAGAATTACACTATTATTGGGTGGTTAGTGAATTTGATGCAACCACAAATTAGTTAGCACTATTTGTGGATGAATTCTGCTAAGGAAATATGGGATAGTGTTGCTGAAACCTATTTATAAAAACTGCATGTGGCCAGAGCATATAAGTTAAGAAGAGATGTGAATAATCTAAGGTAGGGGGAGAGACCTTTAGCAGTCTACTTCTCAATGCTGAAATCCTTGTGGCAAGAGATAGATCTCATGGAAACAGTTGTCTAGGGAAAGTACAAATGATGCGGAGACATATAGAATATTAGTTGAGAGGAATAGGGTTTTTGAATTCCGGATAGGGCTGAATCTAGAGTTCGATATTACCAGACAGGATATCCTCGCTAAAGACAATGTATCTTTGTCTCAAGCTTATGCCATGGTGAGCAATAAGGAGAGCAGAAGGCTGGTTCAGGTTAAAGAACTATTCTAGTTGACCATTTTGCTAATATGGGGTTGAAACCTAAGATGACTACAGGTGGTACAGGGAAGAAGGAGGTTATATGTGAATATTGTAAGAAACCAAGACATACAAAGGATAAATATTGGAAGCTACATCCAAATCTTATTCCACCTCGTTTTCAAAAGAAGGTCAAAAATGGGAAGACCGGGAGTCCCAATATAGCCACAGTTTTAGATAAGAAATATGGAAGGATGATCAGCCACCTTGAGAGTGCAGCCACCTCCTCCAACTCTTCAGGCAACCCAACTACGTCTACATTTGCTCATTCAGGTATACGTGCTACTGCCAACCATGTAGCCATCTCAAATAATTGTAGGATCCCTTGGATTATTGATTCTGGTGCTTCTGATCATATGACCAGCATTTCCTCTCTGTTTAGCTCTTATGACTTACTTTCTGGCCATGATAAGATTACCCTAGCTGATGGCTCTCTTTTTCCCATCTTTGGCAAGGGAGTCATCAAGGCCACAAACTCCCTTTCCCTTACATTTGTCCTTCATGTCCCTAGACTGCATAGCAATTTGATGTCAATGAGTAGCCTAACTATATCCTTAAACTGCAGTGTAACCTTCTTTCCTTCTTATTGTGTTTTTTAGGACCTGAAGTCTTAGAAAGTGATTGGGAGTGGCCATGAGKCGAATGGGATATATCTGCTAGATACTACTGGACAAAGCCAAGGACAACCTGAAAGAATTGCTTTTGGGTCTACTTCTTCAGAGTTTTTTAGTCGTGTCATGTTATGTCATTTTCGTTTGGGTCATTTATCCTTTTCTGCTTTGAGTCATTTATTCCCAGAGTTGGTTAAGGGAATTAACTTGTCTAGTCTTCATTGTGAGTCTTGTGAGTTATCAAAACATTGTAGAAGCACTTATCCTTTAAGTAATAAGAGATCCACTTTTCCTTTTCATATTGTGCACTCTGATGTGTGGGGGCCATACCACTTGCCCTTCTATGGGTGGTTATCGATATTTTATCTTGTCCATTGACGATTTTTCTTGGTATACTTGGTTATTTTTTATGAGATCTTGTGATGAAGTTCCCAAGCTTATAAGACAATTCCATGAATTTGTTCTTACCCAGTTTGATACAAGAATCAAAATATTTTAGGTCTAATAATGCAAAAGAATACTTTGAGAAACACCTCACCTCTTATCTCACTAACTTTGGGGTCATCCACCAGAGCTCTTGTGTTCGTACTCCAAAACAAAATGGATAACTGAGAGGAAGAATCACCACATAGTTGAAGTAGCAAGAAGCATTTTTTTTGCCTCACATGTTCCTACAAAGTTCTGGGGGGATGTTCTCACTGCAACATACCTAATCAATCGTATGCCATCTAGAGTTTTGGGCTTTAAGTCTCCTTTGAACCTTCTTTATCTAGATAAGGACCTTTTTTCTCTTCTCCTTTGTGTCTTTGGCTGCACCTGTTATGTACACATTTCTAGTACCCGGAGACATAAATTTGAACCAAAGGCCCATAAGTGTTGTTAGTGTCGAGTATGTAGGGGTATTTCTATCTTTATACTTATGTTGAGGTTACTGATGTGTAATATTATGTTAGAACTAGTGTTCCTCACTTAAGTAGGAGCACGTGTGTCTTTTCCATTATGTTAGTAATATAAAACATATCTGGCTGAATGGGAGAGGTAATTTTTCTCTCATTCGAACCAGACTTTTGTTCTCTTCTTTTCTTCTTTCTCTCTCTCTCTTCTTTCTTCTTTCTTCTCCTCTCTTCTTGGCTGTTAGACTAGCAGGACTCAAGGGAAGGCCGAATTATAATATGGTACCAAAGCTCAACTAAGCAACTCGGATCTACCTGGATTTCTGTTTTCAGTGCACCCAGTCTAGGGTTTTCTCTTGGTTTCTTTGTCATCGGTTGGAGATAAGGGAAAGGGCTAAAGAGGAGCGGTCACCCTCTTCCCTTGGAGGTTTCTATGCCTCAGTTGTGGTGTTCGTGGTCGGTTGTTGTGGTTTCTAAGAAGCTCTCACCTAATCGATGAAGAGAAGAGGGCTGATTCGTGTGGTGCAGTGGGTGTCTTGTGTGATCTGATTTTTGTGTAGTCTGATTTTCAGGTGATGAGGTAAGAGATTTCTATGCAATTTTTTTGTTGTGAATCAAATAATACGTATGTTTTAGATCGTATGGTGGGACTTCAAACTGTAGTGTTATAGGGTTTATGCTGATTTCAGTGTGATTCAAAGGGGGAGTGGTTTGCATATAGTGTGGTGAGATTTCAGGTAGTCGTGGGGTAGGGTTTGTGGGGTAAAAAGTGCAATCTTCAGCAATAACAAGTGCTGAAACYAGTGTGATCAGTGTGTGGTGTGGTCTAGTGTGCAGTGTGCCGAATTCAGCAATAACAGAATTCAGCAATGGGAGACAGCAGTGATGGCAAGTCTAATGTGATGGTCCCTACTGATTACCTGAATGTTCAAATGACCTCCTTTAAACTTCATGGAGAGAATTAAGTACCTTGGGCTAAATCTATAGAAGTTTTTCTTAAGGCTAAGAAGAGGGTGAAACACATAAGGGAAGAAAAACCCTTCACTGTTTCTCATGAGTATGATGACTGRGAACAAGAGGATGCACAGATTATCACATGGTTATGGAACAGTATGGAACCCAAGATTAGTGTAAATTTCATGTTTCTTGACACTACCAAAGATGAGTGGTACCATGCCAAGAAGTTGTATTCTGGCCAAGACAATACAACCAGAGTATATCAGTTGTATCAAAAATACTTTAATCTACAACAGGGCAATCAAAGTCTTGAGGAGTACTATGCTAGTATGAGAAACGTTCGTAATGAGTTGAATGTTTATCATCCCCTCACTTCTGATGTCAAAATTCAGCAACAGCAGAGATAACAGTTTGATGTGACTCGATTTTTAGTGGGGCTGAAATCTGAGTATGAACCAGTGTGGGTTTAGATACTAGGAGGGTCAACTCTCCCTTCCTTAAAAGAGGTGTTTGCTCGACTTCAGAGGATTTCTATTGGATCTATTGAAAACTCTAATGTTTCCGATAGGTCAGCCTTTGTAGTATCGAGGGGCCGTGGTGTTAGAGGAGGAGCTCGGGGTGCTCAGTCTGGCTGTAGTGGTAGCAATTGTCTGGTATATGGCCGGAGTGGTGGTGGTGGACCTACATATAACCGTAGTGGTGGTCGTACTGGGGGTAGAGATTCAGGGGGAGCCCGTGGCAAAGGACATAGTTCGAGTCCGAGGAGGTGTACTCACTGTGATATGGATGGACATACCATTAATTATTGCTATGACTTGCATGGTCCACCCTCAACTTGGGCCAATCATGCCATGACTACTGACAGCAACTTCAGACAGGAGAGTCGTTCAGTTGATCAGATGCTTCCTACATTAACAAATGTTCCCGGGAAGGAGATGATGAGCGTCCCCCATGATGAGTATGAGAGGTTTGTCCACGCCACATCTCAGCAGAACATGGCTACTCTCGCACACTCAGGTATGGCTTGTCTGGCATCCACACCCAATCCCTGGATTATTGACTCAGGAGCCTCTGATCACATGACTGGAACTCCAGGTGTGTTTTCTTCCCTCTCTCATTGCTCAACATCACAATCTGTTACCCTTGTTAATGGTTCTACATCCACCATTTGTGGTGTTGGCAGTGTTAACATGACCCCCTTACCTTTATCCTCAGTATTGTATGTCCCTAAATTTCCGTTTAGCCTTATGTGTGTTAGTAAGTTGACCAAGTCACTCAATTGCTCTATTATTTTTTACCCTTCCTCGTGTGTTTTTCAAGATCTCAAGATGGGGATGAAGATTGGTAAAGGGCATGAAATTGGTGGATTGTATTATCTTGACGGTGGTGGAAGAACACAATAGCTCTCCAGTGGCACTGTTGATTTACTCATCCTTCGCTGAAAGTTTTGAAGTCTTTGGTTCTTTCGTTGAGTCAACTTTCTGTTTTAGATTGTGAGCCATGTCAGTTGGGGAAACATCATCGAGTTCCCTTTAGTCCTAGGGTTGATAACCGTGTGTCAAGTCCTTTTTCTTTGGTTCATTCAGATGTTTGGGGTCCTTATAAAGTTGTCATACAATGGATATAGATATTTTGTCATTTTTGTTGATGATTATTCAAGGATGATGTGACTCTATTTAGTGAAAGAAATGAGTGAATTGTTTACCATTTTCCAAAAATTTTATGCTAAGATTCACAACCAATAATGGCCGTGAATATTTCTCTTCATCATTTCAAGAATACTTTGACCAACATGGCATTATACATCAGACCTCATGTAGCTACACCCCCACAACAAAATGGGGTGGCTGAGAAAAAGAATCGTCATCTTTTGGAAACAACTCGATCTCTCAGGCATGACATGAATGTTCCAAACCCTTTTGGAGTGATGCGGTGCTTACTTCTTGCTTCTTGATTAATCAGATGCTCATGTCTATCCTTAATAGTCATTCCCCATTCACTACCTTGTTTCCCACCTTGTCTCTGTCTCCTCTTTCTCCTCAGGTTTTTGGGTGTGTCTGCTTCGTCCAAAGTCTGGGCCCCGGGAAGGACAAGTTAGATGCACGATCCATCAAGTGCATCTTCCTTGGCTATTCCCAGACCTAGAAAGGGTATAAGTGTTATCATCCTAGTTCTCGACGTTCCTTTATGTGTATTGATGTTACCTTCTTTGAGTCTACTCCGTTTTTCTTGGGGTCCGATGATGTTTCATCCGACTCATCACCTCCTCTTCCTCTTCCAGTAGCGGATTATGTTCCTCTTGTTCCAGCTGTGACCAAGTCCTTGCCTCTAGTGCCACCACCTATTGAATAGCCACCTATCCGTCAAGTGTATACACATCGCCCACATGTACCAGCTGCTCCTCCTCCAGCTCCATCAACGTCGACAGATCCGACAGTTGTCCCCATACCAGCCCCAACCCCAGTATCTGATCTTGATCTTCCCATATTTCTGATTATGTTTCACTCACTCATATTTCCGCTTCCCATCGCCAGTTTATCTCTTTGTTATCCTCTGTTGTTGTCCCTGAGGATGTCCAAGAAGCCCTTGCCTCTCAAGGATGGTGTCGTGCAATGGAAGCAGGTTGTCGGTTGTAAGTGGGTTTATACTGTTAAGTACTTACCTGATGGTAATGTAGAGCGACTGAAAGCTAGATTGGTTGCAAAAGGGTACTCCCAAACCTATGGTATTGACTACACAGAGACCTTCTCCCTGATTGCTAAGATAGGTTTGGTTCGTATTGTGATCTCTCTTGCTACTATGTATGATTGGCCCCTCTATCAGCTTGATATCAAGAATGCAAGGTGATTTGCTCGAGGAGGTCTATATGGAGCATCCACCGGGGTTTGTGGCTCAGAGGAGGATGGTAGGGTTTGCAGACTAAACAAGGCTATTTATGGGCTTAAACAGTCTCCTCGAGGATGGTTTGGTAGGTTTAATGAGGTGGTAAAGAAGTTTGGAATGAAACAGTGCCAAGTTGATCATTCAGTCTTCAGTCATGACTCTCAAGCAGGAAAAATCCTATTGGTGGTGTATGTAGATGATATTGTTATTACCGGGGATGATAAAATGGGCATTGACAGGTTGAAGACCTTTCTACAGGAACATTTTCAGACAAAGGACCTTGGTAAATTGAAATATTTCTTAGGGATAGAAGTAGCAAGGTCTAAGCATGGTTTTAATTTGTGTCAGAGGAAATATGTGCTTGATTTGTTGGAAGAAACAGGTTTGTTAGGTGCTAAACTAGCTTAAACACCTATGGAAACAAACACTAAGTTGAGCAGTGATATGGGTGAAGTGTTTGAAGACCCTCGCAGATACCGGCAACTTGTAGGTAAACTAAACTACCTAACCATTACTCGGCCAGATATTTCATTTGCGATTAGTGTGGCAAGTCAGTTCACGCAGAAACCTCTGGTTCCTCATTGGGATGCAGTTCTAAGAATTGTGAGGTATTTAAAGGGGGCTCCTAGTCGTGGTTTGATATACAAAAGTGGTGGAAAACTTAAAATAGAAGGATATACTGATACTGATTCGGCCGATTCTATGTCTGATAGGAGATTTACCACAGGCTATTGCACTTTTCTTGGGGGTAATCTGGTGACATGGAAAAGTAAGAAGTAGACAGTCGTGGCGAGAAGCAGTGCAGAGGCAGAATATAGAGCTATGGCACATACTACTTGTGAATTAGTGTGGCTAAGGAACCTTTTACAGGAGATGGGATACAATGTTAACACTCCAATGAAGCTCTACTGTGACAATCAAGTTGCAGTTCATATTTCTTCTAATCCGGTGTTTCATGAAAAAACCAAGCACATAGAGGTTGACTATCACTTTGTGAGAGAGAAGGTGCTGAGTGGAGTGATAAACACTGCATATTTTAACACAGGGAACCAGTGGGCAGACTTATTTACTAAAGAATTGAGTCGGGGAAGAGTGGACTACATATGTGACAAGCTGGGATTATATGATATATACTCACCAGCTTGAGGGGGAGTGTTAGTGTCGAATATGTAGGGGTATTTCTGTCTTTATACTTATGTTGAGGTTGCTGATGTGTAATATTATGTTAGAACTAGTGTCCCTCACTTAAGTATGGGCACATGTGTCTTTTCCATTATGCTAGTAAGATAAAACATATCTGGCCGAATGGGAGAGGTCATTTTTCTCTCATTCGAACCAGACTTTTCTTCTCCTTTCTTTCTTCTTGGTTTTTATCAGACTAACAGAACTCAAGGGCAGGCCAAAGTATAATAAGTGCATTTTTCTTGGTTATGCCTCCACATAGAAGGGTTATTGCTGTTTTGGTCCTGGTAGTCGGACTCGTTATGTCTCAATGGATGTCACTTTTGCTGAGTCCAATCATTTCTATGGTTCATCAAAGGGGGAGCATCGTTCACAGGGGGGGTATTTGTCACAGTTGTTTGCACTCCCCCTCCTCATCCTCCTATTCACAAGTGGTACTGACGGCAAAAGACCAGGAGTGAGCAGATTGTTTCCTCTACACCACATGAGCCTCCTACACTTCCAATTGTTGAAGAGACAACATGTGCTGAGGTCACACCCTTGCAGCCTTCCTTCCCAGACCTTGATGCTCCTATTGGCATTAAGAAAGGTAAACGGAAGTATACTACACATTGCATTTCTAAACATCTTTCCTATGGCCTTCTTTCACCTTCATATTAATCCTTTCTTTCCTTTGTTGCTTCTAACCCTATACACACGTCTGTATCAGAAGCTCTTTCAATTCCAAAATGAAGGGATGCTATGAGAACCGAGATAGAGGCTCTGCACAAGAATGACACAGGGGAAATGGTTGATTTACCTGAAGGGAAAGAGCCAGTGGGTTAAGTGGGTGTATACCATCAAATACCATGCTGATGGCTCTATTGAGAGGTACAAAGCTCGATTGGTTGCAAAAGGTTATACACAGACTCATGCGATTGACTACCTAGAGACTTTTGCCCCTGTTGCAAAGATGACCTTTGTGAGGGTCCCGCTATCTTTGGCAGCTCATTTAGATTGGCCCCTTTATCAACTAGATGTGAAAAATGCCTTCTTGATTGGAGAATTACATGAGGAGGTTTATATGTCCCTCCCACCAGGAATGTATGCCACAGACATGGAGGGTAAGGTGTGCAAGCTGAAGAAGTCTCTCTATGGGCTCAAACAGTCACCTAGAGCCTGGTTTGAAAGGTTTAGGGCTGCTCTTGTTAATTTTGGTTACACATAGACTTAGTCTTACCATACCGTTTTTGTGAAGAGGAGAGGTTCATTAGTGGTATATCTTATAGCCTATGTGGATGACATTGCGCTGGCTAGCACTGATGTGACAAGGATTGATAAATTTAAATCCTTCCTTCATACAGAGTTTGAGATCAAAGACCTAGGGGAATTGAGGTATTTCCTAGGTATTGAAGTGGCTCGGTCTAAAGATGGAACCTTTATTTCTCAACGCTAGTATGTGCTAGACTTGCTTACTGAAATAGGTAAAATGGGTGCAAGGCCAGTGGCTACCCCTATTGATATGAGTCATAAACTTTCTGCCTTCGATGGAGAACTGTTGAAGGATAAGGGAGTGTTTCAAAGGTTACTAGGGAAACTACTATACCTTTATATGACTCAACTTGACATTGCATTGCTGTTAGCTACATTAGCTAGTTCATGCATGCTCCCAGATATGAATGTTCCAAAAATTGTGAAAGATTATGAGCATACAATATTCACCATATTTCAGAAAGAAAACCAAATCTACCAATTTGACAATGCAAAGGAGTATTTTCATTATGACCACACTGAATTCTTTACCTCACATGGAACCCTTCACTGTACTTCATGGGCTATTCTTCACCCAAACAAAATGGGGTTGCAAAAAGAAAAAAGTATCACCACGAGATTGCTCGTGGGTTGTTCTTCATATGAATGTTCCTAAATGTTTTTGGATGGATGCTATTTTCTCTGCTACTTATCTCATTGATTGTACGCCATCTCGGGTTTTGCAGTATAATAAGGCCCAACGTTAGCTGTTTTGATGCTATTTTGTCCCCATGCATGTGTTTGGTTGTCGTTGTTTTGTTCATGACCTATCTCCCTCCTATGGTAAACTTAACCCTAATGCAATTTTGCATCATCTTTCTTGTGTTACCCTTCTTCTCAAAAGGGTTATCAGTGTTTTGATTTAGTCTCCAGGAAATACTATGTCTCTACAAATGTGTCATTTAAGAGTGACCCGTTCTTTCCTATTTCTCCTTCAGGGGAGAGTAGGTTGACCGCCTACTCTGCCTCAAAAGGGTTATAAGGTATACAGCAATGCTGGCCGCCTCCACCCAAAACTGGGAGGGTAGAGGGAATCTTGCAAGAGTTCTGAATACACTCAAGATGTGTTTATTCTTTTTGTCTACCACCCCATTTTGTTCTTGGGTACCAAAACAGAATTTCTGAGATTGAATACCTTGTTGTTACAAGTAAATTTGAAAATCCTCATCAAAATACTCTCCCCCTAAATCTGAACATAGAATGCAAATGTTGGTTTTGAACTAGGTAGCAACATGGGCCTGAAACAGTTTGAAGGTAGAGAACACTTCGGATTTCTTGCAAAGAATATAAGTCCAAGAAAAACGGGTGCAATCATCAATGAAAGTCATATAAAGTCCCTGTACCCCATCCTAGAGACCCCTTCTTCTGATTGGACTCACCCCCTTTTGGAAGTTGAGTAGGGCACTCTGTAATGATATGTCCCTATTATTTGCAATAAGTGCAAATGTTCTTTTTTCTTGTAGTGTGAGACAACATGTCTGAATTATTTACATTCATAACACTGTACTCAAGAAAGCTCTTTCTTCTCCATGGGCTTCGTTGCAAGGAAGAAAACATCTATGTTAGAATCCCTCTTCCCATCAAATGTAGTCTAAGTAACCAGTCCGGTTTCGTTCTTAAAAGGTCCCCAAGAATAGTGCCTAGGTCTGGAAGAGACTCTCTAGTGAGAATATTAGACCTAACAACTTCAAATTTAAGCCTGAGATGCATTAGGAAATGCATCATTTTACTTCCACCAAAATGTGCCTTCATAAACTTCATACAACAATTTGAGTGGTCTTCTCCCATGTGTACCAGTTCATACTCATTCCAGAGGTTAATAAACCCACCATGGTATTCCTAAATTCTCATTTCTCCTTGATGATAAGAAAATATGTCAACTTCAATTTGGTATTGTCTAGAGAGTTTTGATTGCTGATAAACCTTCTCAAGATAATGATACATCTCAAAAGCTAATGGCACAATAATAAAATACCAAGAAGTTTCTTACTTATCTAAAAAAGGTGTTAGAGTCGGCTGTAGAAGGGTAGTATAGACCTTTTATATTAAGTTATATGTTAATTGTTTAGCTGATGTGGCTCTCACTTAAGTGAGGGCATAAGTGTAATTCTTGTTTATTTAGAAAACTATAAATAAGGGCTGGCCGACTAGAGAAGACGAGTTTCCTCTCTAGTCCGACTGGAGCTGTTCTTCTTCTTCTCCTTCTTATCTGAAATCGTACAGACACTATATGTGAATTTTATCATGGTATCAGAGCCATGATAACCAGTTCAGAACAGTCTCCTTTTCTCACTGATAGCTAGGAGTTTCTCAGAAAGAAAGAAAAAAAAAAAAAAAGGACTGGTCGTTTTCTCCTTCTGGGGGTTTTCATGCCTCTAATGAGTGCTGTTGTTGTGGTTTTGTGTGGTTGGTAGAAAACCCTCTACTCGGCAGTTCAAAGAGGGCTGGTTTCATGAGGATGGTGACAGTGCAGATTTGGTAAAACAGGTACATGATCTCTGAATCAAATTGTGTTGTGTAGCAGAAAAAAAAATTTATATGTTGCAGAACTAAATGTCTTATTCGTGAGGTGTATTGTGAGGGTTTATGGTGCTGACAGTGGATGGCAGCAGTGGTGTTATTGCTAACAGTGGTGAAGAATTGTGAGTGTTGTTGCTGAAACCTATGATAGTAGGAACCCTAATAGTATTCAGTTGTTAGTGTGTAATGTGGTGACTAATTAGTGCAGTAGAGTGACAACCTAGTGGTAGAATTTCTCCCTTTTTCCTTGTGCAGTCATGGGAGACAGCAGTGAATGCAAATCAAGTGTGATGGTCCCTTTTGATTATTTGAATGTGCAGATGACTTCTATAAAACTGAATGGTGAGAATTATGTGCGTTGGGCTAAATCTGTTGAAGTTTTTCTGAAAGCCAAGAAGAAAGCGAAGCATGTGAGGGAAGATAAACCCCCAATTGATTCTCAGGGATATAGGGATATGATGAGTGGGAGCAAGAGGATGCTCAAATTATGACATGGCTATGGAACAGTATAGAATCCAAAATCAATGTGAACTTCATGTTTTTAGATGCATCCAAGGAGGCCTGGGATCATGCAAGGAAGCTTTATTCTGGACAAGATAACACTACCAGGGTTTACCAACTGTACCAAGAGTATTTCAATTTGCAACAAGGGAATCAGAGTCTTGAGGACTATTATGCAAGTGTTAGAAATCTGCGAAATGAGTTGAATGTATATCACCCTCTTACACCTGATGTCAAAATTCAACAACAACAAAGAGCAGTTGGATGTGACCAGATTTTTAGTAGGGTTGATGTCTGAATATGAACCGGTAAGGACAGAGATACTAAGTGGGTCTGCTCTTCCCTCTCTTGAGGAAGTGTTTACTTGTCTCCGGAGGATCTCAGTCAGACCCACAGAGAGTTCCACTATATCAGATAGGTCTGCATTTGCAGTTACAAGAGGGGGAGCCCGTGGTGGTAAAGGAGGTCAACCTGGCCATGATAGTGCTGGTGGACCCATGTATGGTCGTGGTGGTGGTCGTGTTGGAGGTCGAGACTCGGGGGGAGACCATGGTAGAGGACGTGGTAATACTTAGAGATGTACACATTGTGGTATGGAGGGACATACTATCAACTTCTAGTATGATCTACATGGCCCACCTTCAACCTGGGCAAATCATGCAACCGTAAATGGTGGTGGTTCGAGACAAGAATCTCAACATACTGATCAGATACCCTCTACATCTACAGATGCCTCTAGAAAGGAGATGTTGAGTGTTCCACGGGATGAGTATGAGCGGTTCATTCAAGGTACATCTCAGCAGAACACAGCTACCGTTGCACACTCAGGTACGGCTTGTCTGGTGTCCAAACCTTCCCATTGGATTATAGATTCTAGAGTTTCCGATCATATGACTGGTGTAGCGAAATATAGAGGGAGAGAAAGGAGAAAATATTTTCTTTGTTTCATTTTAAAACACATTGAGCATACAACTTAAATAAGAAAAGATAGGAAAGGCTAACCCTAGAATCTCTCACAATTAGGGATTGACTAATTCTTTCCCTTAATCCTAGGATATGACTTTCCTAAATTTATTCAAATCTCTAACAATCAAATCCTAACTTTCCTAATTTACCAACACTCTCCCTCAAGTTGGTGCAAAGATATCTATCATGCCCAACTTGCTAACTTGAACCTCAAATGGTTGTCTCAACAAGCCCTTAGTCAAAACATCTACAATTTGATGCGTAGTTGGTACAAACGGAGTGCAAATTATTCCCTCTTCAAGCTTCTCCTTTATAAAGTGTCTGTCAATCTCAATATGTTTCGTTCTGTCATGTAGAACCGATTATGAGCTGATAGCTGCCTTGTTATCACAATACAATTTCATAGGAAAACTCACTAGTCTCTTAAGATCTGCTAGAACCCTCTTTAGCCAAAGACCTCACACACTCCTTGAGCCATTGATTTGAATTCAGCCTCAGCACTACTTCTAGCAACTACACTTTGCTTCTTACTCCTCCAAGTAATTAAATTGCCCCAAAGAAACGTGCAGTACCCCAAAGTTGACCTTCTATCTGTAATCAAACCTGCCCAATCCGCATCTGTATACACCTCAACCCCTCTCTTCTCATTTTTCTTGAAGAAGAGTCCTTTTCCTGGTGTGCCTTTCAGATACCTAAGAATTCGATACACAGCTTCAAGATGTTCTTCGTACGGGGAGTGCATAAATTGACTCACAATGCTCACAGCGAAGGCAATATCAGGACGTGTATGTGACAAGTAAATCAATCTTCCAACCAGTCTTTGGTACCTACCCGTATCTACTGGAACCCCATCTTTAACTTCTCCAAGTTTAGCATTAACTTCTATCAGAGTGTCTGAAGGTTTGCAACGACTCATTCCAGTTTCTTTCAAGAGATCTAGAATATACATTCGTTGCGAAACCAAATTAACCTTCTTTGATCTTGCCACTTCCATTCCAAGAAAGTACCTTAGCTGGCCTAAGTCTTTAATCTCGAATTCCTTGGCTAAGCTCTGCTTCAGTCTGCTCATCTCTTCTATATCATCTCTAGTCAAGATTATGTCACCCATGTAGACAATCAAAACCGAGACCTTGTCTTTGGTGGATCTCTTTGTGAAAAGAGTATGATCAGATTGTCCTTGACTATATCCTTGACTTTTAACAAACCTTGTGAATCTTTCAAACCAGGCTCTGGGAGACTATTTAAGTCCATATAGAGACTTTTTTAGCTTGCATACCTTAGTTCCAAACTTCTCAGTGAAACCAGGTGGAGGCTCCATATACTTCTTCCTTCAAGTCTCCATTCAAAAAGGCGTTCTTCACATCCAGATGATTCAGTGGCCAATCAAGATTAGCTGCAACAAATAAGAGTACTCAAACTGTATTTAGCTTCGCCACTAGAGAAAAGGTCTCAGAGTAGTCCACTCCATATGTCTGAGTAAAGCCTTTAGCTACTAGGCGAACCTTGTATCTCTCCAAGGATCCATCTGAGTTGTATTTCAGAGTAGACACCCATTTACAACCAACAACTGTCTTCCCATCCGGCAGAT
>NW_010729131.1:3033499-3062952 GCF_000365185.1 Nelumbo nucifera
AGTAATACTGTTGCCATCTTCAGCTCCCTCATTTTAAGCATAGGGATACCACTCATCTCTGCTACAAAGGTTTTTGCTTCCATCTTCAAAGTTCTTCTCCAGCCTCCKGCACGTTCAAACTCTCCCTTCTCCATGACTACCAAAGAATGACATCAAAAACTTAACTAACAGAATATGTAAACATGATGGGGCATTTGGTCTAGTGGCATGATTCTTGCTTTGGGTGTGAGATGTCCTGAGTTCAATTCTTTTCCATTTCGAGAACTTCCAAGTGGTTGTGATATAGATACATCAAGAAATTTAAGTTTCAAAGCTTTACCAAATATAACGAGTGACATAAATAAAATAGTGAAACATTAGTAACCAAATGTTAACAAATGGACCTACTGCTTGAAAGAATCTTACATCAAATATATTCTCGTACTCCTCTAAAAGAATTGTAACAATAGCTTGAGCATTATTAGCGGCATTTGCTGCATAAAGAAGCTGAGCTGAGTTATCGTCATTGACATCAAAGTCATCCTCCAATTCACATTCACCAGCTAAAAGTGGGCAAAGTAGCAAGGGAGCCATGCAAGCAGCAACAGCTGATGGAGTCATCCGATTCTTAGATGCATGAGCAGCAATTGTTTGCATCATTTTAAGAATTCTATGAACAAAAAGAAAGATAAAGAAAAAATCAAATTAGAGCAATTCTGTGCATCATATTAGAGTGCAAGGCTAAACAAGGTTATAGGTACATTATTTTTTGATAATTATGTTATAGGTACATTATTGACAAACTACTTCTCTTTTATCCACAATTTGTTCAAGTTGAAAGTTTCAGAATTACAAAAAAATAGCCATTTAAGGCATTGAGCTTTTGATCTGGAAGGGAAAAAGTAGGGCAAAATACAGAGGCATAACTGATTTCATGTTTTAACTAAAGAAAAGCTATTTGAGATGGATGGACGTCATGTAACTACAGCGATCAAGGGAGATTTTCACTCCTCCCCCTTCTGAAAGTAAACCAAAATGAAGTTGTAATAAAATTTGTAACTGCACAAAAGGTTTAACAACTAAACCTGGCCATCCAATGAGAGAACTGACACCCTTGAAAAAGAAGGTTTAAGAAGATAGATATGCTTTAGGATGGACAAAGTGGTGATGTTGAGATGGGAATTCATTTGCATCTTAACTTTTCAATCAGTGTGGTGCACTGTCACCATTGTTCTAGTTTCCCTCCCTCATAGTAGAAGCAAGGAGGTGTATCCCTTTCAGCTGCTGCTATATTTGAACAAAACTTCACTGGTCATGTTGTTAATCAAAAAAGAAAAAATAAATATTTGTTGCAATATTTTAATCCTGCAAAGTTTAAAGCTTAATGAAACGTCTAATGTTTATGAAATTCTTGTTGTATGACATGTTATAATAGTTATTATATATTATGAAGTCTCCATAAGGACAAAAGAAGATGAACATTTTAGTCTCCAATGCAGAATCCAGTGTTGGTACCATCATGTATTGTGTCCATGCAAGTATACTAAGACCGTTCAAGTATTCAGCTATCATGTGCAAGTGTATGGTGTGGGGGTTGGAAAATGCCATATCAAGCTCCATGTGTATGTAATTTTTCTGTAGGATTAATCTGTAATTTAATGAACGCCAATTGGCCACTTTAGTAATCTTTATACCACAAACGTTGGGAGTCAACACAAGAATCCTAAATTGGTATAGGCTATTCAATGCCACAAGAATTCAAATCATGATTCATGAATCACTTGTAGCTTTTCATGCAATATGTTGCAGAACATTAT
Source organism: Nelumbo nucifera (assembly GCF_000365185.1). The sequence goes on from NW_010729131.1 coordinate 3,035,296, forward strand.
AGATAAGAGATGTCCACGACAGAAAATTTGAGTTGAAATGGCAAACAATATCCATAGAGCATAAATTTTGTCTAACATAGAGCTTAGTGAAATCCAACCAAAGAAAAGAAAACAAATAAAGATAGACATGTTATTGAGAAGAAAACATAGAAGAAAGGAGGAGGGGCCGAAGTCAAACCTCTGTAATAATCGCCTATTTGGTTCTGGAAATGTCTCCAATATTGCAGAGCGCATGGCATTAACCCGAGCTTCTTTGCATTCAATTCCTTATGAAATGAATCACCATACAAAAACAAAATTTGTTAATTTAACAACAGTTGCAACAAAAGAGCATAGCTTTCAAAGCACAAGGCTAGACCACAAGGAGGTACCTTGTTGCCTAGTCACCTAGGCTATGGATTTTTTTAGCAACCAGCAACCATGAGTACTAGGGTAATTACCATGGTTCAATAGCAACCAGCAACCATCTTTAACTAGTAATTATGTATAAGCCTCATAAAATAAAGTATAAATTTCATATTAAAACATAGAAAATCAATATATTTTTCATGAAAAGAAAAGGAAGAAAGAATGGAAATTTCAGAAAATAGAGGGCTGAGCCCCTTAAATGGTGAATGAAAAAAAATGTATTCATTAGAGAAATTTTTCTCATGTTCTTTCTGTCTTGTTGGTTCAGGTTTTAAAGTCTGAGGGTTCAAGACAGCATACGCCAACGTGTGTTGATTGAACCCTAAAAACAAGAAAATAATAAATATAAACTAGTATTTTAACCCACATATTGACAATTTAATTTAATGATGTCTATTTTATTATTATGACCTAAAAAATTAAGAATCTAAAAGTATATATTAGTACCATATACAAACTAGCAAAGCGCATAAGCGAGGAAACCCTCCATGGGTGCCTTGTCACCTAGGCATCACCTTGATAACTATGCAAAAGAGCAAAGTTTACAAGACACCAAGGCAAAGCTAGGTGACCAGGGCTAGATACCTTGGTGCACATCTATGCGTAGCTTAAAATGTCCACAAATTTTCTTATACTTCTAGAACATATTCCCATTTCAATGGGTAGTGAAACAAAATTTTACTGGAATTGACATATTCTGCAATGAAAACTACCAGCACTATACGGAGTACAAGAGATAGTACTATAACATAAGTTGGTGACAATATTGTAAAAATGTAGAGTAGCAATGTATTGCCCACCTGACTTACATGATTACCACTTTGAGCTAGTTCAATATTTGTTGACAGTTGGCCCATGTAGGCCATTTATTTTCAGCATATTCTTTTTGTAGTTGATGGGCCTTAACCCATAGTGATTTTATGTTTTTATAAGTGTTCTTTAACATCCACCCCTCTAAGGGCATATTTGTCCCTGACATATTTTTTGACAAAAGTATAAATACTAGTTGAATGGGGCGCCCAACATTTTTGCTCCCCTTCATTCTCTAATATTCTTTTCATCCCCCTTCTCTTCTTCTTCTCAAGTGATGAAACCTATTGCAGCATACATTTTTTTTTCTCTGGTTTTCTAGGTTGCAGAAATCTACTTGGTATCAGAGCCAAGTTAGGAGTTCTTGGAGTGGCTTCCATCATAGTTTAGGATCAGCCAACTGCATGGAATAGAAGGAATGCTGATCGCCCACAGTTTTTTAGCCTGGTTCTGAAGTTTTGGAGTTTATTTTTGGTGCCCAAGGTGTTAGACCTGGAGAACTGCCCAAAATGAGAGAATCAGAGAGAGGAAGGTAGGTTTTTGGTAGAATTGAATTCTGAAATCTATTTTGAACTGGAGATAGACTTTTTTTGAAGTTGTTTGACCTTTCCTTGGGGGTCGATTACTGCCTGGGCACCTTCTGTTTCTTTTGGACTGATCGGAAGAACTGTATCCCTCTTCCCAGGACAGGGTTTCAGGACAGTTTTCTCTCTAGACCTTTTTCCCTTGGGTTTTTCTCAATCTGATCAGGTTAGAACATTTCTGTGTGTAGAGATAGTTAAATAGCTCCTAGTGTGTGTGTGTGGTTCCATCCCCACACTTAATTATTTTATTTTCTTTTTTCTAGTTGGGCCGGCTGGCCTTTGTTTATCCTCGTTTATGTTTATCTTTATTTGTTTGTGTTTTATTTTAAGTAGGGGTATTAGAGTAACTCCCACTCTTGTAAGGAGACTTATCTATTTAATATCTAAGATCCAATGGGGCGGCAGATTAATCAAACAGAACCCCTTCTTTCTTTCTTTCTTTCTTTCTTTCCTCTCCTCTTCTCTTTGAAGTCTAGCTCTTTTTCTCTCTTTCTTTCTCTTGAATTACATTAGAACACAGATCCATTTTATTCAAGTTGGTATTAGAGCACTTGGCGAGAAAGGACTAGGGTTCTCATGTGAGTYTGATCTGGTTGGCTACATGAGAATTCCTTAGATCAAGATCTGCTGCAGTAGCGCCTGGTTCTTGGAGATTGCTGGAGTGTTGGAGACTGCCCAAGAAAGTGAAAGACTCTTGGAGATTACCCGGTGACCAGGAAGAATCAGAGTTTTAGGCACAATCAAGATTAGGGTTTCAAACTAAGGTGGTGATCAGAATCTTTTCTGAAAAGGTACATTTTTTAGTTGAGTTGATTTTGGTTAGAAGCTGTCAAGATCTTTTCTAAGCAGCGGCTGATAAAACTGGATTTTCTCTGCAGTTTTTCCCTTTGGCATAAAGCCCTTCGATCTCTTTTTGAGGAATAAAGGACTGGTTTTGATAGTTATTGATCTGAAAATTTGATTTTTTGACTGAGATTACTTTCTTGGAAAGAAACTGTCGACTGAAACCAAGTTTTGGTGCCTATTCTTTGCTGAGATTAAATTCTGGATTGATTTTTGACTGAGATTACTTTCTTGGAAAGAAACTGTTGACTGAAACCAAGTTTTGGTGCCTATTCTTTGCTGAGATTAAATTCTGGGTTGATTTTTTGTCTGATTTTCTTAGAGTTTCAGCAGAAAAAATAAATAAATAACCTTTTTGGTCTTCTTCTTGGAGTTTTGTGACCTATTTGTGCCCTACATAGAATGGAGAAGGTTGGAAGTGAGTTAAAAACAAGGGGAAGGTTGGTCCGAAGATCCAACTTACCAATAGGATTCGAATTCAAATCCAGTCCTATCAGATCCAATCCGATCGGATCGGATCCAACATGAACAATGTTGGATCAAATTCGAATATACCCTGATTTGAATCCAATCCGATCCGTTTGCATCCGTACTCTAAGTCCTAAGTTGTTTTCTTGTTTTGCATAGAAACCAACAATATGTACACTAACAATTAACAATAATATTCATTAAATAACCAGTAACATTAGTGATAGCAACAAATATGTTATCTCTCAATTTATATAGTTTTTGTATATCTTGGTAGCTGCTACAGTTTTTTGCTTAGGTCACAAAGCCAGCACAGAAGTTTTGTACTTCTATTATTTTCTTTAATGCAATTTTTATCTTATTCTTATTATATGCCTCTAACAAGTGAGTTAGCAACAAATAATTTATTAGACGATAAATATCACATAATCAACTAGAGGAAGAAAAGATTGTAGTCATATAACCAGTAAAACTTACTATATGCCTCTAACAATGCAGTGCAGCAGGATGCTGGAACAGGAGAGGACGGTAGCTCTCGAAGAACATGCTGCAAACCAAAAATATTGGCAAACAAGCAATTAAGCAAAAAAACAGATGAACTGAAATAAAGAAACTAAATGAAAGTCAGTACATGAAAATGTCAGTCTAGAAATACTGCTCAGACATCAAATAAGAGAACACCTTGACACAGTCACCAACAACATGAGGATCCTCATCAGAACTGAATTCACTCTTCCCTAGTAACAAGCAAAATATAACCTCAGCTGACAAAGGCATTTCCATGAATAGATATTCATATCAGAACAAATAACCCTTCCAAAACACGTAAAGATAATGGGCAAAAGATTCCCATGTTAGAATCAATATCAATGTATAAGCATGAACTTCAACAATGTAAAAACCTTGCTCGTATTCTTGAACTCTGCGGTCAACCTCCTCTACATCTGCAGACTGTCGTAAAATTCCTTCTACTTTAGTTCCTGTTGAAAAAAGCATGAAATTATTAGCTCGTTTAGTGAACAATATAGTATCAAAAGGATTTTTAAACAAGAAATTTTAGGTAATACAGACACAGACAAAACAAAAGGTGTCATTGCTTAGTATTATGGTAAAACCTCAGGCTGACAAGCATGAGAATGTGGGTTGGAGTCTAAGAGTAGACACTTTGTGTAAGAAAGAAAAATGCCAAAGACTAGATCCCAAAATCCCTGGCTAGCCAGGGGTGAACATTGGGTAATGGCCTTTTTGGACACAGAACACGAAAGATTTTTTTTTTTTTTTTGAAGGATAAAAAGAAATTTCATTGAACTGAAAAAAGCAGTACAGAACATGAAAGCATGATGAACAACTTTTTTTTCCATCAGCAACAAGAAAATCATTCAGTTAGATTAAAAAATACATTTTAGGCCTGGGTTGGAGTCTAAAAAATACAAGAAAATCATGCCAAAGACTATGTTCCCTAAGCACCCCTTGCTAAGCCAATGAATGAAAATCAGCCATCACATTTGTAGTTCTCCTGGCCCATCTAAAAGTGCCCCCCACCTCCTTTGCAATACTCCCAATTCTCTTGAATTTTGCCTGCAAATCCAAGCGATTACCATTTATAAGTCCACCTCCACATATTGAAACCTGGGTTGCTTAGCTATACTCATTCCCTGTAGTAATGCCATCACTCCAGCTTTTAAAAAGTTCCCAACTCCAATTGGACCTGAATATAATGCATCCCTAAAAATGCCCCCAATGCCTAACCTGAAGGACCTAGATTGCCTAATGAGCTTCCATCAAAGTTCAACTTCACTCTATGATTTAGAGGAGACTTCCACTGTAGAGACTGATTTATGTCTCTTACGTCTTCTTTCCTTTTTTGGCTCTTGGGACCACTCTTTTATGTTGTAACTTATGTATACTATTCTTTTGTTTTATTCTTTCTTGTAAGAGAAGGACACAACTATCATTTCCATAACCTTGTACACTTTCATATATAAGATAATCATTTCTGGGCATGTGACTCAAGAGAACACACCCTTTTTTTTTTTGATAAATAAGAGAACACACCCTTTCATTTCCTAGTTCTTCTTCTCTGATTTTAACTGAATTGACATGGTATCAGAGCAAGTTTTTTCAACCTGTACTTGATTGAAATCTGTTTTGGCTTGTGAGATCGACCCATCTACTTCAACTTTGAATCTCTTAGGTTGTTTTATTGATCAGCACAACTGTGTTGTTCTTTCTCTGGAAGATCGCCTTCAGCAATAGGATTTCCTCTCTCTCTCTCCATTGGCTACTTCAATCGCTGTGAAACTTCAGATCTGAAGTTGCCCAGGTCAGATTTATATAGATCTACAACTTAGTTCTGCTTCAGATTACATTTGAAGGGTGTTTTGCCCTTCTTCTTGTTCAACAGTCCAGGAAACTTACATTTTTTGGACTGTAATCAGTTCGAACTTTGTGTGGCTGTTTTTTTATTGAGTTTTGCTTCCTCCTTGTGCCGTGTGATTGGACACACATCTTCCATCAAGTTTTGTTTTCTTTTGGACCTTCGGCTGCCCTACTTTCTTAAGTTATTTGTTTCTTAGTTGCTGAAATGGCCATGGAGAAAAGGGATATTCTATCAGTAAAGTTCAATGGGACAAACTATGCCTTCTAGAAATTCCATTTCCAGTTCTATGTTGAGGGAAATGGTCTATGGGGATTTGTGGATGGTTCCACAAAACAACCCGAAGAATCTGATTCCAAGGGGCTGAAATAGTGGAAGATCAAAATGCCAAAGTTGTGTCTTGGCTTCTTGGCTTCTTGGCTCCGTTGAAACTGAGATTACTATTCCAATGAGAAGTTATCGGACTGCTAGTGAGATGTTCGCCTACATGGAAAAGGTGTACCAACAGTCCAACATCTCTCGTCAATATCAGATTGAGACAGATTTTCTCTTACTGTCAGTGTGAGAAGAAAATACAGGAGTGCTATGCTGGCTTTGTGAATTTGTGGACAGAATATGAATTGGTTCACATGGATGAAACCACTTCTGCTTCTTGCATCAAAAATCTGAAAGAACATTTTGATAAGAGGAAGATCATGCATTTTCTGATGCATCTGAGACCTGAATATGAGATTGTAAGGTCCAATATTCTCAGTAAGGGCACTCCTCCCACACTTGACACAATTTTGGGGGAACTTCTCAGAAAAGAAACTAAGCTCATTACTCAATCGACCTTGAGGTCAAAATCTGATTCTAGAACAGAGACAGCCTTTCTGATAAACAAATCCAAGCCCAAGAAGGACTTGTCCCGAGTACAGTGTTTTGAATGCAAGGAAATATGGACATGTAATCTTATACTGCCAGAAGAAAAATTTGTGTACCTATTGCAAGCAACATGGGCATATTATTCATGAATGTCCTACCCGACCAGCAAAGGGGAATGGTTCAAGTTCTAAGAAAAGTCAACATAAGGCTTTCCAGACAACAATTGAAGGTGCAGATATTGGGAGTACAGCTTCAATAGGAATGGATGAAAATTCTGGAGCTCTTACAGAAGAAAGAATGCGGCAGCTAGTATCCTCGGCCATTTCCTCTGCATTTTCAGCCATCGGCCTTTCTGGTGAGTCATCCTATTATTGTTCCGGTCCTAGTCACTTATGGATCATTGATTCTAGGGCCTCTAACCATATGACAAGAGCACACACTGGTGAGTCCATTAAACCCAAATCTTCGAATAAACATATTATTACTACTAACGGAGAGAAATTGGATATTGTTGGATGCAATGATTTGTCTTTGTCTACATCTGTCAATGCTTTCTTTCATCTACCTAAAACTTTCTTTGTTCCTAAACTTACAACAAATTTGATCTTAGTCGGTCAGCTAGTTAAGGATGGTAACATTGTTTCCTTTTCCCATGATGGTTGTTTGATACAGGACCAGCGCACTGGGACAGTGAAAGGGAAGGGGCGTAGACTAGGTCAGCTATTTTCCTTGGAAAATGAAAAGACACTGGGGCTTTCTTCCACATCCTGTTTGCTTACTACTACCCCTAGTTCTGAAGTTCTTTGCAGAAATAATGTATGTCATTTATGGCATAGGCAACTTGGCCATCCCTATACTTCTTTTAATAATGTTGATAAAGCTTGCATTTCTTGATGCTTGACTAAAATCCACATTTTACCTTTTCCTTCTATTGTTGAACATGCTTTTGTTCCTTTTAAACTAGTACATAGTAATGTTTGGTCGTCTCCAGTTGTTTCCAAGTTGGGATATAAATATTTTGTTACATTTATCGATGATTGTACTCGCTTTACTTGGATATATTTTTTAAGATACAAATATAAAGTTTTTTCTAGCTATATATCTTTCTTAGCAAAGATCAATAACCAATTTGATGCAAACATTGAGATTCACCATTCAGACTCAAGGGGTGAATATCTTGATGGAGACTTTCAAAACTTTTTGAGAGACAACAAAATTCAATCCCAGAGATCTTGTCCTAGCACTCCACAACAAAATGAGTGGCAGAGTGCAAAAACATACATATCTTGAGCATAGTTCGGACCCTTCATGATTCCTATGCTCCTACTTCGTTTTGGGTGGAGGCGGCCAACACTATTGTGTATCTTATTAACATTCTTCCTTCATCTGTCCTACATAATACCTCTCCTTTCTAAAGCTTGTTTCACCGTCAACCTGATTTTTCTGCTCTTCCTGTCTTTGGTTGTGTTTGTTTTGTTCACCTTCCACCACATGAGCACACAAACTTACACTCCAATCAAYAATGTGTGCTTTTGTGGGGTATAACCCTAATCATAAGGGCTTCCTTTGCTATGATCCTCAGTCTCGGCGAGTTCGTGTATCCCACAATGTCATCTTTCTTGAAAACATTTCCTTTTTTGCCCACATTGTTAAGTTGCATGCTACTTCCATCGATGCTGTACTCTTTTGACTCTGCAGGTTCTTCTAATTCACCTCCTATTCCAAAATTGCTCCATGTCTATTCTATGAAGAGGCTAGCTGCTCTAGCTCATGTCGCTCTGCCCCCTTCATCACTAGAAGCTAATCCGTTATCTCTAGCCACGAGTTCTTCTTCTCTTGATCCTGTAAGTACACATGCACCTATCCATGATCCCCAACCATCCTTTGATCCCCCTTTACATCGTTCATCTCGAGTTTCTTGCCCTCTTGACTGCTACGGTTTTCCTTCAAACCATAGCTCCTTCTTTGTTGTTTTGTCTGTCACAGATATTCCCACATCACACCAGAATGCTACAGTTGTCCCGCATTGGAAACAAGCCATGGATACTAAGCACCAAGCTCTTATTGATAATGAAACTTGGGACATGGTTACTGCCCCTCCAGATGCCTCTCTAATTGGAAGAGAGTGGGTATATTCAGTGAAACTTAATTCTTACGAGAGCCTTGATAGATACAAGGCATGTTTGGTGGCAGGAGTATGGGATAGATTATGATGAGACAATTGCCCCCGTAGCTAAGATGACCACCGCTCGTCTGTTGTTGGCTATATTTGCAATTAAACACAGGAACATTCATCAAATGGATGTCAAAAATGCTTTCTTACTCGGGGACCTCAAGGAAACTGTTTATATGAATCCTCCACCGGGATACTATGATGGTTCTCACCTGGTGTGTCGACTTAAAAAAGTCCTTATATGGTCTTAAACAAGCCCCTAGGGCATGGTTTGAGAAATTTCGTTCGATGATCACAGATGCAGGATTCACCCAGAGCTCTTCAAATAATTCACTGTTCATATCGAGACGTCCCGAGGAATTACACTATTACTTCTGTACGTGGATAACATTCTTATTACCGGTGATGACAACCAGGGCATTTCCTCTCTGAAACAACTTCTCAATCAATCCTTCAAGATGAAGGACCTTGGTCATCTCACTTGTTTATTGGGGTTAGAAGTTACTCGCTCGTCCCGGGGATATTTTGTTAATCAACACAAGTACGCAATGGATCTTGTGAAATTTGAAAACCCGAGTGATGACAAACAGGTTGACACACCTCTTGAGATGACTCTAAAATTTTCGAAGGATGATGGGGACCACCTAGCATACGCTAACTCTTTATCGACAGCAAGGCGACTAGGCAGTTTTCCATGGTCGCCTTGCCCAAACGCCCTGGATTTTGTATACTAAGCGCCCGCCCAAACACTTAAGCGGGCGCCTACATACATCTAAGAAATTTTTTTTTAATTTATTTATTTTGATAGTTTATTAGATGTTTTATTCTTTTAAAATAAAACTGGGTACATGTTATCATTTTATTATTAAGACAACAATACAAAGCCTTTTTCTTTTATTTATGCATAACATAAGGGTTTTTTCGGTTCGATTGGAGAGGGAGGAGAACAGAAGATTTCATGTCCCAACCCAACTCCATCACACCTCAGCTTCAGCAGATAAGTTCTTCTTCCAGCCCAACTTCTTCTTCTTCCAGCCCAACTTCAGTCATTTTTTTTCTTTTTTTTTCAAAAAAACAGGGGCTCCACCCCTATACTCCTCCCTTCCTCCACAGCTCTACTCATTCTTCTTCTTCTTCCGCCCTTGATTGTTCTCAGTCACTAGTCCTACTCTCAATCCCTTTTTTTTTGAAAAAACAAGGGTTTTGCCCCTATACTGACTGTTCTCAGTCGATAATCTCAGTCCCTTTCTTAAAAAAAAAACAGGGGCCTATACTCCTCCCTGCCCCTAATCCCCTATACTTCTTCTTCTTCTGCCCCTATACTCCTCTCATCCCTTCCTAGTTCCTACACTTTTTTTTTCAGTTAATAGTTAGTGTACATGCTTGCTAGTTAGTGTATAGTTAGTGTACATGCTTGCTAGTTATATGAAATTTATACTCATTTGAATGATTTATAAAGTTAATAGTTAGTGTACATGCTTGCTAATTAGCACACAAAACCAATAAAATAGCTTAGAAAAGCATAAATAAAGTACAAACTCAAGAAAATTAACATTTTAAAATTCCAATGCCTAGGCGATGCCTAGGCACCTGGGCGCCAAGTGGTCGCCTAGCCTCGCCTTGGCGCCTTGAAAACTATGATCGACAGCTTGTTGGTAGTTTGATATACCTCTCCATGACACGTGTAGATATCTCTTATGCTGTCCAAGTGGTCAGCTAGTTCGTCTCTTCTCCTCGACAACCGCACATGACTGCAGTCCTTCGTAATATCAGATACATTCATGGAACCCTTTCACATGGAATTTCTTTCCTACATCTCCTTCTGTTGGCTTATCCGCCTATGCAGATGCTGATTGGGCAGGATGCCCTAATACTAGATGCTCCACTACCAGTTGGTGTGTTTTTCTTGGTGACCCTCTCATATCTTGGAAGTGTAAAAAGCAACCGAATGTTTCCAAGTCCTCTACCGAGGCTAAGTATAGGGCTATGTCATCCGTTTTTAGTGAGATTATATGGCTAAGAGCCCTCCTTGATGACCTTGTCATCTCTAGTCCCTATTTATGTTGATAATGTGAGTGGTACCAAGATTGCATCTAACCCTGTCTTCCATGAGCGAACCAAACATATAGAGGTTGAATGCCACTTCATTAGAGATCAGTTTTCTGCTGAACACATATCTCTGTCACACATGTCTTCTGCCCACAGCTTATTGACTTATCCACAAAGGCTATGACCCGTGCTCGCCACCAGTTTCTAGTTGACAAACTAATGCTCGTACCTCGGCATCAGTTTGAAGGGGGTGTACAAACTGATTTATGTCTCTTACATCTTTCTTCTTTTGGCTCTTGGGACCACTCTTTTATGTTGTAACTTATGTATACAACTCTTTTGTATTATTCTTTCTTGTAAGAGAAGGACACAACTGTCCTTTCCATAACCTTGTACACTTTCTGTTGGAAAACGTGGGGTTACTGGTTCAGATCTGAAAATAGAATTGTATATATTCCTAGGATTGTGGAATGATTGATTTAGAAAGTTTTTTATTTCTATTTCTTTCTTTCTATTTTTGTACTTTCTATTTCTTTCTTTCTATTTTTGTACTTTCTATTTTCTCTTCTTTCTATTTTTTCTTCTTTCTATTTTCTTTTCTTTCTATTTTTCTTTCTTTCTATTTATTGCAGTAGCTTACTGTATAAATATGCCCATTGGCAATAGAATGAAACATATCAGTATTCTACCATTCCAAAACACTTTCATATATAAGATAATCATTTCTAGGTGTGTGACTCAAGAGAACAGACCCTTTCATTTCCTAATTCTTCTTCTCTAATTTGAACTGAACTGACATCTACTCCAATCACTACTTTGTCATTTATTGTGGAAGACTTTGCTAATTCTTTCCAAGCCCTTGTTAAGTCATCCACCAAGATCCGCTTGAATGCTTCCATTCTTTTTACTCAATAAGCAACATTTATCTTTATGTTGTCCACAATATTTTGTTGGTTCAATCCTTCTCTCTCTCTCTTTTTTTTTTTGACCAGTAGCATGTATTTTATTTAATTCAGATTGGAAACAGTATATACAATTTGGTGATGGGACTGATGATCCCATTTAATCACTCTTTTCTATCCCTCATTACAATAGAGCCCACAATATTAGTCGTGTGAATGCCCCTTAGTTTGCTAGACAATCAGCTAGCCCATTTGCACTCCTTCAGACCTATTTAAATTCAGCCTCAACCTCCTTTGCAGTCGTTTCCACTTCCCTAATCACATGTTTATGTTGGAAAGGTTAGCATCCATCATATGGATGGCCGAACCATGCTAAATGGCTAGGCAAAATTTCAAAAATTTCCTAATCCTTCTAGGAATTGAATTCTCTATGTTTTGAAAAACTGAATTTTTCAGGATCGGTCTTCCACTGAACCAGACTAGATTTGAAACCAATCAAAGAGGGAGATGTATACCTGATACGGATACCACAAACGCAGATCCCAAGGTGGAGGTTCACGCCCAAACTAGTCCTAAAACCAACCTCCACTGAAGATGGCGCAATGTATTCTAGAAGAAAGTTCAACAATACAGTTTTCAACAAAAACTACAACCCAACTGCTTGGATCGAACTAGGAATGTTGAGTTTGATATCCCCTGATTTTTTCTTGCAAAATTCGGAGGAAAGACTAATCTATATCAGTCCCAGATATATAAGGTCAAACTAGGAAAAAATTGGGAGACAAAAGGGTGTAGAGAGAACCAGAAACTGCAAAAAATATGAAGATGTCTTGGACTGATCTGCCCCCTCCTCTTTTATAATCTCTTATGGAGTTATCTGTAAAAAAAATGATGTTGCCTTGGACTGGTCCACCCCCTCCTCTTTTATAATCTCTAATGGAGCTATCTCCTAATCTAATTAGGAGATAAATCCATATCTGAATCAGATCTGGACTCTAATTAGAGATATACCTTATCTTCTTATAAGATTAGGTGCTCCATACCCAAATCCACAGCCAGATTCACCCCATGTCACATGACAACTTAAGTTGCTATGTGACAACTTAATTAATCATAATAATTATGGGCCTTAGGCCCATCAACTATAAGGCTCATGACCCAAGGGTGTTGCATGGCCAATTTAAGCCTGATTTATATGGTGTAGGACCCCACAATGACCTCACATAAATCCACATGGGTTCGGCTTAGCCTCTATGAAAAGGCTTGGCCGAACTCACTGCTAAGCATAGTAAAACCTTGAGCACATTAGTATGGGCTCAATATGAGCCCAACATTTACATTTAAATGATCCTTGAATTCAGCCATCCTATGAAGACCCAAGGATAATGGAATTAAGTAAGATAAAGTCCATAAGGTAATCAGCCCTTAATGGTCTCTAACACTTAACCTCTCAGCCCCTAATGATCACAACACTGCCCGACAAGGAATGACCTCTCCCCTGGCTACAAGGTACAGTGTCACACTCTCTGCTCAGATGGAACCCGAGAATTAAAACATTTTGCAAACATTTTTCATAAAACATAATAGATATATATATATATATCATATAAATATATTTTGCAAAAACCAAATCTCAAACATAGTTGAAATCCACTGCCGACAGTTTAGGTTTCCATGAGAGAGCGTGTAAGCTCTATTATTCACTTTGTCCGACAAAGGGGTCAATCCTATCTCTATGATCACACACTCAGATGAATTCTCAAACTACACCAACATACCCAGGTTTTGACCCTCAATGGATCTCATTGATTGGCAGACTCCAACACCTAGTGCAGTACCATAATCAAGTCTAGGGGTTATTTGTAACTTTCTTGTTTTTACCATCAATCTCCAACTGGAAAATGGTTCGGGTTCAGTGTTTCAACCAACCACACTGCATGTGCTTTGGGTCTAACCCTAGCAGTTGAGACAAACTGCCCCAACTTCTTTGATAGCACATAAGTGTCAGCCTTGGTAGGATAAACTCCCCAAGTCTATCCAACGGCTGAGAACATTCTAAACTAACACGAGTCTCACAAGTGTCTAGTTTAAGGGGTAATTTTACAGAAACGTACCAATATCAACATAAAACAATAATGTACTTTTATTCATTTACAATTAATGTATTTGTACAACAATCTGATTGGAGCTAAGGGCAAACACTGTCTAACAGTTGAAACATCCACAAGGAATGGTTGTTGTTTGCTACCTAGGAAACAACTACTTTCGAGTCCCCTTCCACTTTAACATGATTGTATCCCATCTGTTTAGCTAGCTTCAAACCTTGTAGTAATGCCAAAAGTTCAGCCTTCAATGAGCTTCTAGCTTCAAACCTTGTATCCCACTAGTAGTAGCAGCAAGGATACAGACGAAAAATATGAAAATGCATGGATAAATAAAATAATATCATTAAATTTAAGATCAAAATAATCACAAATAGTATATAAATACATAGGAAATGTATATTTTAGTGTTATATAATTATATATGAATAAATATATTATAATTAATATATCAGCATGCATAGATATATAATTTTATTTATAATGCATCAATCAAGAGTCCAAGGCACTAAACATATGCACCTATATATTTTAAGTATTATATAAAATATTTTTATTTTTATTTTTTAATTTTTAAATTTTTTAACATTAAAAAAAGTCAACTAAATATTAAATTCTCAAATACAAATTAAAATATTAATTAATAATTTATAAAAATCTAGCCTTAACTTATCAAATTTGTTAAAATTTATAATATACATATCATATAAAAATTCATAATTTTTAATTACTAAAACAACCATTCCTTTATTAATACTTTTTTATATAATTTTCTAATATGAATAATATTTTTTTAAATAAATATAGATTAATGGATTTGATAAATTCAATTTAATGTTATAGTCCTAAATATTCTATAAACAATATTTTTCTTTTTTATAAATAATAAATGTGTTGTTATTACTTATTAATATAAATTAAAATATTAATTAATAATTGGTAAAAATATATAATAATTTTAATATGCATATCATTTGCAAATTTATAAATTTTAAGTATTAAAATAGTTATTCTATTCTTAATATTTTATTTGTATAATTTTCTTGATATTAAAAATCATCTTTTTATATAAACATGGATTTGATAGGTTATTTATTGTATTAGTTTATAAAATACTGTTTTTGAATATTATTCTTTTGAAATTTTAGTTAGAATTTTTTTTGGTAATAGAGATTGAAAAAATCACATCTACAGACAGAAGTTAATAAAGTCTATTTTATTTTACCTATTATCACAAGGACGAATGTGGATTAGTGGCTTAGAAGTGCATTTAAGGTGCATGCTTTGGGCGCACTCTGGTGTTCCAAGTTCAAATCATCACGCCTGCAATTTTTTGTAGAGAAACATGTATCAATGTGTATCGGCCGATACAATGTGATACAAGCCAATACGGATCTACACCGCTACGATACATTCGACTCACGGGATACGCTTCTGTTCGTAGCGTATCCTGTACCGCCATAGGCCGATACCAATACGATACGCCCCGTATCGAACATATCGTATCGATATTTAAATCCTTGAGTAGTAGTAGTAGTAGTAGTAGTAGTAGTAGTAGTAGTAGTAGTAGTAATAGTAGTAGTAGTAGTAGTAGTAGTAGTAGTAGATGAAATTTTAGTTCTTCCTTACTTATTGGTTTAGGTTTTGAAGTCTTTGAGGGCTCAATACAGCATTTAGCAATGTTTGTCTTGATTAAACCCTAATAAATAAGAAAAACAATAAAAAGAAATTAGTATATAAACACACAAAAATGATTATTTTAGTTTAATAATGTCTTTTATAATTATAATCTCAAAGGGCGCCTTGTCGCCTAGGCGTCGACTCGACAACTATGCTCCTCCTATACTTAATAGTCCCAAATTTCCAAAATCAAACTAACCTAGGGTTTCCCCCTAAAGGTAGACCTAGGTGACTAATTTGCGAGCTTCTGATCTCACACCCCAAGATCTCAGCAAATCTTATTAGTTATCGTTCCTCCAAATTGACCCCTACAATACCACTTTTGGTCAAATCTATCCTTAACCCTATCGCTCCCACAAAACTATTCAGCAGCACTTTCAGATTTTCCACCACTTCCTCATTATTTCCTTCACAGAAAAAGATGGTGTGTCTACAAATTAGATATGGGTAACAATCACCTGATTTCTACCTTCCCTCTGATAAGGCCTTGACCATCAACTTTTGCCACCATTTTGCTTAGCACTTCTACCACTAGGGTAAACAGGAATGGGGATAGGGGATCTCCTTGGCTAATTCCTCCCTTAGCCGGGAAGAAATCCTTTGCTACGCCATTGATTATGATTGAATAATGAGCTGAACATAAGCACCTGTTAATCCAAGATCTCCATCTAACTCCAAAGCCCAATCTTTCTAGTGTTTTTAGGAGGACTTCCCAATTAACCAAGTCATAGGCTTTTTCTAGATCAACTTTAGAAACCAGCCCCTTTTCTCTACCCTTTCTTCTTTCAACAACACATTCATTGGCCACCAAGATTTTATCCACAATCTGTCTTCCTTCTACAAAAGCACCTTGGAAAGGAGAAATAATCGAGGGTAACACCCTTTTTAGTCTTTCTGGTAAGACCTTTAAAAGAATTTTATAAACAATCCCGATGAGGCTTATTGGTCTAAAGTCTATAGAAGTTTTGGCCTCCCTCTTCTTTGGAATCAAAGTGACAAAAGTGGCATTTACTCATAGTGAAACCTCCCCTTCGGAAAAGAATTCATTAAAGACTTCCAAGATGTCTGGTTTCACCATAGCCCAACACTCTTGATAGAAGGCCATGGAGAAGCCATCCAACCTAGGGGCTTTAGACCTGTCCATTGAAAAAATTGCTTCCTTGATTTCTTGCATGGAGAATCTCCTTTCTAGAGAGAGAGAAATTGCTCTTCTGACAGAACATCCCCTTCCAACTTTGGCAAGTCTGACATCACTCCAAGTGGGCTTGAGAAAATTTCCTTAAAATGATTTACAAAAATCCTTGTAATCCCAACTCTCTTTTACCACTTGACCCTCCTCCACACTGAGGATTAAATTCTTCTTTCTCCTTCCATTTGCAAGACAGTGAAAAAACTTAGTGTTTCCATCCCCCTCTAATAGCCACTAACACCTTGATTTCTATTTCCAGCAAATTTCCTCCTTTCGTAAAATCTCTTCTCGTTTTTGCTTTTGATTCCATCTTTTCTCTCTTTCTTCTTCTGAAATAATTTAGAGAGCCTCTTTCCTATCTAGGTCCTCTATCCTCATCACCAAATTATCTTTTATTTCTTCTAACCTTCCAAAATGGGCTTTATTCCAATCTTTTATTTCTTTACTTTTAGCCTCTTCAGTTTCTTGGCAAAACCTATCATTTTTAGCCTCCAAAGGTCTAAATTCCTCCCACCACTCCTTCAACCTGATCTTAAATGTGGGGTCTTCAAACCACATATTCTCAATTCTGAATAGAGAAGGGCCTCCCTTTAGAATTTCTTTCTCAATACAAATAGGTCAGTGATCTGAAGTAACTCTAGGTAATCCTCTTGCTATTAAGGATCCCTACATTTCTTCCCAATCAGGAGATATGAGGAATTTGTCCAGTATGGAGCAGGTTGAGAGGGGATTGAAAATTTGACCAAGTATAGTCCACCTAAAGCAAGAGGGGTCTCTCAATTCCAAGGAGTCAATTAGCCTATTGAATTTCCTCATTGTGAGCCCCTGGTTTGGGTTGTTTGTTTCCCTCAAGTATCTGATGACATTAAAGTCACCCCCCTCCCACAAACCCCTGATAACACATAATTCCTCCTAGAAAATTTCTCCGTCTCTGTAAGAATTAAGACCATACACATTTGTTAAGTTCCATTCTCTTCCGTCCAATTTTCTTCTAATTTTAGGGAGATTGAATACTAACCAATCAGTTCTTCCACACAATCCGTTTCCTCATTCGTCCATATGGTCAGAATTCCCCCTGAAGCTCCCCACGAAGGTGCATATGACCAGCTTAGACCCCTGGCTCCCCAAATGCACTTTCTGTTCAGCTCTGATAATTTGGTCTCTTGAATCATGATCAAGTCTAGTTTTTCTTTCCTAAACACATTTCTGATTAGCCTTCACTTCTTGGCACTTCCTAGTCCTCTTACATTCCAACTTATTATCTTCGTAGCAACAACTTGTGACACCCCTTGGCTAGTACTAGTCAACGATCCTC
The DNA here is from genome assembly GCF_000365185.1 of Nelumbo nucifera. The sequence goes on from NW_010729131.1 coordinate 3,053,060, forward strand.
TCTTCTTTTCTTCATACTCTTGTTCTCCTCCTCATAATTTATTCCACACTTGAGCCTCTCAATCTCACTCGTTTTCCTTTTCCTTTGCTTACTCTTCTTTCTCAGGTAAACTTTCTTTCCTTCTGCCTTTTTACCCACCATCGTGACTCCTATCCCATCCTTCCCCACCTGACTTCCTTCCTTTGCTCCTTCTAGGATCTCATTTTGAGCTGGAAATAAGTCCTTTGTCTAGGTAATGGGGTGGTTTAGGCTAACATCAGCACATTCCAAACCCAAGGTCGGTTCAGCTAGATTTTCCAGGATTAAGGATACAATTCTAGCCCTCTCTTCCTCTACCCTACCAACCAGCAGGTTCTCAAACTCCAGGACTGTGGCACTTGTGATTGAGAGTTCCTTAGCAAGTGGGGTACTAGCTGGACCTGCATATGTAGAGAGACATAAATTAGAGACCTCTTCAAAAGGAAGCAAAGGAGATGAGAGTGTCGGGATTCCCTGATTCGCCAAGTCAATATCCTTCCTTTGATCAGAACCCACTAAATGAGAGTCCTTGACAGGTAAAGCTGGGATAGCATCCGAATTCTGTTCCTTCTGTGCATCAATATTTCCAAGGAACACTTCCCAATAGAAGGCCTGTATTTTGGGTGGGACAAGTTTGCTCCGTACCTCTTTCACCCAAAAGTTCTCTCACAAAGAATCTGCTTGAACAAGGGTATTGAAGAATGAAGTACAAGATATGAACAATAATTATGTTCCTTTGTGAATCCAGGGAGATAAGGTGCAAGGGGTGTCAAAAGTCAAAAAGGGGAGACTTTGATGGTTTATCTAGGTCCCATGGGAGAAAGAAATGCCATTGGAGCAGAATTTCTCTCTTAAAGGGATAAGATTGGTGCACAATTAGGATTTCTCAAGAGTAGAGGTGGATGGGATTCCCAGGTTGTAATAGGATGGATGAGAAATGGTAATATGGGTTTGTGGACCTTTTCCCAGTATATCAGATGTAGAAAACACTGATATGGACCCCACTGATGTGGTCCCCACTGTTCGTATGGTTGCAATATTTCTGTTAGATATGACGGTGTTAGTTGGTAGTTATCTCAATTAGTCATTTCAGCTTTATTATTAGTTATTTCTTATTCTATTTGCCATGTAAGCAATAAGGGCAACTCAGCCCTTTTACAGTTAGCCAATAGTTATATAAATACTAAGAGTGGGTCGGCAGAAATTATAACCTTCCCTCTCTTTTTTCTGATACTCTCTTCGTGTACTTCTTTTCTTCCTCTCTTCTCTTCTTCTTCTCTTCAATTTTCCATCCTTTTTTTCTTTTAAATTCAAGACAGATTGTAGTCTAGATCGACTACTTGGTATCAGAGCCGACCTAGAAACTCTTATGCTAGTCTGATTAGGCCGACTGCATGAGAACCTCCTAGATTTGGAAGTTTTTCAACAAGGAAGGAGGATCGGCTGATTCTTGGAGGTTACTGGTAGTGTGCGGCTACTACTAAAGAGATTGTAGAAGTCTGGGAGAGTTCCAGTAGTCGAGAAGAATCAGAAGAAGCTTTGGATCCTCAAGATTAGGGTTTTGCATCAACCAGAAGGTGGCGGCCAGAGATTTTTTCATAAAGTAAGCTTTTTTCTTGTGATTGACTTTAGAAAATATCATCTTGGTTTAGTCTGAGAGGTGCGGCTGGAAAATCTGTGTTTTCTTTAGGATTTTGAGAAAAAACCCTAAAATTCAGAACTGTTATTTGTTTCAAATCAGAATTTGAACCGGTTTCATTCAGAATTCTGTTTTATGTGTTCTTTGTAAGACCTAGGCCGGTTGTTATCAGCTGTTTGGGTGCTGTTTCTCCTATTACAGAAATTAAAAAATGTTTTTTTTATTAATTCTTGATCAAGAATGGAGTTCAAGAGTCAAGGGGAAGGTGTTTTTGGGACTAGCAATTCTGGTAACATGTCTGAGAATTCAGATTACAACAGTTAAGTTTGATGGATCAAACTACCTAGAATGGGCTCAATAGGCCATGATAACCATTGGGGGTAGGGGAAAACTGAGCTACTTGTTGGGAGATGTGAAAGAACCAACTAAAGAGGACCAAACCTATACCAAATGGGTTCAGGAGAACTATTTGGTTATGACATGGCTGTGCAACTCTATGCAGCCACATATCAGCCGAAACTATTTATGGGCGAAAACAGCTAAGGAAATCTGGGATGTCATGAAAGAGACCTACTCACAACCCCTTAATATTGCTAGGGCTTATGAACTGAAATGTGAGGTTAACAACCTTAAGCAAGGAGAGAAACCAGTCTCGGTTTACTTCTCTACACTGAAATTTGTGGCATGAAATTGACCACCTAGAAACACTTGAGTGGGAAAGCCAGAATGATGCACAAACTCATAGAGAGCAGGTTGAGAATAATAGGGTTTTTGAGTTCCTAGCTGGTCTGAATCCTGAGTACGATATTGTGAAACAGCAACTACTGACAAGAGACAGTGTGACCCTATCACAAGCCTACTCCTTAGTGCATAGTGAAGAAACTAGGAGAAAGGTTATGATGCAGCATCAGCCCTTCCACCAGCCTTGGCAGCAGTCAAAACTAAGTCTGGGGGTGATACGGAGAGGGATATAAAGAAGGAAGACAAGCGGGATGTAGTAATGTGAAAATTGCAAGAAACCTGTTGAAGTTTGACCTGCCATAGAATTCTGTCTTGTTCGTTGACTGTAGAGTAAAGTAGACAGCAAGAAGTAGGAGAGGAAAGAAGAAAAGAGAGAAGAGAGAAAAGAGAGAAAGGCTGGTTCGAATTAGGGAAAAAAGTTAATCCCTTGATTCGGCCAGACCTATTATTATATTATTGACTTATTGAAAAAGACTTGAGTGCCCTTCTTTAAGTAAGAGGCACTCGAACTAACATAACAGTACACATCAGCATTCTCAACAAGTACAAAGACTGAAATACCCCTTCACTAACACCACTAACAAAACCCAAGCATACTAAAGACACCTGTTGGAAGTTGCACACTCATTTAGTCCCAACAAAACTCAAGAACAAAAGGGGTAATGCTAATATGGCTATTAATACTGATTGTGCCTCCTCATCGGGCACAAAAGGCACACCTCTAGACACCCTAGCTGCTGTCTGGGCTGCCCTAACTCAATTGGAAAAGGAAATTGGCAATTCAGCTCAATCATCTCAGCCGCCATCAGCTCCCACATCAGCTTTTGCTCATTCAGGTACTCGGGCCTCAGCTTATCATGCTTCAGCTCCAGGTAACACTGAACATTGTTGGGTAATAGACTCAGGTGCATCTGACCATATGACTAGCTTGCCATCACTATTCACTACCTATCACTTATCTTCTGGCAGAGATAAAGTGTCCATTGCTGATGGTTCCTTTGTTCCAATTTCTGGCAAGGGAGACATCAAGTTGTCTAATGCCATCTCCTTATCTTCAGTTCTGCATGTTCTTAAGCTTAATACTAACTTGCTTTCGGTCAGTAGCATTACAAAACATCAGAATTGTTCAGTAACCTTTTTCCCTGACCGATGTGTTTTTCAAGACTTGGAGACAAGGAAGGTGATTGGAACTTGCCGTGAGACAAATGGGATCTATCTACTTGGAGAGAGTTCACACTGGGAAGATAGTGAAGATAGGAAGTCTTTTGTTTCTCAGTCTGTTAGTCAGGTTATGCTTTGGCATAATCAGTTGGGTCATTTATCTTTTCGGTCTTTGAAGAGTTTGTTTCCTAATTTATTCGAGTCTGTTCAGATGTCCAATTTGAGATGTGAGAGTTGTGAACTTGCAAAGCATTGTAGAACATCTTATTCATTGAGTAATAAAAGAAGTAATAATCCTTTTGATATTGTGCATACCGATGTTTGGGGTCCTTACCACATCACTGCCATGGGGGGGGTACAGATATTTCTTGTTGTTTGTTGATGACTATACCCGTTTTTCTTGGGTTTACCTTATGCGTTCTTGAGATGAAGTTTTTGCTTTGACCTGGATCTCTAGTCAGATGATTTTAACCTAATTTGGGGTCAAAATCAAAATCTGATAATCTGATAATGCGAAAGAATACTTCACCAAACAATTAGCCTCTTATTTGTTTGACCATGAGATTAATCATCAAATTCCTTGTCCTCATACACCACAGTAGAATGGGGTTGTTGAGAGGAAGAATAGGCACATATTGGAGGTGGCCAGAAGCATCATGTTTAACTCCAATGTGCCTATTCGTTTCTTGGGAGATGCTATTCTTACAGTAGTGTATCTCATTAACCGAGTTCCTTCACGGGTTCTTGACATGAAGCCTCCATTTACCCTCCTATACCCTAATAAATACTTGTTTATTGTTCCCCTTAAAACCTTTGGTTGTACTTGCTTTGTTCAGATTCTTGGACCTCACCGTTCCAAATTTCATCCTAAGGCCTCCAAATGTATTTTTCTCAGTTACGCATAAACTCAAAAGGGATATTGCTACTACGAACCCACTTCTGGGAGAAGATTTGTCTCTATGGATGTTACTTTCTTTGAGGATGTACCCTATTATCCTAGGGTTTCTCCTCAGGGGGAGAGTAGTGAGTGTGGGGTTAACTCATCAAAAGTTCCTTTACCTATTCCATTGAGTGATGAGGGATGTAATGGGGAGGGGTGTCAGAGGTTCCGGGATTTGAGAGTCTATCACAGGTGGTGGAGGCAGATTGATTTCGATCATCAGCAGTCCAGGCCAGCTCCAGTTCCTTCTGCGGATCCAGATCCAAGTACTACAGCTCCTTTATCAGATCCAGGTTCCACTAAGATACCTTCCACTGTTGAGCCTTTACATCCTTTGGATGACCTTGACCTCCCCATTGCAGTCCGTAAAGGCAAACGGCGTTGCACCACATCTACAGCCCACTGCATTTCTCAGTTCTTGTCCTATGATCACATGTCCCCCTCTTACAGGTCCTTCCTCTATTGCTGGTATCCCCATCCCTAGAACAGTGCAGGAGGGCTTGTCAGTTCCTGAGTGGAAAGATGCAATGAAGGTTGAAATGGATGCAAGGAAGGTTGAAATGGAGTTAGTTGACCAACCTAAAGGGAAGAAACCGGTTGGATGTAGATGGGTATTTATTGTGAAACATAATGTTGATGGTTCCATTGAAAGGTATAAGGCTCGGTTAGTTGCAAATGGATTTACTCAGACTTATGGTGTAGACTACTTGGAGACTCTTGCTCCAGTAGCAAAGATGACCACTATTAGGGTTTTATTGTCCCTTGCAGTCAGTTACTCTTGGCCCTTGTTCCAAATGGATGTTAAAAAACCCTTCCTCAATGGAGACTGCAGGAAGAAGTCTACATGCAGTTGCCTCCTGGATTTTATGATGCAAAAACAGGAAAGAAGGTTTGCCAATTGAATAAAACCTTGTATGGACTCAAACAGTCCCCCAGAGTTTGGTTTGATAGATTCAGACAAGCCCTTGACAAATTCGGCTATGTACAGGCCCAGTTAGACAATACATTGTTCATTAAGAGAGTGAACTCTTCCTTGACCTTGCTTACTATATATGTGGATGATATTGTAGTGACAGGGAATGATAACGGTGAGATTGAGTCTCTCAAACAACTCCATCAAGAATTTGAAGTGAAAGATCTGGGAGAGCTACAATACTTCTTGGGTATTGAGGTAGCTAGATACACCTATTGAACAGAATCACAAGATCAGTGCAGAGGGTGGAAAACCACTTGAAGATAAAGCTATGTTCCAATGGTTAGTTGGAAAACTCCTCTATCTTTGTCTCACATGACCGAACATCAGTTATGCAGTCAACGTTGTCAGTCAGTATATGCACTCTCGTAGGACTACTCACTTACTTGCAGTTGAGAGGATATTAGCATATTTGAAGAGGTACCCAGGTAGAGGTATATTTGAGGAGTTGGGTATTGCTTATGAGAAACCCTTAATGCTGTATTGTGATAATCAAGCTGCTATTAATATAGCTCATAATCCGATACAGCATGACAAAACTAAGCATATTGAAGTAGACCGACATTTTGTCAAAGAAAGGGTTTCATCTCAAGAAGTGTGTCTTCCGTATATCACCTCCAGCATGCAGCTTGCAAATCTTCTCACCAAGGTGGTTCCAAGGAAGAAGTTAGAGGCAGATCTATGCAAGTTGGGAATGACAAATATCTATTCCCAACTTGAGGGGAAGTGTAGAGAACACTGATGTGGTCCCCACAGTGTTCGTATGGAAGCAATATTTCTGTTAGATATGACAGTGTTAGTTGGTAGTTATTTCAGCTTTATTATTAGTTATTTCTTATTCTATTTGCCATGTAAGCAATAAGGGCAATTCAGCCCTTTTACAGTTAGCCAATAGTTATATAAATACTAAGAGCAGGCCGGCAGAAATTATAACCTTCCCTCTCTTTTTTCTGAAACTCTCTTCGTGTTCTTCTTCTCTTCCTCTCTTCTCTTCTTCTCTTCAATTTTCATCCTTTTTTCTTTTAAATTCAAGACTGATTGTAGTCAAGATCGACTACTTCAGAGATGAAAGGTAACAATGAATGTGGTGCAAAACAAATTTCAAATGGTGGAACAGGATTCATGTAGCTAATCCCATATACTTAGAAAAAGGTTTGGTTAAGTTTAGTTACTTAAGATATCAGAGAGGAAAGGTGTCCCTTGTTGGATGGAACATCCAATTCAAGTGAAGTAGGAGACCAGACAATGTTCTAGAAGATTCACTGCCAAGGAGTGAAGTTCATAAGAGGAAATTATATTGGGATCTACCCTTCCTGAGTAGTCTCTTTGGAGGTTTCTTTGTTCCTTTTCTTTCAATCCTTATGGTTGTTGATAGGCTTGAGAACGCTAGTGACCAATGACCCTTTTCTATAAGTAATAGTAATTTTTTTTCCTTTTCTTCCATCTTCCTCCATCACTTCCCTCTCTTCAATCTCCTTTTCTCCTGCTTCTTTTCTTTTAGTTCAGATTATTGCACGTGTGATTTACAACTGATCTGAAATGTTTTTAGGTCTTCCTAGCTCCAGATCCAGCAAGCAGTATTTGGGAGGGGCGGACCGGATACGACCTAAGATTTGGCATTTTTTCCCCACAAAGTGGCTGCTTTTAGACTTGAATCCATGTTCTCACACTTGTCAGTTCAAGATTCATTAAACTGAGTAATTGCCCTTAGTCCATTTTTTTATATTTGGTACTTCTTAATACACATAAAATATAATTAAAAGAGATTATAGATTTGAGATTACTCAACTGCTCTCAAATAAATAAAAAATGTTATATTTTATGAAAAGCATTAGGATCCAAATGGGTCCCATACACAAGCCCATATCTGGTGAAGATCTGGATAAGATCCATACAAGCAAAATAGTATCTGACCCATTAACGAATTCAGGTCATTTTAGCAACCCAGACCTGCAAAATATGGATACAATACAGGGTTGGGTTTCTGGTCAAGCAGTACCATTACATGCCCTAACAAACAGATTTGAATACTCTCACTTTTAAGGGGTTCTCAGGAGTCATGCCAAACAGCCAATAATCAGGCCATATTCAAATGACAAAGTACCACTGCTGCATACTGTAATTAACATACTATAGGCAAAACAATGCTTATGTGCTCCTCAAGGGAGAAAAAAAGGTCTAAGGAAAGAACCTGTAATAAGAAAAATGTACCATTAACTGTAAAATACAACTTATTACCAAAGTCAAGAATAACACTTACCAAACATCTCTAGAAAGCGAAGAGCTTTCTCAAGAAAGGATGGGCCCCCATCTATATCTTCCAAAGCTAGCAAAATTGGTCTCCTAACAACCAATGATTTTACAGGGCGTTTATCTCTCCCTGAAGAACACATTATTCAAATGTTTTAATGCATTTGAATGTGATTAAATAATGTTTCAGTACAAATAAATAACTCAGGCTGAACTGCTGAAGTGCAACATTCAGAAACAGAGCAATAAACGGGAAAAAAATGTGTTTTATCCATGGACAAGTTATGGTGTAATATTAGAGTAGAAGAGCACAAACATTGTTGGAAAGATCCTTCAATTGTATCAGTCGTGTCGCTCCGGAATATGCCATTTTGTCCCATCACAAGGGCTGCACTTGGTGCTTGTTCAAGGGCCTGTTCAAGTGCTGCCTTCCACTCAAATAAATCCTCTGATGACTCAGCCTGAAAATCAGAAAGAATGAGAAGCAGAAATGCACATGAAGAATTGAATGGTAAAGAAATTTCTAGCACCATACTAGATATAATGGAACAAAAACCAAATAATCAAATGAAGCACCTTAAGCGTAAATGTTCGGCCATCACGTCCATCAGGAAATAGTACAGTCAGCAGTTTCTTATCCTCTCTAACTACAACACTGCATAGAAGCAGCCACCAGCATAAGCCAAGTGGACAATATACTACAAACAGAGAAAATATACTAATATGCATACCTCCCTGAATTATTCAAGTCAATACCACCAAGAGTCAGGTTTACCTCACCACCTCTTTGAGGTAGTGCACTCTACAAAACAACCAAATTAATCACTAGCAGCTCCAGACTCCAATGTGTAAGATTCTCATATGGAAAACAAAAAAATAATCTATTAGGGGAATATAAGTTCAACTTAAATATCAGATAGACAAGGATCAAGCTTGGGCATATAAAACTTCAAAATTATCTCATCCTATCATTTTTTTCACCTTGAGAGAGTTTGCACAGGCAAGGAGCTGGAACCTTGTGATGGGACACAATGGCATATTCCAGAGCGACACAACTGATACAATTAAAGAGTAGCAGCACTGAAGATAGTAGAGCTGAGAAAAACATCATTGATACTTGTAGCAAGAGCTGTTTCTTGGTTCCAAAACGTGCTGGAAGGGGCAAAAGAAATAGAACCAAGGAAAGAATGGAAGCAATGCCATGTTGAAGAAGGTAAGAAATACTTTTGCAGAGAGGAGAGAAAAGAGGAATGATCGATTCATTGAAGTATATCAGTATTATGGAGAAGGGTCAAGGCAGCTTACATGCTTTCCAGAAGGAAGGAATGCTTCCGGGTGGATGTTATTAGCAGAAGCAGTAAAGGAATATTCATGGATCAAGCTGGCTTCGAATGAGGACACAAAGGAGACTGTGAACAGACTACAGGTTGGTGAAGCTAAGGGACTAGATGTGAGTTCGAAAATACAAGCGTCCAGTGGAGAAGATGTGCATTACTCATTAAGAGTAGTGCAGCCAAAAGCTTGGTTTCATGGTCTGAAAAAGACATGGCAAGGTAGGTTGGTGATTTCAGCGAACAGGAAGATAAAGTAGTGGAACAGGATGGCAGAAGACATCAGAGGAGTGTAAAAGTATACAGCAGAGTTAGAGATAGTTCCATTTGACAACAACAAGGTGATGCTAATCCTTTCGCAATGTCCATTGGGTTTTGGAGACAACCTCGGTGGAGACAGACCTAGGCCTGATCACAATAGAAAGACAGGCATTTACCAATAATGAAAAATTCATCGAACCTACAGCCATAATTGGCCTGAGAGTTTTGGGTCTCCCATAGTTGTGGCCTAGGAGTCACCTAGGCCACTAGGAGCCCTTGGCTGGGCGTCTCACCCAAACGCCTTGACTTTTAGCAACTAGACACCCTTCTAGGCGACTAAGCGCCCGCCTAGGCAACAAAAATGACAAGGGGGGGCGCCTTTTATAATATCATTTATATTGTTGTATCTTATTAATGTATGTGTTAATACATTTTATTATATGCTATATATATATCAATTATACTTTGTTTTAATGTTTTACTATTGAAATTCAAAAGATCAAAGGGTTTTGAGAAGAGAAAAAGAAAGAAAGAAAGAAAGAAAGAAAGAAAAGAAAGAGGAAAGAAAGAATAGAATAA